>OY293303.1:69910475-70510475 GCA_958502075.1 Orchestes rusci
TGTTGTTGACATAAAATACAGGGTATCCCATTTAAATTAAACAAGCTATTACCGTTTAAAGATATTGATTATTTAACCATAACTCTTAGACACCCTGTATAAGTTATTAAAAGTTTCATAAGTGTGACATCAAACTTGATCAATTGGTAGACTTGATTATCAATTTGGTTAAAAAAAAGAAAACAACAGCTGAGAAATTAAGCATTAAAATGAATACTACATTTTCGCAAAATTGAAGATATTTCAAAAACCATAAGGTTTAGGTGTATTAAACATCAATCAAACTTACCTCAATTTTGATCATACAAACCAAAAATGAAATTATATACAAGGTATTCCATTTAAAAAAATAGAACTTTGATAAGTTTCATGTTTTAGGGACACCCTGTATAACAGGAAAATATTTTCAAAATGTAGCCTTAAGGGGTCTCTATCCATACAGAAAAAAAAACTTTTTCAAAATCAGATACTTCAGCCATAATGTTTCGTGTCGAATAACGTGAATAACCCTGTATAAGAGAAAAAAATATATATCTCTATGTACATGTATGTATTAATGAAAAAGTCACGATTGAACAACCTACTTATTGTCTAAACAAAATCCATTTACAAGGAAGAAGAAGTACACTTTGCCCTAGCTGAAAAACCCTTCAAAATGCTGACGATTCTCAAATATTGCTGGTTGACTATAGCTTTTTATTTTCGAACAATTTCTTACATTACCTGGGAGCATGTTGTACAGTTTAGGGCCATAGTAATTCATACACCTTAGATTTAGATTATTGTTACTTATAGGAACTTTAATTTGCTTGTTGTACCTGGCTCTTGTTTTATAAGAGTGGTCAACAAAAGGTCTTAAATCAGGACGAGCGAGCATGTAGCAGCATATCGTATAAATGTAAATTGAGCGGATGCTAAATATATCTTCATTGAAAAGCAAGTGTGAGGGGTATAGTTTTTTTCTTTTGAAAATAATGTTTAATATATATTTTTGTATTATACTCAATTTGTACAGGCTATTATTACATAGACCACCCCACACCAATATGCCATACCTTATGACTGACTCTACAAATGCTTTGTATACTATTACGAGTGTTTTCTTATTCAAAAATATTCGCAACAAGTAAAATTTATGGATGAGTTTGCGAATTTTATCTGAAACGTAATCAGCGTATGGTTGCCATTTAAGAAATTTATAAATAAAAACTCCAAGATATTTTGCGGATGATGTTTCTTCAATACTGTGATTATCCACAGAAATGGAATGATATAGAGGTCTATTTGCACTTGTAAGTGGAGAAGCTACGTAGTTTGTTTTTTCTAGGTTGAGTGTTAATTTATATGTTTAAAGCCAGTTCCATTTTTTTAAAATTGTTCAATGTTTTAGTTTTCACAATTTCCCATGTATCTCCTGATACAAAAAGGGCTGTATCATCAGCATAAGATATTGTTGATCCCATGTTAATTTGGCAATGAGTTGATATACGTTATAAAGAGAACTGGACCCAAAACTGTTCCTTGAGGAATGCCAATTTTAATTTTTTGTTTGTTACTCAATACATTATTTAATTTGACCATTTGAAAGCGTTCTGATAAGTTGCTTGTGAACAATTGTTTTGCAACACCTCTTATTCCATATTCTTCAAGCACATTGAGGAGTTCATTATGCGGCACAGTTTCAAAAGCCTTGGCAAGGTCTAAAAATACAGCTAGACATTTTTTGTTTGAATTTAAGTTATTGACAATTTCTGTTGTTAATGTATGCATGGCGTCTTCGGTACTACAGCCCTCACGAAATCCAAATTGGTTTGCTGATAATACATCATTTATCTTGAAAAAATGTACTAGTCTAGTATTTATACATTTTTCACAAATTTTTGCAAAATTACTTATGAGGCTGATTGGTCGATAATTGTCTATGGAAGTCTTGGTATCTTTTTTGTGAATCGGAGTTACTATTGAGGTTTTAAATTCAGTGGGCATTTTTCCTGTTACTATGATCAAATTCGGTATATGTAAAAGTGAGTTTAACATTTCTAAAAGCGTTTGTTCAATGAGCTTGGCTTGTTTACCGTCATAACCTGGTGAACTTTTATTTTTTAAAGTTGAAATATGATTAATCAGTTCATTTTTGGTTATGGGGTTCAGGTAAATAGAATTTATCACTGGCGGTTCTAATTTCTGTTCTTCTTGTGGAGGTGGAATTTCTTTTTCCATATCTACTACAATATTTATGTAATGGTTATTACAGAAATTAGATGCCTCAAAGGGATTACTGAAATTCTTTCCATCTTTCGTTTTTATATTTATGAAAGTATGGTCGTTTTCATCACTTTCATAGGTAGCATCTTTAATTATTTTATAAAGTTTTTCTATATCATTTTTATTGTTTTCAATTTGATTTTTATAAAAATGATTTTTTTGTTTATACAGGGTTATTCACGTTATTCGACACGAAGCATTATGGCCGAAGTATATGATTTTGAAAAAGTTTTTTTTTTCTGGATGGATAGGGACCCTTTAAGGCTACATTTTAAAAATATTTTCACGTTATACAGGGTGTCCCCATAACACGAAACGCATCTAAGTTGTATTTTTTCAAATGGAACCCCCTGTATATCAATTGATATTTCGATTCTTTCTTCAATTTGGAACAAAAATTGTAATACAACGAATTTTCCTAAATTCAACCGTTATCGAGATATCGCGTTTTAAAAATGGCATTTTTGCAACTTTGACATGCTATAAAATTACAACTATTCAAATTAGAGGAAAATGGTTTGCACTTCCCTATCTTAAATTTTCAAGAGCTCTTCTGTCATTTGGATAGAAGGTACCGTCAACTGTCAACTTTTTTCGGCACATTTTGACATTTTTTCACAAGAATGAACATTAGTTGTATTACAATTTTTGTTCCAAATTGAAGAAAGAATTGAAATATCAATTAATATACAGGGAATTCCATTTAAAAAAATACAACTTTGATGCGTTTCGTGTTTTGGGGACACCCTGTATAACATGGAAATATTTTTAAAATGTAGCCTTAAAGGGTTCCTATCCATCCAGAAAAAAAAACTTTTTCAAAATCATATACTTCGGCCATAATGTTTCGTGTCGAATAACGTGAATAACCCTGTATATAAGTTTGTTTAAGTTGTTTCTGTATTCTCCGTATTCTCTTTCCAACTTGGGATTAAAATGTTTTGATAATTTTTTTTCCATTCTATCTCTAGTTTTGATTGATGTGATAATGCCCTGACTTATCCATCAGTCTTTTATTTTTTTATGTTTTTTAATTTTTCCAGTATAAGTTTGAGTTTGAGACCAATCAAAATTTTGTAATAGTAGTCTGAATTTTGAAATATTCAATTTTGTTTTAGTGTTACTTTCGGGTTTTGATAAATTCTCTAGAGATTTTTCTTTCTGGCTGGCAACAAACATAATTGGGCTATGATCAGTTATATCTCCTTCCACTATTTATGACTCAAAACATAATTTATTAGATATTGATTTTTGTTTGATAAATAAATGGGCTGCTTGACAAGTTTTTGACTGTGGTCTTGTTATTAAGTTAATGTATGATTGAAATCCAAGAGAGCTCATCATTGCAATATAGTTTGCAACATGATTATCATTTTTTTCCAAAATATTAATGTTAGTGTCTCCCACAAAAATCCCAATATTAGTAGGGTTTATTGTTTCTAAATATGTGTACAAATCATTTATGAAGTCCATCTTTGGAATAGGAGGTGGCTTATAGGTTGCTGTCATAACAAAAGTTGTGCCCTTTATTTCAAAATTTATCCTGCTGAGATGATAGATGTATTGAAGAAAATGGTGGCTTGGTGGAAATCACCAGAATTTAATTGTTTTTTCATGACCAACTGTGAAGTTTTGAAAACAAATTAATAATCTTTTTCATCTACGAAATACTTACTACTTGATACTTTCTGGCAAAAATCGGTATTGGCCCGTTTTGAGGGATGCCGAATCCTGTGGCGCCTAACCTAGAGCTCGCCCCGGGCGCAGTCTCACGTTCGCATGGCTCTGAGGTGGAGCAATCGAGACGACTACAACACATCGAAAGCTTTGTGGCCAAACTTGGATATGGAAAAAAAACAGGGAAATCACTAAAGCAGGGCAAATCCTCTGTGAGCACCCTTGTGGAAGTAATCACAGGACACTGTGAAATCGGACCCATGCTCCGAAAATGAGGCCTAGGAACTGATGATCTCTGCAAGGACTGCATCGAGGAGGATGAAACGATAGAACATTCACTGTGCCCTGCCTAACTCTGAAAAAAGGACGTCTCAGGAATATGGGGCAATACTACCTTGAAGACTTGGAAGAAGCGGCAAATGAAGATATCGTGCTAATTTTGAACTTCGTGAAAACCATGGAACGATGAAGAGAAAGGCTGCAGGTTGATATCCAGGGAAAACCTCTTCAAACAAGGGAACACAATGGGCCATTTGGCCTCCGAGTGAAAGCAATGGGAAGCAGAAAACTGTGGAGCAGACAGGGCATACCCTTCGCAACATAACCTTACCTAGCCTAAACATAAGAGATACAACGTCGATTGAATGAAGACAAAGCTGCGCAATTTCAATCTCAAAAATATGCTGCTTCGAAACTTGAAAAATTCGGAAGACTTCCGGAGATATCCGACAATGACTGATTTTTTCGAAATCCTTTTTTATTTTGTCCTGAATTTATTTGGAAAGATAATTAAAAACGAATGACACATTTCCATAGCCACTTTATCTGCTCTTCAAGATAGTATGGTCGAAAGTGAAATGCGACGTTTCGGATTTTCGCAACTATCACCAACTTTTTTTTCAAATACGATCCAAACATTTTTTATTTATTTTTGAATAATTCTTTGCTTCCTGAAAATAATGATGTGTGAAAATAATGATTTTTTTTGTTTCGTTTTTTTTTTTAACTTTTTTCAAACTTGGACCTTGTAGCTTCTCTATTTAAGTTAAAAGATATTATTGTTACCATGACCACGATCCGCGCGACGCGTTTTTAAAGGATTAACAACTTTGGATTTTGATAACTCTCGTGTTGAATTTCTGCATTATTTCAAAATGGCAATTTATTCAAAAAGGTATTAAAAAAGTTTGGTTCGTATTTGAAAAAAAAAAGTTGATGATGCTTGCGAGAATTCGAAACGTCGGATTTCAGTTTCGACTATACTATCTCGAAAAGCAGAAAAAGCGGCTACGAAAATGTGTTATTTGTTTCTAATTATCTCTTCAAATAAATTCAGAGCAAAATAAAAAAGGCAAACTCTCTATATTTTGCTTCGCTTCAAAAATATGGAAAAAAAAGTTGCTGGAAAAAGTTATTCTAGATTGTAATCTCACCCCTCTCCGTTAGAAACTATATGATTTACATAAAAACTGGACATTTGATCTTTTTTCAATATTATTACTGTCATGGCGTCTCCAAGAATTTTCGAGGTCATGGGAAGACATAGTTTGAAGTAATTGATACAATCCAAGGAAGAAATAAGATAAAAATTAGGATTTTCTTTTGAAACTTGACATCCGAGGTTAGAATACGATTCAGAACAACTTTTTGTCGTAACTTATTTTGATGTCCATGACGCGAAGCAAAATATCGAGAATTGGTCCTCTTCGCGAAGACGGGGAATAGACATCAATTATTTCAGTTATATATCATAAATAGAGGAGCTCATTAGTCTGTGTGACTGTACAAAATTTCGAATACGAACATCTTCATTTAAGGAAAATAAAGGGGTGCATTCATCTATCTGCGACACACTGTACGTATTTTTAGATCTAATATTGTTTTGTTCTCATCAAAAAAATATCATCATCAGTACTGCTTCAAGATACTTACAGCCTTTTTTTCTATATAAGATGCATCACTTTTGCTGTGAGCCTCATTAGCATAAGGGCTATATAAACCCCCAGGACTGGATATCATCTTATTAAAATTCATTTTTGGAATTATCAAAACACACTAATCACCGCTGCCATCAAAAACCAGATAAATGGTTGATACTTTTGTTCACATTAACTAAATTTAAGTTCAGTGGTACAAGTCAACAACGCGAAAATACTCCAAATTGTCAAAATTCACAAAAAACACAAATTCAATCAAGAAAAACCAAAAACTTTAATCCACGGAAACTACCGACTTCCAATTCACTGAAACGATAATCGAGAAACTTAGCCTCTGAACCATTTTCTGAATGACGTTATTTTGTCCGTTTTATTTTTGGGAATCATTCATTAACCTAGTGTTCTAACCGACCTATTCGCAGTCTGTGTGCCACTAAGCCAGCTTATATTTTCGAATTAGCCTGGGCATGTTGTACTGTTTGCTATGTCATCCAATTACAATTTTGACTGAAAAATGGCGCCGATGAAAAAAAAAAACTCTTTCTGGATGTATTGTTCTATATGCATTCACATTATTTTGATTATCAATTATTACAGTGACGCAATGAAGTCTCTTTATTTTAGAGAAAAGCGCAGAAATGTGTTTTCACTTCCTTTCTCGGTAAATATTATCAACAGATAGCTGGATTCGAAGACAACGTTCTAATCACTGAATCTGAAAATGTAAAATATCATAGACAGGGGAAGTTGTCCATAACATCTTGCTTAAGCCTGCCATACGTCCCGTATTATACGGGACTGTCCCTTATTTCGAGAATCATGTCCCGAAATGTTTGGTCGTGATGCGGAATGGTCCGTATTCTCTGATACTCTGATATATCTCTATTTTTTTCAGAAGATAAATGGACCAACATTTTGATATGTTTGCGTCTCATTTCTAGTCTGTTACGGTGTGGTATCATAATTGATAACCCAACTTTCCTTCGCAGTAGGGACAAATTTCTTGGGAGGTACCTGATTAGGTTGTTACGTTATACCATGAATGTTACTTCTAGAAACCAGAACATTTTGGCGTTTCACCAGTCACTTATCAAACCTGTAACCACAAATCGTGACCTAGTTAACGTCAAAATCCGCCTAATGACAGTGACGAGTGACATTTGACAGCTCGGCCAGAACCAGTCGGAGATTTTTTTTTGATTGTTGTGAAGTGACTTTTCTGACTGTTGTGTTTTCTTGTTTAGCATATTCATTATTTCAAAACGCATATTTATTATGCCTAAACAAAAGTGTCTGTTTTGATCTCACTTGAAAAAAAAATATCCTTTTATTGAGGCAACTAAAATAAATCATGCGTACTTGATAAAATATACAACGATGGTTTTTCTATTGCTCATGGTGGAAGTTTTGGTATTGTTCAACATCAGAAAACGAAGAAACATGAACATAAGAAACATAATTAGATGCTCGAACTTGAACTTCCAAAATTCAGACGTTTTGGCCTCGCCGTGAGGGATTTCAAACTATACTTTTCCATACAGCATTCATTTTATAATACGAACTTCATTATTAAAAAAAATATTATTGACGTTTTGTGGAAACAATACGTTGCATTTTCTGAAACCAATAATTTCACTTATTTATCACCAAAGGGCTACTTTTCTTCCAACACCTGAATTTTCCTGATAGAAACTTGGCATGCGGGTGTCACTACTTCTTCTCTGTTGAAAGATATGACGTAAAATATATCATTATGGCGTAACAAGTAACGGGAACTTTTTTTTATCTTTATTTGTGATAATTCTATTTTTATTCTTTCAATAAAAGTTTATTCCAACCCAATAAATATGGATATTTGTCAACACTATGATTTTGGAAGTAGAGTCCATTCCATGGAAGATGCCGACTTTTTTCAGTATAAGATTGTCTTTGCCTCATATGTGTATCCACTAGCATGGTACAATTTTCTCCATTGATTAAGCCTTCCATAAGCACGCTGTTCTGTTTGAGTTTTCCTTAGGGCATACTGGTTGAAGGTTAACGATTGCTCCTTCGCATCGACACTCTCAAGTTTTCTGAAGCCGAAGATTTCCTCCTTGATCGGTTCCGAATCTGGCCAAGCTTCCAGCAATTACCTTATACACAATCTGATTAATACTTGATGACCCTTCTCCCGGTTGTTTCGACGATGTCCTACTCCGCGGGATTCTGTTCCTTCTTCCTTCGCACTAGCGCGGAAAGCTTGACGGACTGCTTGACCGCTTCAAATTCCAAGGCTCTGGCCACTGCATCGACTAATCTCCCAGGACGATGAAGTATCAGGGAAAGCCTTATCTCTTAGTTTCGAAGTCCATCCAAAAAGGCCTGAAGTGCATGCAAGCCATTCCAAAACAATCTCTGGCGTGGTTGAGTAAGCCAGTCGTGCAAGGCGAGTGACATCCGCTTCTAACTTGTACAGTGGAAAACATATGAATTCGCAGACACAGTTTTTTTTTGACAACCCTCGTGATATACATAGGTAAAATAAACCAACACACATGTGATCTGCTAGATCGTTTCACTGTCTCTGATCACGTGTCGTTTGTTCACTTCGATGATTCTTGGTTTTGAACCGTGAATAACAAAAACTATCAAGCCACTGCGGATAGTATCTGCGCTGGGATTTGTTTGAGGTGATATATTTAGTTATCTGATATAGAACAGACGCAATTGATGTTTTTTTTATTACATTCTCATATTTTGTTTTCTACATAAATATCTTACATACTAGCCAATAATTAAATTGCCCTTTGCCCTTCGCATCACTGGATAATACATTTGAGAAAACGATCCCAAACCCAAAATCAGCTTTTTTGTTCACTTATGACGTGTCATTTTGACAAAAGTGATGTGTTACTATGACAAAGTTTGGCATTTTACGAGGGTTGTTTAAAATATTGTGTGCGAATTCAAATGCTTTCCACTGTACATCAGGGACCCGTTGGTCTTCTGCATGCGATTCTTTAACCGAGAGTGGTGAAGTGCTCCAAGTGGGTGGCCATATGACAGCTCTAGATGCTTGATCAGTACATCGTAGTCCTTCTGCCCCTGGGTGTTCAGCGTCTGTAGGGTCTGTTGCCTCTCCTCAGAGAGCCAGAGTTATGTCATGGCTTCTTCGGTTCACGTCAATTCATTTGCGTATGCAGGATCTTCGAACTGGCGATGTTGATTATTCCGGCACAGAGTGTCATCAAATTGAAGGGCTTTCATGTAGCCTCTGAAGGTATCAGCTTTCATTTTGACAGTCGCTCCTTGGCTCACGATTGCTACTTCTGGTCTCCACTATGTCTTCAAATCAGTTTTCAAAGTTCTCAATCTCTTCTGCTACATGATCTTTCAGATAGTTGTGGTTGTCTGCCAGCTATCCATCTTCTATGATTATAGACAATTCTTCGAGACACCACTTCAATGTTCGGTGTTCATACACAACAATATGAATCGAGTAAGCTATAAAGAAACTGTTCCCACCCAATTGTCGTGAAATCCATTTGATCAAAGAAGAAGTTTTTTAGACAGATTTTGATCAACTGTCTACTAAATTCATGAATAGTTTCTCTCAATTTTAGCTACAACTTGGTTAAGTGCACAATAAGTGAACTCTGGTTTCTACACAACAGATGGAAAGCTTGTTGAGAATTACCGCTGGGGTAATGCTTGATCACTTCTGAAGCCTACCAAACTAGAATAGAAGAAAAATTTAAACAAACACAAACTATTTGGGACACTTAGTTTGGTCTTATCACGAGGTATGGATACTATTGTTAATGATTATAAAGTTTTCTTTTCGGCACTAAATGACAAGGCCTTTTCTCAAGTTATCGAAAAGAATTAATGCTTTGAATATGTTTGAACTGAGAAGCTGTCCAAAAGTCGACGTATCAGAAATACATATAAAATGAAGTACAAAAGTTACCGTCATTCGTATAAAGATAGACTGAAGTTTGAGATAAGAAAGAGAACGGACGCGAAATCGTCAATGCGGCTTTGAAGAGGAATACTTTGGATTAATGCAGAAAAACGATTTTTCAGTACCTTTTTCGAATCATCAATCCTTCCAAACATTTCTTTGTACCTGGGGAGAAATACAACTTAGCCATTTTTTGGGTAAGGGAAAATATAAGAAACTTAGAAAATTCGATTTGTATCTTCTTGAAGTAGATATCTGATTGAAATCGTTAAAAATTTGTTATACTTACATCTCTATATTCTTGTGCTCGGAAAACATAACAATAAAGACATGTTGTTCCATAGTTTTGGAGAAGATAAAGGAAAACGCATCCGTCAAAATCGGCTTGCGAAAAGGTTGTTATCTGACTAATTCTATGCGAATACTGCAGCTCAAAATCCATGTTATAGGCTTGAAGAGTACCATGGTCCACTCCAAGACTCAACTGAAACAGAAAAAGTGTTAACCAATCGTCACCCTAATATTACATGGTCTCATGTAGCCATTTTTGAATATCGGGAAAAACGGCTTTAAAAAACTGGAGTTTTGGATCCCTGTCGCATGTTTCACTTTCTTTGTTAAATATTCAAGTTATGTAGATATATATATGGTCACTTCTGAATGGAATAACAAAAAAAAAGATTCTTCATTTTTTCAAAAATCTTGTTTTGGAAAAAACATAGGACTGTGTTGTTCAATAAGTTTATTTCTTTAGATAGTTATACTTACATAGATCTTTGGTGAATCAAACAATGAACTTATAAACTGAGAAAACCATGATGGTGCAGCAGGTGAACTAATTATACATACAGTAGAACATAGAAAAAGTAACTTGAAAATAAACTTAAAGCAACGAAAAACTTATCAAAAAGGTTATCCTAGACAAAATCTTCGCATTTTATGACTAGAAAAAGGACAAAACAAACTTAAAAATAATTTTTATCACAAAAGAAAAAAAACACTGCTTAATTTGGTGAGATTCTTCATTGTTTACAGAAGTGGAAGTATCATCGTTTGTAGACGCTAATTCCAAAGGAAAATGACTGTAAGAGTTCGATGGAGATCCAAAAGTATTGGCGAATTTTCCATTCTGAAACGTTATACTTTTTATCGAACCGGTGGTAGCTTTTTTGTCGCTAGAAAAAGAAACGCATATTTAGATACACCCCGATTATTGAAATCAGTAGGTATATTTAGTAGAATACACATTTTTCAAAAACCCCCGACATAGTTTCATGTCAGCGTATTTCCACCGTTCTTAGCAAAAACCTACCTTAGAAATATGCTTTTGAATTTGAAAAAAAGCGCAAACACACCTTTTTGTCACCAAAGCATTTATCGTAGCTCGGAACCCTGAAATTCTAAATAGCTAATTCAAAGGCATTCAGATTCAGAACGAATCACCTCAAAAAAAATTATACTGAATAATTTTGAATAATTAAATGAATTCTTTACACCGCATTTTAATAATTATTTTAGTTGGAATTCAAATTTGTCTCAGGTTCACTGTCAAAATTTCTATCGATATCGGATCCACTATTATTTGGAATATAAAAAACTTTCCACGAATGCATATCCCAAAACGATGAGAAATACCGACATATCTAACCTTACCTTATTTTCACATTATTCCTACTTCTTCCGAGTGATCTTGGTCCGAGTCGTAGCCAAAACCATCACTGAAATTACTACTTTCCATTGATACTTTTTTTTATCGAAAACTCCGCTCGAAAACGTTTTTGCACCTACTTATACAGAATAACACCGTAACCTAACTGGAAAATATGTACAACTATAGAATAACAGAGTGGTATGTTGTACATAGGACCATGTAGTATTTGCTCAATTTGCAACTAATGACTTTCAACGTACAATGTTTAACATACACCTTTGGTGTACTCCAAGTACGATGTCCGCTACATACACCCATGATTTTCTTTAAATTGTGGCGGTTCTATGTATGCTCGCGCATCCGGTAAAGTATCAGAACATACTTCATGACACATAGAACCATGCTACACCGAAAACCGGAAAACCCAGAAAATGTCACATAGGACCTTGTAATATTAGGGTGACGCAATTTCTCTCGTGATATATCGTTACGTATGCTATTTTTGAAAAACAGCTAATTTTGCATTCAAAACTCGCTAAAAACAGAAATGAAGTGGTGAAAAACTGGATAAATCTTCTATATACAAGGTGTCCCGAAATTGAACGACAATATTTCAACCACATATTCCACGCCCCAAAATAGAAATTAAACTTTTTATAAACTAGTATACACAAACTCTTCGTTTTCAAGATACAGGGCTTTAGAGTTGAATACCTGATGACGGTTTTTTGTAATTTTGTTCGAAACCTGTGAAGATAATAGAATAAAATTTGGTACTCTCACCGAACTTTTCACACACCATCTAACGAGGGAATTGCAGTATTATATTATTCTTACTTTCATGGAAATATATAGGGACAGAATCGATAAAAATTTGCGCCAAATTTTTTGGTTGATGATTTTTAGTAGTAACTACAAACTTTTAAAAATCTGGAATTTTCTACACAAGTGAGTCTCTGCTCACTTCGCTGAGACGCCCTATTTTCGAGAAAAATTAATTTGAAAATCTTTTTACACACTGATTTCAGTGGAAAAAGTCGTGTTAATCTGGCTAGGCTGTCACAGATAAAGTCATGCTTCAACTAAGAGTAATATGATAATGTGATTTTTAAATGCATTTTTCTCGAAAATGGTGCGTTCCTTCGAAGCACCTATCGACGTAGAAAACTCTAGATTTTGAAATTGTGTATGTAAAACTAATAAAAATCAACAACCAAAAAATTTAGAACACATTTTTCCCAAGCCCGTCCCTGTATCTACTGCTCATGAAGGTAACTACCAAGTTTCCGTTCATCAGGTATATAGAGAGTGGAAAGCTTGGTTACTGTACAGGGTGATCAGTTAAGGATAGCGAGAGGCAATATCCCCGAAACTTTTCATCGTAGAGGAACACAAAAAAAATTATTACTAAAACCGCTAAGAGAAAAACCTGGAAAATATTTTAAGTTTCTGAAAGGCAACAAATTAAATGGTCAGTATTTCAATTTTATGGACAGTACTCTTTGCCATTATTTTATTTCCCTTGGTCAGTATGATAATAAATGGTCGGTTGAAATAATGAAGGGTCAGTAACATAAAGAAGTGGTCAGTAAAAATAATAAATGGTCAGTATAATAATAAATGGTCGGTTGGAATAATTAACGGTTAGTGATATAAAGAAATGGTCAGTAAAAATAATGAAGGGTCAGTAACATGAAGAAGTGGTCAGTAAAAATAATAAATGGTAGATATAAATAATCAAGAGTCAGTATCATAGATAAACGATCAAATAAATTAGTAAATGCCTGGTGAAAATAATGGACAGTCCATAAAATTGATAAAGCGACAGTAAAATAATGAATGGTTGGTCATACCTATATTTTATTTCGTATAAATACAATCATTTTTACAATGGAACGAAACACAACTTAGTGAAGAGAAAACACTCTGCCTTTATGTCATGATGAAGTAGTCAGATAGGTTCCTTTGAGAGGCGGATCTAGTTTGGGTTAGTTTAGGGTTAGTTTGTGTTGGTAATAGAAATTGATGAAAAATATGCAGCGGCTCGTTGGTTAGCACTAGGTTAACATTACAATTATTATTTTATATCATGATTGACGTGTTCTGTATTGGTATTATGTGTATCAAGTTTGGGTTAGTTTGAGTTAGTTAAAATGATTACTGACTATTGCATACTGTCCATTTATTATTTCTTACTGTACATTTGTGGAATTATTACCAGCTAAGTCATACTGACATTTCATACATTTTTACTGACCATCAGAATCACAATAGTGAACATAGAAATACAGGCCAAATAGTACTTTTACGGCTCAAAAATTCCATTTTTACTTATCATTTTTAACAGAAATACTGAGTCTTCTACAATATTATACTGACTGCTTGTGATATTATACTGTACATAATGAATTAAATACTGTTCAGTTTATTACAACCCTTTCTGAAATGGTCGCTAAGGCTAAGGAGCGACCAACACCAAGTAGAAAAATAGGTTTTTTATAGGATTTTGCCCAGTGTATCGATGAAATTTTCATATTCACTGACTATTCACCTACACTTTTGGTCAAAAACGTTTTTTTCTATCTATCAAAATAAAGCGGTGGGGAAAGTTCAATTGTTTGATTGATTACCTCTTCCGTTTTGATCGACCGATTTTAAAATCTGCACCACAATATGATTATTTGGTTTTGAATTTGTGAACCTCGCCGTCGCCGCTAGATGGCATTAACTGAAACGGTAGCAAATTTTTGAGATTTTCCCTAAGAAATCAAATGTAATGGTGTATCCATTTTTATATATTTCAAAAGGAGATACATTTTTCTATAAGAAAATTTAAAAAATATATTTTTTGTAATAGAAAAATGTATCCCCTTCAAAAATATGTAAGGAATATACCATTACATTTGATTTTTTTGGGAAAAACTCAAACATATACTATCATTTCCGTTGACACCATCTAGCGGCGAGGGCGAAGTTAACAAGTTCAAAACCCAATGAGCATTTTGTTATTTTGATAGATACAAAAAAGCATTTTAGACAAAAGTGTAGGTGAATAGTCAGTAAATTATTACGAAAATGATATCATCGATATATTTTCATTGGGCAGAATTCTATAAAAATACAATTTATTTACTTGGTGTTAATTGTTATGCCCCCCAGCAACCATTTCAGAAACTTGAAAATATTTTCCAGGTTATTCTCTTGGCCGTTTTAGTGACAATTTTTTCGCCGCAAGCCTTTACGATGAATAGTTTCGGGTATATGGCCACTCACTATCCTTGACTGATCACCCCGTACAAAATTGTATTCAATTATCTTCACAGGTTTCGAAATTATTCACTATTTATATAATTCTTTCGCCGCAAGCCTTTACGATGAATAGTTTCGGGTATATGGCCACTCACTATCCTTGACTGATCACCCCGCACAAAATTGTATTCAATTATCTTTACAGGTTTCGAAATTATTCACTATTTATATGATTAATGGTCAACCACTACGTCCTGTCCTCATGTATTTATATAAGTCTAGTACAGTTTCACGTGTTTGGCCACCCAAGGCATCATCAGATAATGAAACAAGCTTAAAATGATAAGATACGACCAGAACGAACCAACCGCATCACATACATTAGAATTGACACAGTGTCAATTCTAATGTATGTGAAGCGGTTTCAAGTTGTACTTCTCTAACTTGAAGCAAAAATCTGAACAGACCATCCGCCACAATAGTAGAGTGTCATAGATCTAAACGCCATCATTCGGCAAAACTCATCAACATCTCGATGCTGATTAGCATCTTTTAAATGTAGATCTTTCACAATTCTGACAAAAAAGTCTACAACATTTCAGCGGATATTCCATCCCTAGAAAAAGCAAAGCAATCTCTCTTAGTTGTTTCCTCACTCAGATCAATTCATGAACGTTTCTGCCTACTTGGCCACAGTTTCAGGAATAGTGTTTCTGTACAACCCAATATTGGAAACGTCAGTTGAGTAACTGGAAACACGCTCTAAATACTAAAAACTAAAAGGCCAGTCAGCAAATGGTGTCTGTTTCTCTCCCGCAGGAAACTACTTCGTGAAACTCATTACTCATTATTTGACACAACCTCCTCCTCTCCTGGATGCTTTTCTCAAATGGGTAGTTCTTCAATTCGCGGCAAAAAGTACTGTTATTTCTTCGACGGCAACTGGTGAAGGTCGATTCACGCATAACAGTGACAGCATATTACCGTGACCCACACGTCATCTGATTGACAAGATCAAAATTGTTCTTGATATAAATTCAATCAAACGGACCAATTCACCCCTGCCCTATGCGCGACAGTATAAACGACATTCGACAGTGCTGCAACCGACCGACGCCGTACCGTGATCGTTAGACTACTTCCCAAAGATATTTTTTCGATTTGTTCGGCGGTACAACAGGCAAAAGTAGTAGTTTCTCTGTGTTTTCAAGAATCCCTACAAATATGGATGACGAACTGACCAATGTGAATAGAAATCATTGTTGGTATACGGCCGGCCAAATTGTCGACCACGGCACTGTACTTCAATAGATGAATGCACCTCAAAGCAATGATATCTCTCGAATAATCGATACTTTCGAACAGTGGCCAGGATTCTTGCTGGAAGGGAAAACACCGCAAAGCTTGGCGTGAGCGTCAATGTCTTTTACGTGGTTTCTATTTTTAGCGGCCTTGACTAGTTGGTTCGGTGGACATTCACACATCTCATCAAATTGTTACCTCCTCAGAGCATTTTGCCCCAAGATGTGCCCATGTCGGTGTTGGCAACTGTCCCCATACCTGCAGCGTGATATTCGGTGAAATAAGCAGTCCACTAGCCTCTGGTTTATCCAATGCCTCTACTTTTGAAGATCACTTTTGCCAAATGCTTTGAGCCCTGCGATAGCGCCAAGTCTATTGAGGGTTCTCCAGACTTACTATATTCGATCAGATTCTGTGGAAGCTTCTATGTCACTAGGTGGAACAGATATCGTGATCCTTCCGTGATTTGGAGCGCCTTCCTCACCTCTGGCTTTGTTCTCGCAGACGGTCTAGTCGTCCATTTTCAATTGTGAAAGCAATAGCAAGTCCACTATTAAAGCCAAGATGTTTAGTAACCCAGTGAGCAGACGAGAATTCGACCAGCTCCTTGAACAAATCCATCTGCTTTTTTTGAAAACTCCATTCTGGACATTGAAGTATAGAGACGTGAAAGTTTCAAGTAACATCTCCTTCTTCACTTATGACCGGCATGATTTCCAGCATACGTGGTCAAACGGATGAAATGAACAACTCGTAGTGGCTTCCTGATCCGGCACACGACGTCATTGATTCGCTCTTGAATCTCCTACTGGTCCTCCCAGAAACTTTTCTCCTGGACATCGGCCTAGGAATTCTCCCAGTAAAACCGTTCTCGCAGCTTTCCCAGCGTATTGGTTACTCGCAGACGCTCACAAGTGATGCAATCATGGACGTCTCTCATTACCTCCGCACGTCTGCTCCGAGGAATCATCATCCGCCTCCGATCTTCCGTGCTATCCAGACTATCTACCAGTGACTCCTGGACAAGGTGTCAAAATCGAGCTCCTGGGGTTCGACAAGGTTTTGCTAAAGTAACCAAGTTCATGTTTTTGCTATAGATTCTGGGACGGCACGAAATCAAGTCCTCCATGCTTGCGACCATGCCCAAGACAGTGGTTGGAGTAAACTCATTTCGATGCATAACAATACTATTATTATTTTGAACTAATTGAAAAAAAAAAGTGACAAAACAATTAAAATTAGTATCAAAATACGGAACCATTATACAAACATAATTTTTTTCTCGCTGCTACCCTTCGTGATTATTACACTCTGTAGTGTACAAAAAATTTCCCAGGATAAAAGCGTATAAGCCGATACCGGAAAAAAGTAGAAAAGTGCAAATATGTGGTAGAATACAATTTTTCAAAATAAATGCTTGTCAACATAAAGGTTTCCAGAAGTTGTTTTTGAGAATTCCATTCTAAAACTATAAAAGAATAATTCAAGGGAATAGTTAAAGCAGAAAAGCGATCCATCCCAACAGAATAGGGTTCTCCCCTTCTCCCCTGTTTGCGAAACAACAGACTGGGGGTGGTACCCAACAACCACGATGAAGAGGAAATCCTTGGAAAAAGGAGCCGGGTGGAGGACCCGACTGGGGTGTCAGTGAATGTGACTGGTCAACACAAAGCGGAGGATGCTGTAAACCAAAGAATTTGGGTAGAGTCAAATAAATTGGCATTCAAACCCAGTTGAAGAATCTCCGTATCGACACAGCGACCGAAAGAAGGATGAAGAACTCTCCAAGAAAGAGAAGGACTTTATCCAAAAAAAAAACAGAAAGATTGTTGCAAAATTCAAGCTCAAGAAAGGGTTAATGAACATGAACCGAGAAAGGAAACTGGAAGAGGCAAGAGCAACAGCGAAAGCTGAAGCGAGGGCCAAAGCGGAAGCCACTGGAAATGTCCAAAGCAGTGTCATCCCCAGCAAAGAACGTACCGAAGGGGCAAAATCCCCCAGCTTCTGAGAGGAAAATGCAAAAACGGATGCGTTACAGCGAGTAAAAACAAAACATCGCGAAAAGGCCCAAGAACTCCAGAAGCTTCGATACGCCAGAAGCTAGCTAGACGAGCAGAGTGGCAACAAAGTCAACTTTGACGGGGCTGGTTGGCAAAAAGAAGTCAAAGTTGTCGGCAGCAACAAAGGAAAATTAATTGACTCTCTAAAGCGTGTACTTGGCAGCTGCGGCGAAATCTGGCAGAGGGCCAAACTCGAGGTAATACCAATCTCGAAGCTGCCTCTGCATCGATTTATATCATACTAAAGATCCTCGACAAGTAGAACAAGGCCCTCAACACGCAAAGCTGGAGAGTTATCTCTCCGACAAAGTGTAAGTTTCAGCCAGAGAAGAATATCGTTTGCACGGTAAAAAACGATGCCCTCGTAATACTTGAGAGCAACAACGGGAGCATCAAGTTCGAGTTACGTACCCCGGAAGCAAGGCTCCTCAAGAACAAGAATGATGACAACAAGGAACCTGGAGCTGCAAGCAGTGCACATCAATTTGCATCACGAAGTGGTGTAGCGAATATGTAGTATAGTAGACACCGTACTGAAGCTTAGCCTATCCTCACAGCACAGTGCAGGTGATTTTACGGTGGTAACATGCGAGCAACCGGTTATTATAGCGTCCATACACATGCCATATGAAGAATCTGAACCACCACCGACAGCAATTCGAACACTAGTCCACCACGTCGAGGAGAAAGGAAAGTGTGTGATGCCAATGGTCATCACACAGTGTCAAGAAAGGGGTGTTAGATTTAACTTAGGCAACTGATTTCGAAGAGCTAACGGTTGAAAATTGTAGAGTCAGACAATCTTTTTCGGATAATAAGAGAACTCTCTTCGAAATCAACGGCGAGCTCCAAAAGGTAGAACCACAGCATAAATAAGAACCAGCAGTATGACTCTTGCCCCTTTGAGGAGAATAAAAATTTGACCTTGTTTCAATTCGGTTGAGAAGTCGGGAACGGATCAGGAATATTTTGGATCTTGGCTTGGTTGGGCATCCAGATAAATTCAATAGATACAAATTGTATATTTAATCTGTTGAAATTATTATAATAATTATTATATTGGGTTTTTTGTTTGGGAATATGCATCTCCCAATAAACAAAACTGTTTCACAAAAATGACGTTGACAAAGAAGAACAATTTAGTCCGCTACTGTAGTCTTGACTTGACTACCATTTAGACGACATGATCCATGGCAACTGCTGATTGCACGTCAGAATACTCAGATACAATAAAATGAGGAAGTTATACAGCTGGTTCTTATTTATGCTGTGGTAGAACCATTCCAGAATCCTCGTAGAACAGACTGGCAAAAATTCTCTGACCCCATGGAAGGGGACAGGAAGCTATTGGCTTCGGCCAAAGTATCACGATCACCTACCAAAGAGAAAATGGAGGATAGTGCGATGAAGCTAGAGGAACAATAAAAAAAAGCCTTTCACAAGTCATATCCCTTGAGCCGCCCACGTAGAAGCACCACGTCTTCCTGGTGGATAGCAGAACTGAGATAGATTAGGGACAAGATGACAAGGATTTTTAATCATGCATAGAGAAATGGATCAGAGAAGACCTGGAACTAATACAAGATCAGCTTTAACAGATACAAAAGTGAAATCAGGAAGTCAAAAGAGACTCATGGCAAGACCTCCGTGAGTCAATAATGGATAGAAATGAGTCTGCTAGGCTAAGAATGATGCTTTCAAGGAAGAATTTTTGTTTTATTGCAGCAAAATGACCAATCAGGCTTAAAAAGTGTTCCTGCATTTTTTTTGCAGAAGAAAAATATTAACGTCGCAATAAAAAACCAAAGTTCAAACTGTCCAAATACACGCGAGAACGGCGAGTGACGCAATCGGTCCCATGGAGTGTGGGAAGTTCTTTCATCAGCCGATCACTGATGTTTGGCGTGTCGTCCAGGGCCGGATTTGCCCTTCTTCAGTTTTTGTTCATTATGATTGTCTTGGAAGCTGATTATTATTATTAGTATGTGTGTTGTAGTTTGGGTTTGTTTTTGAGTCGAGTTTTATAATGATTTATCATTATTGTATCGTGCTAGATTGTGAAAATACAACATCTTTCACTCCTAGAAAACCATAAATTAACCTATCAAAGGAAGATGAACAAAGAGAAAGCTGGTTATTAGCCATAGAACGCCAGCCTTTTTTTAGAGGAAACGCGAGGAAAAAATATGTATTAAACAATGATTTTTCAATAATTGCAATCAATTGAATAAAAAAAAATTAATTACAATTTATCATGCGAACTTCTAGGTTCGTATAAAGTGAAACTTTTTTTGCGGCGTTCTGATAATTTGTCGACAATGAGGACTGAACTGCAAAAAATGTCACGCACATGTAACGATGAAACGGTTACGCTTTCATATTTCGTTAAGGAGAGCATAGTTTTGTTATTTTCCAAAAGATTCTGTTCAAATTGGTACATATGTAGGTTCTATTTGGGATTTGATCAAAAAATTGAAAAAAAAAGAACTTGGTGAGATTATGTATGCATAGTTTTGTTGTCTTTCAAAGGATCTTGTTTATATTGAGTATGTAGGGTCATTGGAGATTTAATCAGAAAATGTAAAAAAAATTACAAAGTGAGGTTATGTTTGCATAGTTTTGTTATTTTCAAAAGGATTTTGTTCAAATTAGGTATGTAGGCTCTATTTGGGATTGGATCAAATAATTTTTAAAAAAATAACCTAGTGAGGTTATGTTTACATAGTTTTGTTATTTTAAAAAGGATTTTGTTCAAATTAGGTATGTAGGCTCTATTTGGGATCTGATTAAAGAATAAAAAAAAAACAAAGTGAGGTTATGTTTGCATAGTTTTGTTATTCTTCAAAGGATTTTCTTCAAATCAGGTATGCAGGGTCTATTGAAGATTTGATCTAAAATTCTAAAAAAATTTCATAGAGAGGTTTTGTTTGCATTGTTATGCTATTTTCCAAAGGATTTTGTTAAAATTAGGTCTGTAGGTTAGATTTGGAATTGGATCAAAAAATTAAAAAAAAATAACATAGTGAGGTTATGTTAACATAGTTTTGTTATTTTCTAAAAAATTTTATTCAAATTGGGTATGTAGGTTCTATTTGGAATTTGATCAAAAAATTTGAAAGAAAATTAAATAGTGATAGAAGAAGTTTCAGTTTTGCCAAGTGTATACGATACTGCACATGAGTTTTTCTTTTTGTATTCAGATTATTCAACTCTTGATGTGTAAATGAGTTGACACTGTAAATTTTGTATAATGGCATACCCTCTCAAGTCTGTTTTTTTCAAAATAATGAATTTTTTTTTCATGAGAACAATAAAATATACATACCTATATTTTGAAGGGGTCGTCAAAATCGAAATGCAAAAATTTTATGTGCGTGTCGTAATTAACACATTATTGGTTTTAAATAACGGTCAATCTCTATTTTATCCATTTGACAAAATTGATACTTGGTGTAAAATTCAAAGTCGACAAAAGAATAATTTACATATTTTTCTCCATTATAGGTAATATAAATTATGCCTCAATTAATTGTTTCCGAGATGTCGGCGTTTCAAGTGGTAACTGATAACAATGCGAAATTCGGAGGAAGTTGAATCTACCTCCAAATTTACCGTGGTAACAAAAGCAGAATATGACGTTACGCTATAATATAAGTTCATTTTACTTATGCTAAAATTCAGGCAGAACTTGTGATATTCAATAAATTTGATTATAGAATGAAAAATTGAACAAACACATAGATAGAGTGTATTTAATAAAAGTAATAAATAATAAATGATGTTCATATTTATGTAAATTAAAACCTACAAATTTTAGTAGATACTACACTGCTACACATACAAAAAAAAAAGTTCCAACTCTACTCACAAACCAAGTACACAAAGAAAAACATTTCGAATTAATTCACTGATTATTGCAAAGTGAAATCTGGTACTCTTTACATGAACCATGAACCTTGAAACTCTTTTTGACATTCAAAGTTTAAATGTATGTATCTACCGTTATTCTCAATTTGATACAGACAAAAAACGATAAGCACAAATTCATACAAAAACTGTACAATGTACACTAGGCTGCTCCTTCTGTTAAAAATGTGTTTTGAGCTTTGACACACAGCACAATAATTATCATATATATTATCCATCTTAGATTTATGATTACAGAATCTAATCTTGGAACAAAGTTATTTTACGAAGATTTGGAGACAGCAACTCCATCTATTGGTGATAGTTATTTTATATACATATAATGATTCTGGATTCCGATGAGATACAAGACTCAAAAATTAAAATATCAAAATAGACAAACGACCTCCTTCACTCACCTCAACAATCCCAACCCAACAGACAGAGAAACGGCAACATTGTGCCCAACCGCGGCTTAAGTGTGTGTCACACACTAACCGTTCAGATATGGCAAGTCGTTTCACTTTTTATTCATCTGTGCTCATAAAGTGTCATAAAAATAGTTTTTATTATACTTTATGAGCAGGGTTGAATAAAAAAAAAACGGCTTGCCATATCTGAACGGTGAGTGTTTGTCACTTGGAAACAGTCACACCGTGTGTGACGTTTCCGAACTCGCCCTTGTTTACAGTGTTTACACGCAACGTTTTTGAATTTCAATTTCAATACATTTTCGTGATTTTCTAGTGTAGTTTCGTCCTTGTCAGTCTTCATGTCCAGACTATTATAAGAAAACTATTATCGATAATGTCTGAAGGATTTTCAAAAGCAAAGTAGGAGAATCGCCTTTGATGGATTTATTGATGTTGTGGTGATTTTTTTTTGCCAAAAATGATTTTTTTACATGTGCTAAACATCGGAAAGTTGAAGCTTAAAGGTTAGTAGGATAACAATAAGAATGATCATGATACACAAACCACAAAAACCAATAAAAGTGAAGTTTAATTTAACAATTTCATCGTAATTCGGAGATTTTATGAAGAAAAAATATTGGAAAGGGATATCTCTTAAATTTTAGAAGGTTTCCAAAATATTTTTAGGTGGAAATTAAAACACATGCAAGGAGCCTATTGCTTGCTCTTTTAGAAGACGCCAATCGGTCCCGTCCTGAAGTCCAACCCCTCGCCTCGTCCAAAATCTTTTCGCAAAAATATTTCTAATTCCTGGATTGGGATATCGTTGATTTCACGGTGACCATTTTTAACAACCCTGCTTCGAGCCATTTTCAAGATTGACAATGTTACTTCAGGCTGATAATCGTTTCAACACGATTTTTGTTGATCAACAAAAGTCGTTCTACTAAAATCGCCTCTTGGGAACACAAATCGCTTGCGATTTTTGTTGACTAACAAAAACCGTTTAACTAAAATCGCCTAGTGAGAACCGTACGTTACAGAAATCTCTCGACAGCATATCAGATGACTTGGTCAAAATATACTCTGATTGTCTTCAATTGGGATACACACCAGGTAGATCATCAAATGGACAATAAAAATGCTGAAAAGCAGGATAAAAATTTAGAAAATGAGAATTGTTCTATAAGGGAAAGAACCACAAGGGGAGTGATCTTTTCACTCTTATGGTTGATCGTAGTAGACTCGATCTCAAAAACCTTCAGAGAACATGGAATAAAGATGGAAGCATATGCAGACGACGTGGCAATCCTGGTAGTGGGCAAAAGCCTGTCGACTATCAGTGAAATCATGGGATCTGATTCAAAAGAACTTTCCAAATGAGCAAAACAGAACGGTCTTGGAGTGAACAAAGATAAGACAAATCTAGTACTGTTCACAAAGAAATACAAGGTGCCCAACAGTAAAATGCTCACATTCGGAAGACAGACTCTTAAGCTTTCTGATGAGGCAAAGTACCTTCAGTACCTAGGGATCCTTCCAGACTCAAAGCTCTCCTGGAAAAGGAACACAGAGGAAAGAATGAAAATAGGCCTTGATGCATTATACACATGCAGGAGAATGATTAGTAAAAAATGGGGACTAAAGCCGCACATTATCCATTGGATGTATTCAGCGATCGTGGGACTTTTCATATCACACCAGTAAAATCTACATTGCTTCAGAAAACATAATTTTATCAAGGACTTGAGAAATTCAACGAATCACCTGATGACATAAAAACTGCCACAACGTCAAGTATTTTTTGTAAAAAACTTATGGCTCGTTTGTTACGAGGTTGAGAATGCATGTTACTTTGTAAGTTAGTTTGTATTATCAACCTATTATTGTAAGAATTAGCTAAATAAATAACATTTTCATTTCATAATTAGCCACTGATACGAACTCGAACGTGAAGATGCTCACGAAAGTAGAACGGCTGGCAACACTAAGTACAACGGGAGAAAAGAACAGCACACCGTAATTTCGCTGGAGTTTTGGTGTACGCAATGTTGTCTGTAATATGAATTCCAAATGCATTTTTCTCAAAAATAGTGCGTCTCAGCGGGGTACGAGAAGAGTACCTTACTTGTGTAGAATACTAAAGATTTTCAGAATTTGGAGGCAAAAATACTAAAAATCAACACTTGAAAAATGTATGGCATATTTTTCATGAATCTGTCACTGTTGTCCCCTACAAGAAGTGGATGGAACACTTATTTTATATGAGCTATATTTTTGTAATTCTTATCAGTATAGGAAATGGTCTGTCCGCAAATGTGTTTTGGAAGGTGAACGGTAACTTAGGCTTACGCAAAATATCATTCATTTTAAAACACACAAAAATAACCTACTTTTGGTATTAAAAAAAAAAAATATCCCATTCATAACTTACTGCTTTGAATGGGACATGCTCATGTTGTGAATGGGACAAGAAAATAAATCATGCATGAACTTGTTTTACTAAACTTTTATTGACCTACATATCTCATACGAAGAAATTAACAAACTCTGATAACATGGATAAGTACAGCTGGTTCGGAAGAAAAAACTGGTATTACTCTTAGAAATGTTGAAAAAATTGAGCAGTGTATCTAATATTTGTTTTGACGAAACTATACGACAGTGACATGTCATTCAAGTGAAAAATTTGGGTATGTTATAATATCACAAAGTAAATGATTAAAGTCAGGTGGATTTGAATATTTTGATACACAAAACCAAACAATTCAATATTTTAGCTTTAGTTTCTGTACTCATGTGAGCAGCCATTCGAAAAAAATTATTCAATGGTATCAACCTGGTAAAAATACGACGACGTATTTTTTTGTTTTGTCAAAACAAATATCACACTGCTTAATTTTTTCAACATTTCTATGAGTAGTAACATTTTTTTTTCGAAACAGCAGTGCATACAAACAAATAAGCTTAGCTTTACAATTTCTTTGGCTATTACCCTGGCTATTACAAAATTTTTCCAAATTCTTCTTCATAATTATTAAAAGAAATATGGAACCTCAAGGTGGATTGAGTACGAGCTGTAGGCTCATCTCATTCGGGTTAAGGAAGCTTTCTTAAAATCCGATCTCGTTTCACTCCACAAATGTCTTCCTCTGCAGGATACAGACACTTTCCAGAATTTCCATGACGCCTCAAAAATTAATTCGGAATTTAAAACTCTCAACAACTCCAATATAGGAAAATCAGTTTTTCTTTGTGGAAAAGTCAACCAAAAAGACTACGTGCTTTTTACTCTACGACAAAATCACTCACTTCCTCAAACATTCCAAATTCCTTGTCAGAGTTTCTTTCCAGTTCTCGTATAAATCGATCTGTGTCATCCGAATCTTGAGCTTCAAATTCTTCTGACTCGTCACAGGATTCATTTTCTTGAACAATCCTTTGAACAACATTTTTCTTTTTCGCTGCAATTTATTCGGCTTCTTCATCCACCAAATTTTTTAATTCAGGAGTTTTGGTGAATATTTTTGTTCTGCCACATCTTCTTCTGCCTTGTTTTATTTTTCTCTCGGGAGCTTTTGGGAAAGGGCGTATTGGCTTCTGGAGTGGTAGAAGAAGTTGCCTTGACAGATCCACATTTGGTGCTTCATTGTTAATGATGTAAGGATTCACACGGTCTGTTACAAAAAAACATGAACAATCGTTTTTCCCAAATATGTTACGATTGAGTGGATATATTCCATTGGACGAAAATGCAAAAATAATATTTTTAGGGGTGAACGAATTCAAAAAAATCTCTTTAACAATTTCAGCAGTCTCCTAAATTGTAAAAGGCTGGCCAGAATTTGCTAGCATCCACTCGTTTTGTTCCACCTTTACATAAGTCTTGAGAGGACCATATAGGTGAATTGCTGCAGCCTATAGCTGCAGTGCGGTTGGAAAGTGAGCAAGACTACATTGTTTTTTTTGCCAATCTGACAACTCCCACACTAATATGGGATTCATGATTGTCTAATATGTGAAGAATAATTGGTGATTCCTTTGATGGTTTCGTATGTTTGATAAAATCTTCAAGGCTCCTATGAAAATTTGCTTCACAAATCCATCCTGCCTTATTTGCCAAACCAAGACTCTCTGCAAGAGCGCCTTTCAACATCCCAAGGTTTGAAGTTCACTCTTGGAAATATAAAGACAGGTGGAACTAAATTCCCAGAAACACAAATGAGATTGAGAACCCTTCACAAGTTATTCTCTATCAGCTGAAGTCGCCTGACCAACTTGTTTCAGACCCTTTCTCGCAAAAACTTTTGGTGGGTCAGTTACAGTTGTTACAACCATCTCATCGCAATTATACAGGGTGTCTCAATTTTATTGAAGAAATCTTAATAGAGGATTGAACCAGCAAAAATAAAACAAAAAGTCAATATCAAAAGAGCAGTTGCGTGCCTAGTTTTTTCTTAAATATTTTAACAGTGATGCCCCACCGCTGCACCTAGCCATAAAACTTAAATCTAATCACATCAAATCAAGTCCCATAGTGAGATTCATAAGCAGGTCAAGTTATATCAAAATCGATAAGACAGTTTTTGAAATATCTGGAAAAAATATTTTTGTTAAAGTAACTTTAACACCCTGTTTCTCGAAAAAAAAGCTTCAAATCTTACAAGTTGATATCAACTTTTGGTTTTATGTTTGCAAAGTCTATCGTCTATCAAGTTTTCCCGATCAAAATTTGAGACACCCTAAATATTCGGCCTGAGGGAAAGTTGAGTGTACCCAAGACGCTTTCCAGATTATTGAAGAATCTGTTGACATTGACCACATCAAATGATGTAGCTCTTGACAGGCTAGTTGCTTATGACGGCGTTGAAATTCTTCAGGCCAGTCTTGTAACAGGTGATTTTTCATGCCACTCATCTATTTTTATACAACAATCCTCCGGGTTCTGGGCACAATAATTATTTCCGAACAATGTTCCTATGAACATACCTTGATCTGGTGACCGAAGGGTTGACAATAGTCACCTACGTTTCTGTGACACTCACTTCAAAAGAAAAAAAAAACTGGAGAGCGAAACGCTTCATCTTTTATCGTCGTCGTGAACGGATTAGAAGCGGATTGCTCAATTTTTCCCACTTGAGGCGTCGATTATCAGAGAGTCTGATATTTTGGTGATTTTGGTGGCGCATTGTGGTGAAATTATCTTTATCAAGGATCTGTCAGTTTTTTTTTTTTTTGATCAAGGTGAGTTATGTCAAATTCTCCAATTTTACTCATTATTCTAAGATGCCATTCTTTTCCATAACCCAGTCAACTCAGAAACATTCCAAATTAAGTAATCTGAAAGCGTGCCGGTGAATTTGGAATAAATACTCAAAACCCAAACATCTTATGGTGAGTGCCGTTCTCTTCTTGTTACTTCTCTCCTCATTTATATTTTTAGGGTTTAATGTTCATGGTTTAATGTTCATGTCATCTAATTATTGAATGGTATTTTCCCTGATCTGAACCTTGTCAGTGAAGACAGTATAGTTCACTATTTGCGAGTGCAAGAGGTTTATGGGAGATCATTCTGAGTCAATGTTGGACTAGACGAGAATACCACCAGAGCTAGAAGTCGAGAAACAGCTAAGAGATTCTGATTTTTATTATTTAAACAGCAGTGTATATTATTATTCATTTTAGTTTCACATTTTCCAATTTGATAACAGTCAGTTGATATAGAAGTGAGTAATTGACGCATTGCGGCCTTATTGTTAGGTGTGATCACACTCGCCCGTTTATTGCGTTATAATTTTATCGAAGTTTTAGTTAGAACGCTTTCGATCCTGCTCACATTTTATTTATTTTATTCATATTATACACTGTTGAATGAATATTGTTGTTGAATTGATTCACTGAGTATTGTCCAGTTGATGTTTTATCATTTGTTTTGTTTTGGGTTATTGATGTTAACTCGTGTCTCGTAACAACTGAGAGATCTTCCAATTTGGGTTGTTACAAGTTGGTGGCGCTCAACATTTTACCACACCCAACTCTCCGAACCGTGTATGAGCTAGGGTTAATTTGCACGTACGTAAAACCACGAGTTAGATCAATTAACCTTTATTTTATGTAAATTCATATCGAGTACGAAAGACAATCAAGTACGTGGCAAATTTTTGGCGCCCAACGTGGGGCCACTAGAAGAAAAGAAAAGACGAATATAATCAGTGAATCAATAGACTTCATCTTTTTGGTTTCATCACGTCATAGTTCTTATTATTGCAATTTGTTTCTTGTCGATACTTTTTCTTGATTTTATTTGTGAGGTTACTGTTGATTCGCGCCTATTATAATCAAATACGTTATTTTCCCTGCTCTTAAAGTTTTTATTTTTGATTAATTTTTGCGAATAAAACAATTTTATTAGAAAAAAAAAAAACTACAACTGTTTAAAACCAATATGGATTATACAATGAAGGCACAGCACCTCAAGAAAGAAATGCTCGAATATGAATTGTCAGCTAGAGGTATTGTTACGAAGAGTGAGCAGACAGTTGATCAATTGAAAGCAGTATTAAGACCCCTTCTACAATTGGAAAAGAAAGGGAGATCACTAAATTACCCAAGGTATAAGGCAGAATTCGAAAATGAGGAAAGAGTTGTAAGAGATCACTTGGTTGATATCCAAGCAAAGTGGAAGATTATTGGTGGCGATGATCTCAAAAATCAATGCAGTTTTGTAGAACGGAGTCATTCCCAATTGGTGCATCTTATGAGAAGAGTAGAGCGAATTCCAGTTTGTGAAAATATACAGTCTGAAAAGGATAAGGAGCAAGAAGAGAAGAGAATTTCTCTCCTGATGGATATTCTTACAGCCTTGGATCAGCTAGAGCAGATGTGTAGTGATGATCCAAATCTAAGTAACATGTTGGAAGCAATGACCATGAGTGAATCAGCTAACAAGTCATTTGTTACTCCTATCGATATACCTTTATTGAACTCAACCCACCAGACTGATCAACCAAATACAGACATTGAGTTGAGTCATGAGGCGTCGGGTTTTCAACCAACTGCAGAGAATCAAGTGAATCCATCAACCAGTAAGATTGATCCTTTTGTTAGTCAGCCAACTCAAGATTTGCAGCATACAGCTTCTACTTCGTCAAACAATTATTTCAAATCACAAAGAGTGGAGAAGTGGAATCTTAAATTCACGGGCGAATCTAAGCATATGTCAGTACACAGTTTCTTGGAAAGAGTAACTGAGCTGTGTCTAGCACGCAACGTTTCAAAGAAAGAGTTATTCGAAACTGCCATAGATCTTTTCGAAGGAAAGGCGCTTAATTGGTTCAGAGCCAATAGAAACAGATTTACGTCCTGGCAAAGTCTGTCGGATTTGCTTAAACGTCATTTTGAGCCACCTGATTATAAGCCGAGACTATTTCAAGAAATACTCAATCGTACTCAAGATCCTGGAGAGACTATAGTTGACTATCTTTCGTGTATGAACGCCTTGTTTCGTCGCTACAATGAGCTTAGTGATGAAGTTCAGCTGGACATCGTCATTCGTAACCTTTCACCGTTCTATTCGACACAACTACCAGTAGTCAAAAACATAGAAGAGTTGGAGAATGAATGTTTAAAGCTTGAGACTAAGAAATACAGGGTAGAACACTATGTTCCACCAAGTCGTAAAAGGCAAAATTTTGTTGAGCCAGATTTCGCCTTCGTATCTGTAGAGGAAGGATTTTCAGTTGCTGAGGCTCATGTGGATAAACGCCCGCAAAAACCTTTGAGCAAGTCACCACTCACTTGCTATAATTGCAAAAAAGAAGGACACGTGAGCAGAGATTGCAGACAGTCAAAGAAATGTTTTGGTTGTGGAGCTCCTAATGTAATGAAGAGAAATTGTCGCAAATGTAATCCGGAAAACGGATACAGGGGAAGCTATTAGGTCGTTTGGTAAATTCCCCAGAAGTTGACGCAACGACCAAATTCATCAATAATCCTGTACTAGATTTCATAGTTAGTCATGCTCATGGTGATCAACGCCCATTTCTTAAAGTTAGTATACTTGGATATGAAATGATGGGATTGCTAGATTCTGGAGCGAGCCATACATTAGTAGGACAGCCTGGATATGAAGCTTTGATCAAAATGGGTTTAAAACTTCAACGTCAAGATCGTAGTTGTCGAGTTGCAAATGGTCAAAATTGTACCAGTATTGGTTATATTTCCACGCCCATAACTTTAATGGACAAAACAAAAGTTTTGGATGTGTTAGTGATACTAGAACTTTCACATTACTTAATTCTTGGTGTCGACTTCTGGAAGATAATGAAGATTGTTCCTGACCTAAATCAAGACGTTTGGCATTTTGCAGAGTCACCAAAAAATCCTTTGATGTGTAGTGTTGTCGATGTTTTAACTACACAAGAGCAAGAGAAGTTGGATAAGCTGGTGAAAAAAATAGCCATGATGGGAGAGGGTCTAGGTCGTTGTAGAGTCGCGGAACATATCATTGAAGTGGAGCCTGGTACCAGACCGATCAAGCAACGATATTATCCGGTAGCACCTATCAAGCAGAAGTTCATAGATGAAGAAGTGGAGCAAATGTTGAAGTTGGGAGTTATAGAGCGATCGAAAAGTCCTTGGTCGAGTCCTGTCTGTTTAGCTCGAAAGAAGGATGGAAGATACAGGTTTTGTATAGATTTTCGAAAACTAAATCTTGTAACAAAGAAGGATGCTTATCCGATACCCTATATATCTGCTATATTGGATAGGTTGAGAAATGCTCGATTCATCAGTTCAATTGATATCAAGACAGCGTTTTGGCAAGTACCTTTGAGCGAATCATCAAAAGAGTACACAGCATTTACTGTACCAGGAAGAGGCCTTTTTCAGTTTTGTCGTATGCCATTTGGACTTTCTAATGCACCTGCAACTTGGCAGAGAATCGTCGATTGCATATTGGGACCCGAATTAGAGCCTTCAGTCTTTGTGTATCTGGATGATATCATTATTATCTCTACCAACTTTGAAGATCATCTCAAAATTCTGGAAACTGTATTCGATCGATTACAAGAAGCTGGACTGATTGTATCATTCGAAAAATGTAATTTTTGTAAGCCTGAATTGAAGTATCTTGGTTATGTTGTAAATTCACATGGATTGAGACCAGATCCGGAAAAGATAGAAGCCATAATTAATATTCCACCTCCTAAAAACTCATCTGAAGTTCGTCGTCTAATTGGTACAGCATCGTGGTATCGTCGGTTTGTGCCTGAATTCTCCACACTCCTTGCACCATTACTCAATTTAATTAAGAAAAACGTTAAATGGAACTGGACATCGGAATGTCAAAATTCGTTCAACCTGCTCAAAGAATTTTTAGTTACAGCACCAGTTTTAACATGTCCAGATTTTGAGAGACAATTTGTATTACAGACAGATGCTTCAAATTATGGTATCGGGGCAGTATTAACGCAAGAATTTGATGAAGGCGAAAAAGTTATTTGTTATTTGTCCAGGTCACTAACAAAGCAAGAGATGAAGCTGACGGTTACAGAGAAGGAATGCCTCGCAGTTATTTGGTCTATCGAAAAGCTTCGACATTATCTGGAAGGCGCACATTTCAAAGTAATCACCGACCACTACTCACTTTTATGGTTGCACCGATTGAAGGATCCTCAAGGTAGATTGGCTAGATGGCAACTTCGATTACAGCCATACGATTTCGAGCTGATCCACAGAAAAGGGAAAGATCATGTAGTGCCAGATATGCTAAGTAGGTCAGTGCCAGTAGCTGTGAATTCAGTTACAATCCCTGTTCCGGACACTTCAAAATTCAAAGATACGACTGACAAATGGTATTGCAAGATGATGGGAAGAATTGAGGAGAATCCCTGTAAATTTCCACAGTGGCGAGTTGAGAATGGAATTTTGCTTAAGTATGTGAAGAATAAGTATCCTGAGTTTTCGACATCAAGTGATTGGAAGATGATAGTGCCGAAAGACCAGAGAAGAGAGATACTCAAATTATGTCATGACATACCTGCCGCTGGTCATGTTGGAGTGGCTAAAACGTATGCTAAGATTCTTCAGAATCACTTTTGGCCTCAGATGAGGAGTGATGTGCTAAGGTATGTGCGAGCGTGTTCGACATGTGCAAGAAGTAAAGTTGAACAAAAAGCACCTCCCGGACTCATGGGTGACCGTCCAGAAATTTCAGAACCATGGCAGACAATCAGTTTGGATTATATTGGCCCACTACCTCGTTCTCGGAAGGGTAACTCATATGTTCTTGTCGTGACAGATTATTTTAGTAAATATAATATTCTGTTTCCATGTCGTAAAGCTAATGCAAAGTCTTTAGTACAATACATAGAGAATGACGTGTTTCTTGTCCATGGAGTGCCCGATAATCTGATGTGTGACAACGGTGCACAAATGAGGTCGAGAGAATTTCAAGCATTATGTAAAAAGTACAACACCAACATCTTTTACACAGCTTCATATTATCCAAGAGCAAATCCCACAGAAAGAGTTAATAGGGTTCTGAAGACAATGATCAGAAGTTACGTGAACCAAGATAATCATAGGACCTGGGATGATAATTTGGCAGCCATTGGATGTGCTCTGAGAACATCACCGAGTGAAACAACTGGTCACACGCCATTTTATATTCTGTATGGAAGAGAACACAGACTTTTTGGAAGAACAAGCAAGCTTCCTGATAAAGATCCAGATGTGATATCTTACGTTCAGAAAAGGCAGGAAGGATTTAAGAAGCTATATCAAGATGTGAAAGTGAAGATAGAGAAGTCGAGAAATCGTAATCGCGAACGATATAACTTGCGCAGACGTCCTTTAAGCTTCGTTGTAGGAGATAAGGTGTGGCGAAGGAACAAATCTCTATCTGATGCTGTGAATTATTATTCAGCTAAACTTGCACCTTTGTATATTGGACCATTCATCGTACGTCGGAAAATAAGTTCTTGGACTTATGAGTTGGAAGATGAGTCGAGAAGTCCTAAAGGAGTATGGCATGTTCAGGACCTGAAATCATACAATTCAGTGGATGAGGAGCCATCTGACGAAGAGACTGAGCAGGTCCAGTAACTTATCCTAGTTGAAGCAATTGAGATATCTACATACATTTTATAAACTACGTGATTGTCAGTAACTTTTAATTTGTTTCTTCATGGTGTTAGTTTATCTCTGTTTTTTTTTTTTTATTGTATTTTGATGATTTTCGTCGGTCAATTCTTCTAGGAATTATCCCTCCTATCGAAGGAGAGGGGGAGTTGTAACAGGTGATTTTTCATGCCACTCATCTATTTTTATACAACAATCCTCCGGGTTCTGGGCACAATAATTATTTCCGAACAATGTTCCTATGAACATACCTTGATCTGGTGACCGAAGGGTTGACAATAGTCACCTACGTTTCTGTGACACTCACTTCAAAAGAAAAAAAAAACTGGAGAGCGAAACGCTTCATCTTTTATCGTCGTCGTGAACGGATTAGAAGCGGATTGCTCAATTTTTCCCACTTGAGGCGTCGATTATCAGAGAGTCTGATATTTTGGTGATTTTGGTGGCGCATTGTGGTGAAATTATCTTTATCAAGGATCTGTCAGTTTTTTTTTTTTTGATCAAGGTGAGTTATGTCAAATTCTCCAATTTTACTCATTATTCTAAGATGCCATTCTTTTCCATAACCCAGTCAACTCAGAAACATTCCAAATTAAGTAATCTGAAAGCGTGCCGGTGAATTTGGAATAAATACTCAAAACCCAAACATCTTATGGTGAGTGCCGTTCTCTTCTTGTTACTTCTCTCCTCATTTATATTTTTAGGGTTTAATGTTCATGGTTTAATGTTCATGTCATCTAATTATTGAATGGTATTTTCCCTGATCTGAACCTTGTCAGTGAAGACAGTATAGTTCACTATTTGCGAGTGCAAGAGGTTTATGGGAGATCATTCTGAGTCAATGTTGGACTAGACGAGAATACCACCAGAGCTAGAAGTCGAGAAACAGCTAAGAGATTCTGATTTTTATTATTTAAACAGCAGTGTATATTATTATTCATTTTAGTTTCACATTTTCCAATTTGATAACAGTCAGTTGATATAGAAGTGAGTAATTGACGCATTGCGGCCTTATTGTTAGGTGTGATCACACTCGCCCGTTTATTGCGTTATAATTTTATCGAAGTTTTAGTTAGAACGCTTTCGATCCTGCTCACATTTTATTTATTTTATTCATATTATACACTGTTGAATGAATATTGTTGTTGAATTGATTCACTGAGTATTGTCCAGTTGATGTTTTATCATTTGTTTTGTTTTGGGTTATTGATGTTAACTCGTGTCTCGTAACAACTGAGAGATCTTCCAATTTGGGTTGTTACAAGTTGGTGGCGCTCAACATTTTACCACACCCAACTCTCCGAACCGTGTATGAGCTAGGGTTAATTTGCACGTACGTAAAACCACGAGTTAGATCAATTAACCTTTATTTTATGTAAATTCATATCGAGTACGAAAGACAATCAAGTACGTGGCAGTCTTCACTAGCCATCTGACTAGCATCCCATTTCTCTGGATAGACCAAATTTTGTTCTTTCGCAAACTTATAAGACAGCATGCGGAGCCCATCATATCCTAAACTATAGCACATTTTTGATGCAGTGAGTAGATATTCTAACAGTTGGGTCTCCTCTTTGATTGGGAAGATCTTCTTATTACCTATATTAGGAGAGTGTCTGAACTGTCGTACGTTTCTCTAGCAGCCTGCATTTGACGGTGAAGTGCTGTCTTCGAAATGGAAAATCTCGATGAAAAATCTCGGGCTGAGATACCCACCATTATCAATGCAAAAAACGACGTGCTTGTTCCATTTGTTGGGCAGAAACACGTTCTCTCTTTTGTGGTTTGTGTTGGCTCATCTACAAAATAACAAAAAATATGTGAGAAGCTGATTCCCAACACACAAAAAAACAGGAAAAAGATATATTAAAACCCGTCGTAGCACCCCCTTTAATGCCGTTTCTCATCCAATATGTAAAAATGTATGATATTCTCCAGAAGTTTTGTTCCATTCATTGCTTGGTAACATGACGGTGTAAACATGGACAAAAAAAATTTAACTCTAATTTTTGTTAATGTTTGTGTACATGAAAACCAGGAAAGATGAAATGTCTTACCTTGGCAAACACTTTCCTTAATATTGCACTTTTAAAAACAGATCAATGATGAAAATTAATAATTTTAAATACCTATTCGCAGTTTTACCCCGACAAACATGCACAACTATCACAATCTCTTTCTGTTGAATGCGAACGAAATAATGTCAATTTATCACGTACCATGATACTACAACAAACAAGATAGGACTGACCCAAAAGGTCACCATGCGCGAATCGGTTTTGATTTCGTCCAGCTAGTGAGCTTATCTTGTGTGTTTTAGTATTATGATCACGTACAGTACGTCCTGTGCCATCTAATAGTGATAGTCACAATCAAATTATTTGAAATATATACACTTGTCCACTATCCCTCTCATGAAGGTTATAACATACCAACTGTACAAAATGTTATTCAATTATCTTCACAGGCTTCGGAAATATCAACAAATAACCATCATCAGGTCTTCACTTTCAACACGGAGCCATATTTATATGAACTTTTATGTTCATTTTTGGGCCCTGAATACGAACCTGGAGTATTGTCATTTCCTCCTGAATCACCCTGTACTAAATCTTCCTTCTTTAGCCCTTCCTCTCTCTCTCTCGCTCTTAAGTAAAATTTTTCTCATTCTCTGTTTCACTTCTGCCACGTGTACGATGCTGCCCATAATTTTTCTTTATATCCGTCTTTTTTTTATAATAATTTGATGTATACGTGGTCATCCAAAAACAAGTTATGATAGCCAACTCCATTTTTTCAAATTGAAACATCTATTTTTCATTTTATTTTTTTATGAACTTTGAAAAATGTTGGTATTGTTAACTGTCTAATATTGACAGGTTGAAGTTTTCAAATGTCCCTGAAATAACTGTACAACGCTTAACCACAAATTCCTCGACCAAAAATAAGGCGAACTAGGCAAACTTACCCATATTCAAAATTGCTTCTTTAAGTCTAAAGAGGGTGTCAAAGATTAAAGAAAAAATGGTTGTCGCTACATTTTTCAAAAACGTGCTAATCGATTTTGATAATCTTTGGTCTTGAACCATGAAATTACGTTTTTTGTTTCTACAGCGACCGGTTGTGATTGATCGGAAGTATTGTTAAGGTTACGTCACATGTAGTTATCTCTTTTGATTTTCTTTGGAATTGATCTTTTGATAATTCAAATGTTTTTGTGAAATAGTTCAATGTATTGGGGAGTTTTTCTCTCTTTTCAGAAATTTCACATGTATGAGTGGTTGTGCTAGAAAACAAATATTTTCTATTAGGTTCACAGATATTTTATTATTGATTAATTTTTTTGTAGCATAAACTTTCTTACACATTGGGTAATAAGAAAACACCTGAATTATCAGAAAGTCAATTCCATAAAAAATCAAAAGATATAGCTGCATACGACGTTACTGATTTTTTATGGAATTGACTTACTGATAAATCAGATGTTTTTATCCAATAAAGCAGTGTGTGAGAAAGTTTTTTCCTCTTTTGAAAAAATGTGTTGGAATTGATAGTTATAGTAGAAAAAAATTAATCAATGATACAATATCTGTGCAGCTAATTGAAAAGATTTTTTTTCTGGCACAACCACTTATCTTGGCAAAATTTTTGCAAGAGATAGAATAACTCCCCAATACATCAAACTTTTAGATAGAAACATCTGAATTAACAATTGAGTGCAAAAAATAAACAAAAGAAATAACTACATATGACGTCACCTTTATAACACTTCCGGTTAATTACTACCGGTCGCTATAGAAACAAAAAACGTGATTTCATGGTTCAAGACTAGGTACCAGAAATTATTAAAATCAATTTGCACGTTTTGAAAAAAGAATTGGATCTTTGATGGCCTCTGCAGACTTAACGAAGCAATTTTGAATATAGGTAAGTTTGCCTAGATCGCCTTATTTTTGAATGAGGAATTTGTGGTTGAACGTTGTACAGCCATTTCAGGGACACCCTGTATATCATTACATTTTTGGATTCTACGTAAAATTCCAAACAGATTTGATGTATCATGTCCCATACCTCAATACAGGGTGTTTCAGAATAACATGCTAATAATAAAGGGGGTGATTCTAGGGCTCATTTTAAGAAAAAAAATTCATATGAACGTATGTCCTAAACGTACTATTTTTTTCCCAAAAAATATGCAAACCAAAACCCGCATGGACGGCACTGGTCAGAATAATTAAATTGTTGGTGCATCAAAGAATGAGTATTAATGCCTAAAATACATGACTCAAATTTCATAAAGATATCTACAGTAATGACAAAGTTATTGTAAAAAAAGTATCTATTTTTTAAAACTTTGACACCCTGTATCTCAAAAGTTAAGGCGTTTAGGACATACGTTCATATGAATTTTTTTTCTTAAAATGAGCCCAAGAATCACCCCCTTTATTATTAGCATGTTATTCTGAAACACCCTGTATAAGCATGTTTGAAATATTTTAGTTTTTTTGACTCAGAATTCACAGAAGTTTTGAGGTACACTTTTCTTCCAGAAATGCGTGGTGGACCAAACCGGCAGAACCACTAAGTAACATGCAAATCTGCTTCATTGACCGGAGTATACAGACTGGACAGGAATTTCGGAGAAGCTTTCCCTCTTGGAAAACATACAACGGTGTTCCGAGCAGAGGTTTTCGCTATCCTGTAGGTAGCAACCAGGAAAAAGATCCAAGAAGGGGCATGAGATAACGTACTAATCTATTCTGACAGCCAAGCGGCACTGAAGGCATTATGCAAACCAAGAATCAGCTGCTCGCTGGTTCACGAGTGCAGTGATGCTCTGTATATCCTGGGCGCGTATTGGCATTCCTTTTACTACGCTACAGAGCATAGATGAGCTGTATCGCAGTAAAGTATGGCTGGGCTGGGCGCACAATTTGTTAAGCCATTGTTTACTACGATACAGACCAAATGCGCTGTATGGAAGAAAATTTTGGAAGGGATGGATTTGTTCACTCAATCCATTAATAATTATCGTTGACTACGATATATAATGGAAATCAATTACATACATATATAAATATTTTCTTTTATAAAGGTGCATCTAGAAATATCCTACTATTATTATATGTGACGATGTGTGAAATGGCTTCACGGAGCCATTTTTAATTTCGCAAATTTGAACTGAACAAAGTTTCAACTTTTTTAATTTGAGTACACAGGGTGCTACTCAATGATAGGCCGTAATTCCAAAGACGCATTCCTGAACCAAGGATTCAAGTAGGAAAGGTCTTAAAGGTAAACATATTGTCATTGTGTCTTGAATATAAATATTCTGGTTTTCGAGATACAGGTTTAGAAATAAATCGTAAAATTAGCAAAATCGGAAATTTTCCTCCTGCGGTTTTTGTGCAATAGGGGTGGTCCTTTTGAATTGTGCTAAAGCATAATAATTATACTCAAATTGTACATGAAAAAACTCTTCATGACTTTACCTCATCATTTTTTTTTTGAATTTTATTATTTCCGGATTAAGCGGCCTGTATTTTATCCCCTAGTCCGATGAAGAATTCCTTCCTGATTTCAAATATTTAGTTCAGTTTTCTATACATGGAATAGTTGGCTGGTCTCTACCAATCAACACCTTCTGTCCAATTTATTATCATTATTCCTTGTATGGAAAAACGTTAATATCTTTATAACCCTTAGAGATATTAATAACACCCCCAACACTTTTACATTTGAAATCAAGAAAAAATCCTCTATCTCTATCGAACCAAGGGATGAAATACAGGGTGTCCTATTAAAAAAAATGAAGAAGCTTGTTTTTTTTTTCGACTTCTGTTGCTCAATTATTGCTTTTTCTGATAATTTAGAAAAAGTACTACATTTTGCTAATTTGAACCACTCCCTAGGGTTAATATTAACGAAGATTGCTATTGGCCAAAATATACGTGAACAACTTCTACAATCCACGTCTAATTATTATTATTTTGTTCTGGCACATTTCAAAAGACCAACCTTTTTGCTCAAAAACCGCAACGGGAAAATTTTCGATTTTGCTAATTTTACACTCAGTAGGCAAATTCCAAAAGAAAAAAACAGCTTTCCCGTTTTTTTTTTCACGTTAAAATCTTATTGGATCATTATTGTCTACCGAGATTTACAGCTTTACCACGTTACTTTTCCGTCACATGAAAATTTTACGAATGAGGATAAAGTCAACTTTATAAGACCAATTCAAACTATCCCTGTATGCCGTAAAAATAAATTGTACTGGCAAAGAATATTCGACTGTCGTAGTAGAATATTCTTTGGTAATGGTTAGTATAGAATAGTTTTATTTTTACGCATAATGATAATGTAAGTAGGTAGTTTAATTCGACGCTATTAAATTGAATCCGCATGTTATGGTGTGCTCCTAATAAGCCTATACAAGGTTTTATTCAATGATGAGCCAAAGATAATTTCAAGATAAACGTGTCCTCAATAGTCTGGTTTTCAAGATACAATGTGTTGGAAGTCTACTTTTTGACCACATGAAAAATCATAGGGTGTCAAGGAGAGTCAAAAACATTATGTTAATAACAACAAATATAACGACGAGCAAAGTTGATTCGATTTACTAATCATAAATCCGATTTTTTTCTTAACCTGTGTCTCGAAAACCAGAATATTCATATTCAAGACACAATGACATAATGACAATATGTTAACCAATGTTGACCTATAAGACCTTTTCTGCTTTTCTACTTGAATTTGGTTCTGCGTCTTTGGAATTACGGCCTCTCATTGAGTAACACCCTGTGAAGACGCAGATTATTGTTGTTGAAACTTGGTTCAGTCAGATGCACACATCGTCTCATGAATAGGATATAGTAGGAACTATAATGTTGTTGGACGTGCCAAAAAATTTGTTACAAATTTTTCTAATGCACAACAAAGAAATAACCTGGAAAATACCAGATGCCAAACTCCAAGAGCTTCTACTTTTGATAACAATTCCATTGGAAATGCAAATATGTCAAGTATAGGATTGCAAGGTCCTGTCAGATTACCACCTATCAATTTACCTCAATTTCATGGATCCTTCTGTCAATGGATGACATTTTATGACATTTTTAATTTTTTAATTCAATCTTATTCACAACTCAGTGAAGTTCAGGAATTCTGGTATTTGAAAACTTCTTTCAAAGGTTAACCTTCGCAATTAATACAATCGCCACGTAAAAATATTTTTGAAGCTTTTTCGGTAAAACATGAATTCACTGTCAACTTCGAAATTAAATAGATAATTTTTCAAAAAATATAAGAGCGTTGGAAGCTTTGAGTCAACCAGTGAATGAATGGCATACTCCTCTCTTATACAGGGTGTCAATTTGAAAACTTCCCACCCTGAATGACGGGCCCTCAAGAGAGTGGAATGAAAAACGCTTGGACCCGTCAATTTTTGTTTCGATGGGGAAACAATTCACGATTATTCTCAATTCTGCAACATCACCCCCTAAGCGAGGGTGATATTCACCGCCAAAATGTTCAATGGTCGAGTGACACTTTATTTTGAAAGTCCTTCGACCCTGATTACAACTGCCAAGTTTAAGGTCTTTGCTGTTATTCTTGTTGATATGACCCCTTGTCTAAAATCTGTTTTTATTTTTTTTTTAATTCAATAAATAGTTAACCGCAAAAGTCAACTCCTTCAAACTAAGAGGATTTGATGAGCGACAGAAGATCTCTGAAACTGCATCAAATGATTTAAAGTAATTTATTGCTTTAATGGCTCAAAAAGAAACACACGATTAACAACTTTATGTAACAACTTAACTTATGCTTCATCATTGTGACATTGCTGACACTTTGCAATATGACACTTATGACAGTAATTGAGTACATACATATATAAGAAATGGACTGGACATCAACACACCCCCTAAATTCTTATATAGAATACAAAGAAACGGTATACACATACATAATACTTATCAACAATAGACGCAACAGAAATGTGCTAACATATATTTATGTTCAATTTGTCTCGGAAATAAACAAATTTTGCACCACTCAATGATTTTGTGAACAGATCTGCTACTTGTTCATTAGACTGCAAATATTTCAAAGAAACTTCATTTGTCTCAACACAATTTCTAATAAAATGATGTTTAACATCAATATGTTTGGTACGTCTAGTTTCTAATGTAGAGGCCATTTTGATTGCTGAGTGGTTATCTTCATAAACCTCAACAGGTGTAACCTTCACATTCACAACTTCCTCTAACAACTGTCTTACAAAAATAACTTCAGTTAAGCAGTTCGACAAAGCTACGTATTCGGCTTCAGCACTCGAGATGGAGACAGTATTTTGCTTTTTGGTTTTCCAAAATATTAAATTATCAAAGACTTTCAAAACAAATCCAGAAAAACTTTTTCTATCGTTCATATCATGAGCAAAATCTGCATCAACATAAGCCGTCAGAATTTTTCCCTTTTTCTTTTCATAAATTAAACCAAAATTTTCAGTTCCCTTTAAGTATCGCAGTACATTTTTCCCAATGACTTTCTGAGTAATAGTTCTGATATCTACTAAAGTACGTTATGGCAAAATCTGCATCAACATAAGCCGTCAGAATTTTTCCCTTTTTCTTTTCATAAATTAAACCAAAATTTTCAGTTCCCTTTAAGTATCGCAGTACATTTTTCCCAATGACTTTCTGAGTAATAGTTCTGATATCTACTAAAGTACGTTATGGCAAAACAAAGATCAGGACGACTTCCTAACATTATATACATGAGGTAGCCTATCAGTTCTCTATATGGTAAATTCTCACAAACATTTTCTTCATCATTTTCCAAATTAAGTTGAGGTTGAATTGGTACATTTAACTTTTTACATTCAGACATTTTAAGTGTTTTCAAAACTTTTTGAATGAGATCCTTTTGATCAATAGTTAGACCGTTTTCGGTTTTTCTTATGTTCAAACCCAAAAATTTTAAAAATGTGTCATCTGTAAAGTCTCTCATTTCAAAAATATCCATAAGTTTACTTTTAACGTTCTCAATGCAAGTTGATACATTTGAAATAATTATGAGATCGTCTACATGGATAAGAAGATACATTTTGTTGGTAAAATATAAGCAAGGATCACAATTTGATCTTTCAAAACCTAATTCCAATAAATAAAAATTGAGTTTATCATACCAGCACTTTGGTGATTGTCTCAAATCATAAAGGGCCTTCACCAATTCACACACTTTGGTATCATCGTTGAGGTCAAGTCCATCTGGAATTTTCATGTAGACAGGCTGCTTAAGATCACCATTTAGAAATGCGCTCTTGATATCAAGTTGATGGATTTCCATATTTTCTTGAACACTCAAGGACAGCAAGATACGCAAGGTAAGCATTCGTGCAACAGGTGCATACACTTCTTCGCTAGGTCAATTTGTTGATAACCTCAGACTACGAGTCTAGCTTTTTTCACTTCAACACCTTTCACTAGCTTTTCACGAAAAATCCACTTTGAGTCTTTGATTTTTTCTCCTATTGGCATGCTGTCTTTTGACACTATATTCCAAGTTTTGCTCTTCTTCAATGATGAAAGTTCTTCTTCTATAGCTTCTTTCCAAGACTCGTCACATTTTATTGTCTCATTGTTACTTTCAGGAACATCTGATGAAAAATCTCCAATAGATAATGCCATCATCATTTCGTAGTCTTCAAATCTTCTAGGTGTTACTCTTTTTCTTCGTCTATCATGTTCGGGTGTCTTCTCAGTTGGTTTCATATTTTCTTGATAATCATCTTTTTCGTTGTCAGTTGAATCATCTTCAGATTCATCATTGTTGTCTTCATCTGGTAAATGTGTGGTTGTCTTCTCTTCATATGTCCTAGACTCATCAAACTTGACATTTCTAGTTGATGTTGCTAGTTTCGTGACTGGAGCGGAACAGAGTTATGTAACCGGAGCTCGTGGGAGGCAGTCAATAATACGAGGAAGTCTACTTTAAGTCTTCTTTATTCGATTTTCAAGCTTTCGGAGAAATTTTTCCCTTCTTCAGGAAGTCTAAGATAAAATGGTGAAAGATACAATAATTAGTAAGGCAACGAAACTCAAGAAAACAAGTGAAAAACTCACCGAATGTGAAGGACAGTTTCAAAAGGCACCAACACATAACAGAAAATCATACATTATACATATGCTAATAATTGTAAACAAGAAAAATGTTTAAAATACACAAACGAACTTTCACTACACTAGACATGTTAAGAAGATAAAATGGTTTAAAACTCGTAAAAGGGGTTAAAATGTTAAAACTGTAAAAGGACGCATATTACAAGTTTAAAGGAACAAAGCACAATGAACAAAGGGACTGATAAAAACCAATGGACATGAATAAAAAGCCTGATAAAAATTGAAAGCGCGGGAATACACACACGCGACATCTAACAATGGTAGCCTGAAAATACATGAAAAGAAATCTGCCAAGCTGCGCTTCAACAGCAGGAAAACCTAAAATATGGAAACAGAGTGTGTCAAACATTAGCTTAACTTAACCTAAGTAAATCGCCACCCTAATGAATCTCTGACTAAATTCCTCACTGACATCTTATCCAGAGCGTATGACTACAACAATGAATTCCACGTCAAGGACTCCTTCGCCTTCAGTAACCACGCTAACGATCTAAAGTAACCTGACAACTACATCTTGGTTAGCTTTGATGTAGTGTCCTTTTTCACCAACTTTCCATTGGAGGTCATCCTGGAAAGCATCAGCAATCATTGGGAAATAATCTCGCAACATTGCAGTCTGGACTTGCCCCTGGTGAAGAAAATACTGGAGTTTGTGTTTGATTCCAATTTCTTTGTTTTTAAAAATGATTATTACAAACAGATTTTTGGAACACCTATAGGATCCACCATCTCCCCCATACTAGTGAACTACGTACTTCATGACCTCGTGGAAAGCTGTCTCCAAAAGCTGCCTTTCCATGTTTCTCTCATGAAAAGATGTTGATGACCTCATACTTGCCTTACCTGTGGACAGTGCGGAATCAACCTTCGAAGTATTTAATTCTTACAATCCACATCTGCAGTTCACGGTTGAAAGGGGATCGAACAACAGCATCCCCTTCCTGGACATGAGGCTACACAGAAAAGATGACAACACGATGGTCACGAGTTGGTACAGGAAGCCAATGGCATCAAATAGGTTCATCAGCTTCAAATCTCACCACCCCACGAAGATGAAGATAAATCTCATTCTGGCACTGAAGAGAAGAGCTGTTTTGTTGACCCACCCATCCAAGAGGGAAAACACTTTACGAACTTTAGCTGACATCTTGAAAGAAAATTCTTACCCAATTGGAATGATTAACAAATTTCTTTTCAGTACTAGACATGATTTTGAAGTCCAAGTAGTTCCTCCACCAAATGATGCTGAACTCTCACCTACACCAGAATTGGAGAAACGGGTTTATTACACTCTTCCTCACCTGGAAAATTTGACACCTAGACTGATCAATGTACTTGGCCAAGATGGGTTCACTTTTGCCAAGAAACAAACAATAACAGTGGGATCAATTTACAGCAAAACTAAAACACCTTTCTCCATCAAGGACATGAGGAATGTGGTTCACAAGATTCCCTGCACAGAATGTGAGTGTTCGTATGTTGGTCAAACATCACAGAAACTTTTAGCTCGTCTGGCATCACACAGAAGTGACTGCAAACGAAACCTCCAGACAAGTGGCTTGGCACAGCACCATGTAAACACAGGACACACTCCTAAATTTGACAATGTCACAGTACTGGCTAGATCTAACAACTACTACAAGAGGACTGTTCCTGGAAATGGTACATATAAAAAACACGACCCCAAACAGTAATAAACAAAGTGACTACCAAAACCTGAGCATAATCTACAATAACTTGCTGCGAATCCACAAAGACGGTCTCACTCTCCATGCTGTGGACGTTAATGATGGATAGTTTTCCTTCGATACGGAACAGTGCCCTTGGTTTTCACGTGTTCTATCAAGGGTGGCAATTTACTTAGGTTAAGTTAAGCTAATGTTTGACACACTCTGTTTCCATATTTTAGGTTTTCCTGCTGTGGAAGCGCAGCTTGGCAGATTTCTTTTCATGTATTTTCAGGCTACCATTTACCATTGTAAGATGTCGCGTGTGTGTATTCCCGCGCTTTCAATTTTTATCAGGCTTTTTATTCATGTCAATTGGTTTTTATCAGTCCCTTTGTTCATTTTGCTTTGTTCCTTTAAACTTGTAATATGCGTCCTTTTACAGTTTCAACATTTTAACCCCTTTTACAAGATTTAAACCATTTTATCTTCTTAACATGTTTAGTGTAGTGAAAGTTCGTTTGTGTATTTTAAACATTTATTTTATTTCTTGTAGACAATTATTAGCATATGTATAATGTGTGATTTTCTGTTATGTGTTGGTGCCTTTTGAAACTGTCCTTCACATTCGGTGAGTTTTTCACTTGTTTTCTTGAGTTTCGTTGCCTTACTAATTATTGTATCTTTCATCATTTAATGTTAGACTTTCTGAAGAAGGAGAAAATTTCTCCGAAAGCTTGAAAATCGAATAAAGAAGACTTAAAGTAGCCTTCCTCGTATTATTGACTGCCTCCCACGAGCTCCTGTTACATATTTCTAGTTGACACAACTTTTTCTTGTATGGGATTTCACAATCGATAACCATTGTCTGTGTAACCCACTAGAAACATTTTTTCACTTCTTGCATCCAGTTTTCCTTCTCTATTTTCTGCAGGTATATGAACATATGAAGTGCATCCAAATTCTTTTATTTTGTCTAGATTGGGTTTCTGCTTATACCAGATTTCAGCGGGTGTCACATCATTAGGCAATGTTGATGTTGGTGTGCGGTTAGTTAGGTAGGTGTGGCGACAGCCTCATTCCAGAATTTCTTCTGCATATCTGATTCAAAACACAGACATCGACCTTTTCCCATGAGAGTACGATTGTATCTTTCCGATACACCGTTTTGTTCTGGAGTTCTTGGTATAGTATATTCCAATTTTATTCCTTTTTGTCTGCAAAAATTCTGAAGTTGACGTGATATGTATTCCCCTCCATTGTCACAACGTAGTTTCTCAGGTAGGACGTGGAACTTATTCTGGACAAGGGCTAAATATTCCTTCAATTTTTCAAAAGCTTCACCTTTGTTTGACAAGAAAACACAGCAAAATGAGAAAAATGGTCAATGAAAGTGATGAAATACTTCTTTCCATCATGTGAAGTAGGATTCATGGGTCCGCTAAGATCACTTGAAACAACTTGCAGCAACCTCTTCGCTTTTCTTTCTGTTTGTGAGGATATGAATGGATCTCTTGTTGGTTTCCCTTTCATGCAAATTTCACAGGTTCACATATTTGAAAGAATGCCCCATTCGCCTATGCCAAAGATCCCCTTCTTCTTCCTTTGTTTGAGCAACATGACATGAATTCAATGACAGTTCAGGAATTATCATTTTCAAAGTGTATAAATTGACATTTAATTTTCCAACAGCTACTTCAATGTTGTTTCTTTTTCTGATACTGACCATTCCATTTTCAAATACAACCCTGTATCCCTTTGCTTCAATATTCTGAACCGAAAGTAAGTTCTGAGTTAAATTTTCACAAACTAAAACATTTTCTAGCTTAATCTTCAGTCCCTTTTCAGAATAAAAATTGATGGTTCCCTCTAAATATCGTTTGACTGACTCACCTTGTTTGGCCACTTTGATTGAATGGTACGCTTTCTTGACGTTATCGAGATACTTCTCAAAGTCATGGGTTACTAGGTGGTTTGTACAGGGTGCATCATTTTCAGAGTCATGGTGCCAGTTCTCGTAAACTATTTATCGTAGAGGCTTGCGGCAAAAAATTTTATTACTTAAACGGCCAAGAGAAAAACCTGGAAAATATTTTCAAGTTTCTGAAATGGTCGCTAGAGGGCGTAACAACCAACACCGAGTAGAAAAATATGATTTTTATGGAATTTTGTCCAATGAAAATATATCGATGAGCTCATTTTCAGATTAACTGACTATTTACCTACACTTTTGGTCCAAAACGTTTTTTTCTATCTATCATAATAAAGTGGTGGGGGAAGTTCAATTGTTTTATTAAACAAACGGAGATTTCTCCCGTTTCGCTTGACCGATTTAAACGAGCTTCGGCTCATATGAAAGAGCATGCATCTGCACTTCACAAAACTCTTTTTGACCTTCGCCGTCGCCGCTAGATGGCGTTAACTGAAATGGTAGCATGCTTTTGAGTTTTTTTCAAAAAAATCAAATGTTATGGTATATTCGTTTTTATATATTTTAAAACGGGATACATTTTCCTATTAAAAAAATAAAAAAAAAAACAAAAAAAAAATTTAAAAAAAAAACAAAAAATAATCTTTGATTTTTTTGTTTTTTTTTAATAGGAAAATGTATTCCTTTTTAACATAAATAAAAATGAATAAACCATTACATTTGATTTTTTTGGAAAAAACGCAAAAACATGCTACCATCTCAGTTAACGCCATCTAGCGGCGACGGCGAAGGTCAAAAATTCAAAACCAAAAAAGTGTTTTGAAGTGCAGATCATGCTCTTTCATATGAGCCCAAGCTCGTTTAAATCGGTCAAGCGAAACGGGAGAAATCTCCGTTTGTTTAATAAAACAATTGAACTTCCCCCACCACTTTATCATGATAGATAGAAAAAAACGTTTTGGACAAAAAGTGTAGGTAAATAGTCAGTAAATCCGAAAATGAGCTCAGATATATTTTCATTGGACAAAATTCCATAAAAATCATATTTTTCTACTGGGTGTTGGTTGTTACGCCCCCTAGCGACCATTTCAGAAACTTATTTTCCAGGTTTTTCTCTTGGCCGTTTTAGTAATAAAATTTTTTGCCGCAAGCCTCTACGATGAATAGATTACGAGAACTTACGACTTTGAAAATGAATCACCCTGTACATCCTGAGTCTACAATAAAGTCCACTGAATTGTCCACATTATTCACAAAAGCAATCTTTGATTTTTCACTCAAATCACAGCTGATAAAACACAAGTCTTCTCCTTCTTCATCTTCCTCTGCAATGTGAGCTCTTCTTTGTTGGTATCCAGTGTTTTGACTTTGGTTTTCCCTTGGATTTTCTTTCTTCGACAGTCTGCCTTTTTGTGCCCTTTCATGCCACAATTATAACACTTGAAAGGAAATTTGTCAAATTTTCCTCTCTTTTCAGACAAAAATACTTGACTCATGGCTTGTTTCTCATCTCCCTGTTCTTTCTTCTGTCGAGATTCTTCTTGTCGTAGCCTGAATTTCATGTATGGTTTAGTGAACGCATAAGCATAATATTAATGATCAAGGCAAAAGTCACTTCATTAATGCATAGAGCATAAGAGATTAGGGTGTTTATGGAATGTGGTATTTAAAACATAACAACTGTCAAACATAATTATCGCTTACCAGTAGCCGCGGTAATCGTTGATATTTTGGTCCAATCATTCTCCAACATGATTTTATTTTAATGATCTACATGACCCAGATTCCAAATGCATGGAAACTGTTCAATGGTCTTAATAAAAATTCCCTCCTCAAAACTCATTGAACCACTAGAATAATTTCACTCAAATTCACCTCAATACTTCACTAAGCGGGTTCGGTATCGCAATCAGACTTCCCCGATTTCTCCGAATCGTTCGTTTATGACATCTAGATGTGTCAGAGGTAAATCGGAATCGTTCGATAAAAACATCTGACAGATCGGATGACCAAGGTTAATTGATATGTAGAGGTTGTGCCGTAACTAGGGAATCGGAAATCCACGAACGATATACCGAATCGATCCCGTCACCAAGCTCCATTATTGACATACCTGTCATCGGTGTGTCATCTTAATGTCATAACATGTCCGTATTTCAGGGTCTCAACACTTTTTTTACCGAGCATCGGCCGTTTTCAAACGTGTTTGAGGGTAAGTTATTACACAGTTTTTGGTATACAGTGAAATATCTTCTTATTATCAAGTGTCAACTATACTCTATCTTTTTTTTTTAGATGTGTATTTGAATTCCAGAACCGAATCGGAGCCGACTGACGTCATTTTTATCTGAATTCTGATTCGTCCGAGACCCGAACGTATAACGACGCAACCTTATTACTATCAATCAACCTTGTCGGATGACGATCTTTTTGCTCGACGTATTGGGACCGACGAAAGCGATTGATCTGTCAGATTTGTGTTTATGAGGTTATAATTCAACTGTTTTGTTTGTTATAAGTCAACAGTTAATGACGAATTTGATATTGAAATGAAGATTATTCACTTGCAAGACGAAGATTTGAAAAAAACTTATTCTATCACGGTTACAGACGATCAATTTGAAGAATGTGGAAAATGGAAGTGATGAGGTTAGGTAAACAAGTCCGAATCGTTCTTGTATTCTACCGTGCTCTGTTCCGTCGGATGTCTCGTGACCAAAATCAGCTCGGATCTGAGACGACAATGCCGAACTTGCTAACTATTTCACCGTTGTAAATGACAAAAATAACAAAATAAAAAAACCAGTCCGTCCAGCAGATTGTCATTGTCATCAGACAGTCCCTGATCATGCATAATTTAGTGCATAAAAGTTGAAAGTTGGGAACTTTTACGCTTATGCATTATGTTTATGCTGTAATCATTGAGACTTATGTTTTCAGTAAACACTGTAGTTTGTATTCAAACATTTGACTGTTATGACTTGTGCCCTAGAATAACGCTTTGATCAATTAGTTATGCTTATGCCTTCGCTAAACCCGCCATCACAAAATCCAATGTTATTGCACCAGGGTCCTGACTAAAATATATATCTATCGCTGTGGTAAAATTCTGGTAGTTCTGAGGCATAACAGAATAAAGTTGAGTAACAATTTCAGTGTCACTAATCGTTCCTCCACTATTTTTCAAATCAGTGATGGTTTTTTCAAATTCCAGGATGAAATTGTTCAGGGATTCCTTTCCACCAAACTTCATATTCCTCAGCTTTGTTTGCAATTGGACTTGAGTTGCTAATCCAATTTTCTTGTGAGTTTTCGATAAGGTTTCCACAATGTCCTTAGCTGTGGTCTTCAACTTTATCATTTCCAAGACATTATCACACAAATACTGCACAATTAGATTTTTTGCTTTCAAATCTTTCTTCTTCCAGGCATTGAGCAGATTTTCATCCGTTGGGGGAGACTCATCAATTACGTTGACTACATCATAGTGCTCCAACAGTAATTTAATTCTAAATTCCCAATTTCCAAATCCTGTACCATCAAATGGTTTCACAGATAGTTGACTACCTGCTCCCAGCATCTTTTTGTCGGCTAGTTGTCTCCACAAAAACGTATTCAACCGCTTTTTGACCACCAAACACCAGCAAACTTTCCACTTTGAATACTCCGCAACTGCGACCGTCTCACCAACTTTTCAGACTGATCGACTCACTGGGCCCATAACCTGTTGTTCAGAGTCGTTCCAGTGAAACTGCATCAAATGATTCAAAGTAATTTATTGCTTTGATGGCTCAAAAAGAAACACACGATTGACAACGTTATGTAACTTAACTTATGCTTCATCATTGTGACATTGCTGACACTTTGCAATATGACACTTATGACAGTAATAGAGTACATATATAAGGAATGGACTGGTCATCAACAATTTTTTGGCCTTTGAACGTGAAATGATCGATAGAAAACTTTTTCCAAATTCAGTCCTAACCCTGAATCCGAACCTACTGAAGAAAGTTTGAATCTATGAAATTTTTAAAAAATCGAACAATTTTGCAAGTCAGCATTTTACTACTTCCATACTATGACTTTCATTTTTACAACAACAAGTTATCATCTACAGGTATAAGTCATAATTTGCAAGCGGTAAAATGCGGACTTGCAAAATTGTTTTTTTTTTTTTTTTATTTTATAAATCCAAATTTTTTTAGTAAGTTCAGAATTAGGGTTTTGACTGAATATGAAGCGAGTTTTTTATTTATCCTTTCACGTTAAAAGGTCAAAAAATGACTGTTTGCTCTTGTCTAATTTCATGTTTTCACTTTTTTGAGACGCCCTGTATAATAGAAATCTATTTTCCCATCGTAGCGCCTATTTTTTCGACCAGCAGATCAGAAATGACTTTTTGTCGTATCTTTTACTTTTTGGTCCATTTCACCTCTTGTTAACCGCATCCGCGCACATACTATATATGTAATTAATGATGATATTGACGGCCAACGTCATTCAAAATTGTTATGCACAAAGTCTCGCATTGCACCTCTAAAAACAGTTTCTTTGCCGACGTTAGAACTTTGCACTTCTTTTGGCATGTTTAATGAAAATGGTAGAAACTGAACTTTACTTTTGAAAATTGATCAAATTTTAGAATTTTCAGAAAAAATCTATCTACCTGAAAAAACTGATGCTAAAGACAGTAAACTCTTGTCTTCGAATCCATTCATGCATGAAAAAGATTTACTGAGAGTAGGAGGTAGAATTAGACATTCATTATTGACCCCGGATGTCAAATATCTTATTTTATTACCGCACCAAATCATAATTTTACAAACCTGTTGATTGAATACAAACATAAAGTAATTTACACGTGAATATACATCGCCTTTGATCCATTCTCGGGAATAAATATTGGATTACCTACTCTCAGTACAACTATCATGAGCAATCTTCCACAGTTCAATACCTAGGCCATTCTTGACAGTTGGTTGTGATTTTACTGGTCCAATAATAATAAAGGACGGCACATTGAGAACTCGTAAAATGATTAAGGCTTATATTTGCATTTTTAATATGTTTTGTTTCACGCACAATTCACAAAGAATTGGCTTAAGCACCAATTCATTTTTGAAAGCTTCAAAAAGATTTGTGTCTAGGAGAGGACTATAAAAGGATATACACAGCGATAATGCAAAGAATTTTGTTGGGGCAAACTTAGAACTAAAAAGGCCGTTTCTTTCCATACAGGAATTTGTAAAGGTCCCCGATGTTGCTTCGTTTATAGGTAATTCAAAATGTTATCACATGGCATTTCAAACCATCTCGTTCGTTCATCCTCATCTGGTAGAGTATGGGAAGCTGTCGTCAAATCAATCATCTGACTAGGATTTTCTTTGCCTATTCAACAGTTTTATGTCAGATTGAAGCAATTCTGAATTCTAGACCCTTGAATTGTTTATCTAACGATCCTTCTGACTAATCTGACCTTTCTGCTTTAACACCTAGTTCTTCTCTCATTGGTGACTTATTAACGGCTGTACCTCAACGGGATGAATTTGAGATGTTAGAAACTTGTCTCAACCTGTATCATCGGCTGCAGCAATCAACACAACATTTTTGGTGCCGATGGTCAAAAGAAAATTTCTCCTCTTCAAGAAAGAACCAAATGGAAAACTGGAGGTCCACAGCCAATGATTACAATCGGATCTTTAGTTCTGCTTCGTTAAGACAATGTTCCTATCCAGCAGTGGATCCTGGGAAAAATTGTCGAGGCTTACCCGGGAAAACATGACATTATTCGTGTGGCAAGAGTAAAGACAAACTGGAGTGCTCAAACGATCTCTCAGAAAGTCAAGTTTATTATCCATTCATGCAGATCGATTGAAGACTAATATGGACTAGTGCATTGAAAGGAACCTTTCAAGGTGGGCGGGATGTATAGTTTTGAGTCTCCTGTATAAATCAGCCAAAGAGCCTACCTAGTGTCATTGTGACGTTAGTTATTGTATATGTGATTGCGCACGACTAACCCAACGCAGTCACATATCAAAAACCTATTACAAAGAATAGTTAGATCACAATCTCATTTTTACCCGGAAAATTTGATCAAAATTGAAATTCATCAGCAGAAATAAGAATTAGATAGATTAGAAAAAAAAAGAGAATAGGATGCCATCATAACAATTATCAATAATAGCGAGAAGTTAGACATGCATCGTTTTTTTGATTCGTGTAGCCAAACTGGAGCAAAATTCTGAAACCAAGATACATGTTTGATTGTCACTCAGTTTACATGACTTAGAAAAAAAAGGACGGCCTTGTTACAAATATGTATGTGTTGTTTTCATCATTACTCCAGCTGCGTAAAAATGTTGGGAAAAAGCGAGTAAAAAGGTTCCATTGAGTGATTTGAACATAGATAAGTAGATTCTTTCACTCTAGTACTATATTTGTCAGTTGCTTATAAAATGTATTAGTCTATTTCAGAAAAAAGTAAAAGCATCTACCACATCACCTACTTTATTCATACTGAAACCTATCATAATAACGAACTTAAATTTTTATAACAGCTTTCAGCCTCTAAAAGACGTCTGAGACTGCGTAAAAAAAAATCGAACCTTCATTTGTACATTTCCAAGTATAAATTAATATGTTTTCAGGAGGGATAGGACTGATTTGAAAAAATTATTTGCACTTCATGTACTTCCATACATTAGGAGAAAAATAAAACACTTCATTCCATACCTGCTAAAAACCTCTTTGGTGTGTGTATCAATAACCGGCGTGTATTATTCAATGAAGTATGTGATGGCACATAGCTTCATTCCACCACGACCACTAGTGGGTCTATTATAGCTCACAAGATTGCGTTATTCACCCATGAGGCCCAGTCCTTTGAACAGACTGACTACCGCCCTGGGTGAGGCATTGTTTAGATCATTTCCAGTAATACGAGGGCTCCCAAAGACATTTTGTCGGAGGCGAGCAATCGCCGGGCACGCACAGAGAATGTGTCTGGCTGTCTCTTTCTCCTCCAGGCACAGTCTGCATTCGGTGTCCTCAGCCACATTCTGTGCATATGCACTCTTAACAGGTAGTGACCGGTTTATAAACCTACCGATACTCGGATTTTCTGTCTGTTGAATTCCAGAATTTCTCTAGCGCGTTTCTTTTGTGGTTCAAAGATAAATTCTTTTCAGTGTTCGCATGCCTGACAGGCTCCTCCAGTATTATAGAAACTGGATATCCATCGATGTGGATATCTTGAAAGCCGCGACATTATATGCGATACCTAAGGCCGGATCTGGTCCTATGAAGTCTCTGGTCACCGCTTCGCGTGCAAGTCGGTCTGCAACTCCATTTCCTTCGTGTCCTGAGTCGCCAGGTATCCATAGGAATTTCACATCATTAGCTACGCCGAGCTTGTTCAGTGCATTCTGGCAACTTTCTACAGTTCTCGAAAAGTTCTTGTAGGATTCAAGGGCCTTCAGCGCTGCTTGACTGTCTGAGAATATTCTTTATTGTGGTGGCCGTTCAATCAAGGAAGAATACTACTTGATTGTAAAAGTAAAATTTTAAATGTTCAGTATCGTATTAGGAAAATAAATATGAAAGTAAAAGACTTAGTTTCAGCAAAGTGTTAACTGTTACAAAAATGACCAAATGACTACATATTTCATGGGAGGAACAGCTTGACCGATGTAATTTATGTTGAAAAAAATATATATTTAAAAGGTACTAAAATGAAATCACAGATTCTTTTTGTAATATTTTTTGCTATAAGGATCCGTTGTTTGTTGTTTGTCAATTAGTTAATGAGACTATAACACTTTCCATCGATTAATAATAATTGACATCGAGAATTGATAATTTGTGGAAAATAGCTTGTAGTTTGTTCCAAAATAATCAATTATGCCGCGATGTTTGGAAATTATAATTTATCATGTAGGTACAAGATACCTATATGGCTATTGTTTTGTTAGATAAAATTTGTCACAGCGAAAACAATTAGCACATGGACGATCATAAATTATAGTCTATTCACAACAGCTACTTTTTTATGATGATATCTTATTCACTATCAGTTTTTCCGTGGGTAAATAAATATTATGTAGATAGCCGAAACAAATATGCGATGAAACCAAATCCATCAAAAATAAACATCATACGCCGGATATTTGTGAATATAACTGGAACTAACGGAATAGATACAGATCTTTATGCTATAGATTTTATAAATGACATACCTATCATTGGGTGCAAAATTTTACGATGTGCTAGAGACTAAAAAATAAACGATATTCAGTATACCTTCTCAGTATGATGTCTGCTTCTCACTTCTGCTACTATCCAATGCAGCATAGCACTAGAAAACCTGTGATCTATGGAAATGAATCCATGATATTCCACCGGTATCAATTTCATTATTTATCTTCAACAACCGTCCAGTTTGAAACTTTCACATGTACAATATTTCCAATAAATATTCCCGAAATTTTACGTTGTATGATTTTTCAATCATGAATAATCATTCATTTCTCCGTATGATTGTTGCGGTATTCAATCATATATTCAATAAGTGATCTATTGGAGTTGCAATCGTCACCGTAACATCTGTACTCTGTACACCGCACTAGAAACTGACGTCTTCAAACATTCTCTGTCACGTTTACTTTCCACATCCACTCCCGCTGGTTATTGATTGGAGTTTCATGAAACGAACACAAAATGAAACTGTAGGCTATCAAATATTCGGTTGAGTGGAGGATGAGTGGCAATGACCAAGTTGTATTGACAGACGAGGGCCGTATAAAGTTATTGTATACCTACTGATTCATGATAAACATACATAATATTGTTGTCTTCGACAATGACATAATAAAATAATAATTTATGTGTTGACTTTAAATTGATAATCGTGGTATTTCAGATAATGGGTAGGTATCATCATTTTCATTTTATTCATCAATATCGAACTCCCATCCGGCACTCGGCAGTTCAGTTTACTGCAAAATATTCAAGAGAGTTACGGTATTTGAATGATTAATGTACAGGGTGTCAAACGTCCCATCCTAAATAACGAGCCCACAAAATAAAATGAAAAACGCTCGGACTCGTCGATTTTTGTTTCAAGGGAAAGATAATTTGAGCCTATTTTCAACTCTGCAACATCATCCTCTAAGCGAGGTTGATATTCACCCCCAAAATGTTAAATGGAAAGGGGTGTCAAGTGATACCTTATTTTGAAAATCTTTCGACCATGATCACAACTTCCGAATTTCAGGTCACTGCTGTTATTCCTGTTGATATGACAGCTTGCCAAAAATGTGTTTTTATTTTTTCTTTCATTCAATAAATAATCAACCGCAAGAGTTAACTTATCAAAGATAAGAGGATGTGATGAGAAACAGAAGATCTTTTTCGACACCCTGTTTACATAGAATAGTATTCGATTTATGATCATTTTTTATCTAGTTTGAGAAACAATGTTTTTCATGATTCCATCAATCAAATATGATTTTATTATGTTAAAGAAAAAAGATGGTTTGACCTCGCAAATAAGGAACACCTTATTATGTAAAAAAAACTTAGTCCAATGTATAAAAGTGTTCAATATACAACCTGTATAACCATCTGTAAGGTTGTTTTTATATGTTTTCTTTTGTTCATAAGACTTATTTGTTCATGAGAAAAACTTTCGAAAACAAAACAAATTTAAATTTTCAAGAACTTTATATTATACCAAAAATAGAGAATTTGCCAAACCTTCCTTTCAATTGCTGAGTTTTGGCCAAAAAAGGTGCCTGTATATCCACATCCTCCTTACTCCCCAAACTTAGCACTCATAGCGACATTTGTCTCTTCCCAAAAATCAAAGCCGGGCTACAAGGAAAACATTTCGCCAGTATAGATACCATACAAGGCTTAACCTCACGGTATCACGCGTCTCGTGCCTTAGAGGTATACCACTAGCGGAGGCCAGATCTAGCCTAGCCAGAAAACTACCACTCTTACTCGTGGAACCAAACATTGACAATTGGTGAAACAAGAGAAAAAAATCAACCACACCGATGATGTCTCCACTCCATGATTCTCTTCCGCGGAATGAGCTTCAACTGAACCTTCAGCCGTTCCCTTTCCCACTCTACCTTCTGAGGGAGTTCTCAGATTAACTAAGAAGCTCCTATCAACCACCCAGCGGGTAAAAATCCAGCATGGATTTCTGCACTGTGCCCAAAAAAATGGTCAACTTATGTATGTTGGGCGTTCAGACGGTTCGTGACTGTCTCCTAAACAGCCCAAGAGGATTATAACAAATTCCTCAGATGGTTTCTTATCCCTAGTAGAAGAAAAGAGTGAAAAGTATCAGTGAGTGAAATTGAATCAGGACCCACCAATATCTTGTAATCATAGAGGGATGGTGCTCTCGAGAAGAACTTAGAATCAACTCGGGAAAGATCGGAAGTCTTTTCACCAAGAAATACAAACTAGGATTCCTAATGAATATTTTTCTCTCAGGCGAAATCCTAGATACAAAAAAGCGGTAAAAAACACATAACCACCAGCTGCTCTGAAAAGAACATATCGCAGATCGCTCCAGAAAAGTGATCCGGACCTACACTATGGTCTTGACACCCCTGATCACAAGATCTCAACGACGATATCCATCACTATAACAGGCGCAGAACTAGATACACCAACTGTAGCATTTAGTGATGCCCACGAGAATCTCGTGTTCGAGAGACTCGCATGGTCTCGTCTCGTTTTCGAGGCAAGACTCGGGCATGATGAGACGAGACTTTTATTGATCTCGTCTCGAGTCTCTCGCGAGCTTTCTCGAGTCTCGTGCGAATGTCTCACAGTTAAATATTTCAGCGTGCCGCGCCGACGTCGACGTGAAACTTTGTCGGCGCAGTGTCGATGTGGCGCCGACATGTTTGAGAGTACGAGGTTAGGATAGTATAGATTGTAGTGATAAGGGACTAGCCCAAACCAACCCAAACTTGATCAAATTCATTAAGGCTCGTGGCGAAAGGGCACCTCAACATATATTTATGACCAAAAAAAAAATTACTTGTGATGGAATCTTTTTTCATATATGGTCTAGTTTTTGAGAAAAAAAAATTATTCTCTTTTCTTAATGCACACTCCTGGACCACAAAAGAAACATGCTGAAAGATTATTTTTTCTTTTTCATTTGCGGACCCATGTTTATATGAGCTTTTTGACTCAAAAACACTCAATGAGCTACTGTTAAAAGTATGTTATGTACCGGGTGACAACGTATAAACTACAAACTGAAACCCCCCTTACCTTTTTCATAACAAAACAAAATTACTCGCAAAATGATAAAAAAATACTTCAAGAGCAAATTTTTTGCGCTTCAAATTTCAGAGAATAAATATTGGGTAGAATAGATGTATTTCTACAACGAATATGGAATCATAAGGTGTCACAAATACTGCAGATATGACCATCAGGCTAAGGAATGTGAAGAGTAAAAAGTATGTTCAAAATGTGGAGGCGACCAAGATATCAAAGACTATCAGTGACGTCGTTAAGAGTTCAAATTGCTCATTATCAAACAAACGGACGAAAGCTAAAGACTGATTGTGTTGTGTGGTATTTTGTGAACTGTGAAACCTACAAAAGACAGGAGAAAGTACAAATGAAGTATATAAAATAGCAATCAGATATTCCTCCAAGTTATAATTCCAGGCTTCTTAATATGCTTGTCAAGGCTTTGTGAATAATGAGGACACTATATCACTTTTGGTCAATAGTTGGAAACCTATAATAATTCTTTTGTCTGAAACTCAGGTCTTGGTGGAGGTAGATCCAGTTGAGTTGAGTATTGGGGGCTATTCCATTGAACAGTGTTTGATTACCAACAAGCGCACTGGTGGTGTTATGGCAATGCTGAGAAATGATGTCAAATACCAAATCAAATATGTAAAGTGTGTCAATAATTTTGTGTGGCTGTTGTCTGTTGAGATCTTTAATGCGGGGTCCAAACATTCTAGAGGTCAGTGGCTCGCATGGGAAAATCATCGTTTGGTTCGGTAATTATTATAGAGCGCGATTTTTTTGCCGGAATTAAATTGCATAATAAGAAAAAGCTCATATTAGATTTTGATTTGTTATGTATTTTTCACTGTAATTGAAAATAATAATCTTTTTCACTCATTGAAATTTCTTGCTAGTGCCATGGCCCTTTGGCCCTTTAGGACAGACCGCCACTGTAGACATTCATAGTTAGGTTAGTTTGATTAGGATAGTGATAGTTATAGGGTAAATAAGTTCGTTATCTTTAAGCTCAAGGTTAAGGTGGGCGTATTGCAATGTTATTCTCCTATACCTGACATGGCACAACTAAATGTCGTAAATCGGGAGAACAACACAACTTTGAGACGCGATCATGTTATGTACATGATGTACAATGATGTACTATTCCAATGAAGTAACATGAATCCGCTAGATTCAATTTGAAGAGTTTTCTGGACAATCAAAAATGACCTATTTTTTGATGTAATGGAACGGTCACATCAATCGCTGTTTTCTCGGCTATTTCTTAATTTTTCAGCACAAAAATAACTTATTCGAGGCACAAGGATTTGCTTATCAATGTAACATTGCGATTCTAATCAACAAACAATCCGTTTATGAATGGTGCGACTTTTTGTGAAATATTTTGGGATTTTTCCAAGGTTTACAGTAGTCAAAGGAAGAAGATGCAGCATATTTCATAGGATAACAGAGATGGAAAGAAATCATCTGTGGGTAGGACCATCTGTGGGTAGGACCATCTGTGGGTAGGACAGGTAGGAACCACGAATTGGCATTTTTCTGGGGTTCAGCTTTTTACTCATAGATGCGGCGAGTGATGATTTAGAGAAAACTGTAATATTTTGATTTTTCAAAAAAAATCAAGATTTATTTGCAACCCTGTTATTTTTCTTAGTCTATCTCATCACTTCATTGTCATTAAATGAGCTGGAACGATATACCTCGGCTTCTTTGCTCGGTTTTATTCGCCGGTGTATTTGTATGTGTGCGAATGTTTGTGCGAGTGCGAGATTGTTCCATAAGCTGCGTGGTGCGAGTGGGCATACAATTTATTTTTATCAAGTACCCGTTAGCTTCCTAGTTCTAACAAAACTAAAGGTTTAGAACGAGAGAAATCCATGGATACGCGACATTTTTAGGGTTGTCAAATATTTTTACAATGTGAATGATTCACTTAGAGAATCTCAAAAGATAATCTTATCAAGTGGAATGGATACCTTATACAGGGTTTTTCACTCAAAACACCGCACGTCAATATCTCGGAAACGAATACTAATATTTGATTTCTGTAAAAAGTAGTCAATGTATGGGGTCGAGTAGTTATTTTTCACAGTTAAAAAAATTCGACGCCTACAAAGAGTGAAGCGTCGCGACGCATCGAAAATATTAATCGATTGCAGGGACTTTGAAATTACGCGCATGCTAAAGTACATGTTATTTATAAACTTTTTTGGTATTCAGTCGAACTCATTTATTCTACTCAGCTTTGAGATATACAGTGTGTCCAAGATAAGGATGTCTATCATGGGGTTCTTGAAAACCGTGAGAGATACAAGGTCGGTTAAATGGAGGCAAAGTTGCGTATTTTGATGCTTAACAAAATGCCGTTTCAAAAGCCAAGAAATTCCGACTAAGTCCGAAATTATCCGAAAAAAACCGAAATTTTTCAAAATTGTTTTCATTTTTTTCTGACCACATTTGAAGAGATATTTTGAAATGAATGGAACTTCTTCATTGCCACTTTTTGCCCTTTACGAGATAGTGTTATCAAATTGAAGAACCGACGTTTCGTCTATGAGCAGCCATCATCAACTTTGTTTTTTTAAATACGGTCCTGGATGCTCAGGGAACACTGGGAAACCTGATGCTCGGGCCTCAGAGCCTGGAGCATCAGGTGAACCTAGGACCCCTGCAAACAAATCCTCTGCAAAGAGGGGTCGCTCTGAGGGCAACACACCAACCCCAAAAAAAAGCGCCAAGAAAAGGTCACGGCAGGGGAATGCTGAAGTAACACCCAGTACATCAACTGGGAAACACTGAGGAGCAGTGTAGAGGCCTACAACAGTCTCTACTCCGGGAAGTGTTCAAATGCGAACCCGGAACTGGTCCTCGGTTCAAGAACAGCAGCTCCAGAGGTGGGGTGATTTAATCACTTGCGCCAATGAAGCTGCCAAGACTTGACTGCTGCGGGTGGTTCCAGGCTTCAGCCCCTACGCGGGAACCAGTCTTCGGATTGGCCTGGCACACAGAGTGGTGCCAGTCGTGAGGGCTGCGGTCTGGATACCGACAAAATCCGCGGGAATCAAGGAACCGGCACAAGCTCTCCAGTTCCTCAAAACCCAAGACATGGAGCTGAAGACCGAGGACTGGAGAATAATCAGCCACAAGACGGACAATGAGGGCATGACAATCATTGTCGGTCTTGACAGCAGATCTCTAAAGGAGCTGCAAAACCGGAATCTCCGGGCCTACTTTGGGTTAATGCAGCTAACCTTCAGACTTCTCAAGAAGGAGGCTCTCGAGTAAGGGAGCATCTGCTGCCCTTTGCCAACAACTGGCAATGAAAAACATAGACCTGGCTATCATCCAAGAACCCTGGATTACGAAGGGAAAACTAGCCGGTCTAGGAAACACTGGAGGTAAGATCTTTTACAAGGAGCAATCAACAGGTAACGTGAGAGCTTCCATATACGTGAGAAACGGAGTGCAGGCTCTCAATATTAAAGAACTAAATTCCAGGGATCAAGTAGCCGTCCAACCAAGCTACAAAGAGGAAGGAACCCAGAAGGACATCATAATAGCCTCGGTTTACCTTCCCCACGATCATCCCTGGCTGATAAATCAGATAAATTAGTCGAGTTCGAATATTGAAAAATCAACAACCTATAATCTATATTCTATATCACTGTAGCCTAGTTTACACCGACAATTTGTTCCGCGGACCAAGTACTAAATCCGAACTATATCAGAACCAAATATTTGGTTTGAATGGTGTAAACAGTCGCGGACTAAGCTGGTCCGCTCTTGGTTCGGTATTCGCCAGCAGGTGTACCGAACTAAATTTGCTTCGATCTCGATCAAAATTATGAGGTTATGTTGATTGTGATTATTGTGAATTCTGTTGGTTCTGAGTTTTTAAGGCAATCTGAGCGTACTTACTAATGTTTTTTCTGGTTACAAATTGTGTTGATGAATAATTCCGACTTGTTTTCGACATTTGACGAATTGCGCGCGTACTCATTTAGTTCACGCGTTGCAAGACGGTGTAAACAAGCGAGAAGCAAGCATTGGTCCTACCGTACTATCCCCACCCACTTGGTCCCATCGGACCGAACTAAATGAGTTATCGGTGTAAACTAGGCTTGTGACTAAACTTACAAAACTCTAACTAAACTTAATAAATTCCAAATTTATAGTCTACTTTTTACTTCCATTCCTGATTTATACGATAATGTAATGAATGATAGTTAACGCGAACGCGAATCGTCTTGATCTCGATTCATCGATTCTCGATCTCAATTTCGATTCGGTAGAATCCGAATTCCGAATCCGATTCAGCATTTTGTCGATTCTTTTCTCGTCTCTTGCTCGACGACACGACTGCCGCATCACAAAACCGGAAAACACCTTTCGCCGTCTGAATCGAACAGCTCGCACCCACTTTCTTTGTCAGTTATTCGAATACTTCGTTCTCTGTTGCGAATCGAATGCATTCGAATAGCCGCTTGAATCGAATACTTCGATTATTATATTCGAATAGTCCCTTCACTACTACAGTGTATAATAGGTATGGACGCCAACTCGCATCACACCATCAGGGGAAGCAGCGATATCAACAAAAGAGGTGAGTCTTTATTGGATTTTATTATAACCCATGATTTGGAGATTCTAAACAAGGACAACAAGCCTACTTTTGCAAACCGCATACGGTCGGAAGTTATTGATGTCACTCTGTCCACCTCCCGTATCAATCCCGATATCCAGCGGTGGCGCGTATCCGATGAACCATCCCTGTCGGACCATAGGTATATACTGATGGAAATCAATAGTATTGACAAGCCGTCAGAAATGTACCGCAACCCACGCAAAACAAACTGGACTGAATACCGGGAGGAGCTGGAGGCGGGGTTGAGCGGGATCAAGGAACGTATGCGTAACAGATTTGATGTTGAGGTGGTAGCGGAACAACTACAAAACGCCTTAATTTACTCATACCATCAAAGCTGTCCGCTAATTCGGCGTTCTTCATGCAAGGACACAACCTGGTGGAACAAGAAACTTGACAAGATGAAGGGGGAAACACGCAGACTCTTCAATGTGGCCAAGAAAATCGGTGAATGGGATGAATACCACCATACTCTGATGAAATACAACTAAGAAGTAAGGGAAGCTAAGAGGAACTCCTGGAGGAAGTTTTGCACTGAGGTCGAAAAAACCTCGGAAGGCGCACGCCTCCAGAGAATCCTAGCTAAAGACCCCATTCCACCAATGGGAACACTAAAGAAACCAAATGGGGAATACACGAAAAATGGCGAAGAAACCATTGAGACACTACTCAGGGCACACTTTCCAGACTCGACCATAATCAACTCGCAACAGGGAACCAACTCCCTATCTCCTGAGATCCTTCGGATGAGAGGATCAAGAGATGATTGGGTCATAGCCCGACAGATTGTGACACCAAATAGAATCGAATGGGCCATAAACTCATTCGAACCATACAAAGCACCTGGATGCGATGGGATAATACCGGCACACCTGCAGCAGGGCGAAGCTCAACTCATATCGATGCTTTGCCAACTATTCAGAGCAAGCCTGGCAACGGGACACATACCCATGATATGGAAACTCTCACGAGTGGTCTTTATACCGAAACCCGGGAAAGATAGCTCTCAGCCCAAGGCATTCAGACCAATAAATCTCTCGTCGTTTCTACTCAAAACGATGGAGAAAGTGATTGAAAGGCACATTAGGGAGACCTCCCTAATAGAGAGGCCACTACTAACACCATTTCCAAAGTTTGTTTTCTCATATCTTGCTGTTGCTTGAAATAATGCTAGGAAGGTATGAAGGGGCCCCTACCGCCCTGCTTAGAAGGCGATCTAGGTAATTGCCCCAATCGCCCTGCCTCCTAGATTGCCCCTGCTGCAGGCGTGTGAGTAGGGCCCTTTAGGAATTGACGATGGTAAACACTCCAAGAAATGCAAAAGTTCTATTCGGACATTCCTCAAACCCCCTATCAAAAAACACCATATTTATTAGTTTTAATGTGACCTCAAAAATAAAAGTATTTTCATTTTTATTTTAAGCTATTATAGTTTTCCAAGTTTATACCTTAATACCTTTACTTTACTCAATACACAGGTTAAACATATAAATCACCCTGCACCTACTACCTACCCTTTATTTTCTCAACTATTTAATCGAATTACGGATCATCTAAGTATACTTCATTATTTACTAATTGGTTTCTTATTTTGCATTTTTCCAGATAGTTATTTGAAATATATAGATCCATCATATCATGATAATTAAGACTAGTATGTATGCACAGAATTGTAGTCATTTTTTCCAAGCAGATCAACCGCTTTTTCAATTTATCTTCAAACTATTTGAAAACCTCCGACTTCGCATAAGGGCAATGGGTGTGACAAAGATAGGAACACCTTTTGAGTCCAACCAAAATATACCTATGCGCCAAAAAAATACGACTAAAATTGCCTCAGTTGTCGACACGACAGGGGCCCTTCCAGTTACGTAGTATCGAGTTCAATGATGACCGTACTTAACTACTGGGACACGAGAACAATTGAGTCAATTGGATTCTACATGACATATCGACACTGTTGACATTTTTCTTCTAGGATCCCTATGGCCGATTGCACCAACCTATTTCTATCCATGAAAATAAAACCAACAATCAAGTCAACTCCACTCTTCCTCTTTTTTCTCGCCGGTTTGAAATTTACTCTAGTCTCGATTAGAGCGCTCAGCGTGCACACTCTTTGAACTTTTTTCATCTCACGATATAAGTAGGTCTCACTTCGTATACTCAGCCAGCTGATAATTTTAAAGATTCATCTCCTGACCACGTCTTCATTTTCAATTTGTTCTTGTTGCACCACAACATCATCGGTACAGCAAAACAAATAGGCACGTTTCGTTTCTCTCGAAACATGTAGGCAACAAACAAAAACCGTGTGTATCGGTGTTCACGATTTTTTTTATTGCGCACCAACGTAGCATATTGGAAATCTAGACAGAAATCACGCGCTGCCTTTATGATGTGATACATTGTTTGCGAAACAAAAGTATCCAGAGTGGATTCGCTACTTATGTTCGCACCCGCACCCCTACTATATGGACACCAAATTTCATAAGAACATTCATTTTGTTCATTTTACGAAGTTATTTTTCTGTTTGACATGATATGAGCTCCAAAAAAACTAAAAAAACTTATCACTTTTCATTATTTTAATACTTTCATGACGTTTTGAAAGCAGCTTCTATCTACAACCGTGCGATAACTAATATATGGCGCACGATTCTGCGTGTTGTCCCATATTACATTTTTTATCTATGCATATTACCGCTCGTCGTGCTGTAAAAATTGTATTAGCGCATGTTGCTGTTAGCAGCGTGCTATAATTTTATTATGTTACTATACCAACGTTCACCCGTTAATTCTGTCGAGGACGGCAAAATGTCAGAGACCTATTTTTATTTATTGTAAACTTCTTTTTCCTACAGCCGTGCGGAAAATTGAATTTTCCGCACCGGTATCCGTGTGGAAAATCAGATTTCCCGCACCAATGCGGAAAAATTGACAATATCATAAGCAAACAGCAACCAGGTTTCCAGGTAACTATGGTCGCTTAGTTACACATTTCGACATTCATTATCATTTATTTGTCATTAGTTGCATCAGAAACTTTTAAATTACGAATTATATCCTTATTTCCGCACGTCTGTAGAAAAACTATTGTACCTAACACTTGCGGAAAATGTTTTTCCGCCCTCGGCTGCTTCACCGAACTCCGCTACGCGTCGGTCGGTGAACGGCAGACTCGTGCGGAAAAACTATTTTTCCGCACTTGTTAGGTAAATAGCTATTGGATATTTTGTCACCGCACGATTGTAGATGAAATACTGTATATGATTCGTGTATGGTATTTAGGTTATTACCGCACTCCAGCGATGACAAATTTCACTTCCGTGTGGTTATACCTACGCGAGCTATCACACTTATTATATACTATTATATACTTTCTAGCACATTTATACACTACTAGCAGTACTCTCCACGGCTTCGCCCGCAATTCTTTGAATGTTATCGAATAACGTTGAAAGCTACACTCATAAACTTGGAAAACGACGAAAGACGAAACACGTGTTTTATTAATTTTATCCAAGATAATCATAATAAAGTTTCAGGTCGATGTGACCAAAAATACATTTTTTTTTTATGATTTTTCACACCCTCACCCCGTTTACCCTCTTGAGGGTTGAATTTTGAAAAATGACGAAACACGTGTTTCATTGATTTCATGCAAGATTATTAATATGAAGTTTGAAGTCGATGTGACCAAAAATACATTTTTTTATTGATGTATGATTTTCCACACCTCTTTCACCCACCCCAATGAGGATGTGACCAAAAATACGTTATTTTACCTTGCCCTCGAATTTGTTCTGAAATACGAGGTCTATAACAAATGTTGTTTTCCACCCCATCTCCTTTGAGCCCAACTTTGTCTCCCCTAGTGGTTGAATTTTAAAAAACAACGATACATGTGTTCAATCAATTTCATTCAAGATTGCTAATATGAAGTTTCAACATGATGTTAACAATAATACATAATCTTTCATCAATTAACGATTTTTTCCACTCACTCCTTTTAGTCGGCATTTGACCCCCTTAGGGGCAGAATTTCGCAAAATAACGTAACAAATATCTAATCAATTTCATTTGAGATTATTTATACGACGTTTCAAGATGATGTTACCAAAAATACATAATCTTTTATCAATTAATGATTTTTCTCACCTCATCTCCTTTGAGCCCGACTTTGACCTCCTTAGGGGTTGAATTTCAAAAAATAACGAAACATGTGTTTAATCAATTTCATTCAAGATTATTTATATGAAGTTTCAAGTTGATGTGACCAAAAATACATAATTTTTCATCAATATATGATTTTTCCTACCCCCACCCTTTTCACCCCCTTAGGGATAAAATTTCGCAAAATAATATGGATGATAAATATAATAATAATTGTGCTGTGTGTCAAAAGTCAAAACACATTCTCAACTAAAGGGAACCTAGTGTACATGGTACAGTGTGGTCAATTTATCTTGTCCACGTTTTAAACCTGTCTTGCTCGTCATATTTAATATCTTATCGAAGTGAACCAAAGAATATGTTGTAGGGCTACCTGCCAAGTTTTTATTGTGATATCGAAACCAATGATATACAGGGATTTCAAAGGAAAGGGGAGTCGAGTGATACCTCATTTTAAAGGTCTTCACATCCTTATTACATCCTGAAGGAACCTTTGAGGTCACTGTTTCGTTCCAATTTTTAAATTTTGGGCCAGTATTATTTTCCAAAATGACACTCAATTGACGTTTTGACATTCTCAGCAGCTGTCACTACTGTCTTGAGAAATGCAGAACGTCCTCAAATATTTTGTTTTGTTAATTAAATCATCAAGGATACGAAGTACTATTCACATGAATATTAATAATTTTCGTTTCAATTTAAGTTGAAAAATATTTCAATCCTCAATATATGAGAACGGTCTGCATTTCTCAACCAGTAGTGACAGATAAGAATGTCGCATTGTTATCAGTTATCACTTGAAACGCCGATATCTCGGAAACAATGAATTAAGGCAAAATAATACCTATATTGGAGAAAAATAAGTGAATTATTTTTTTTTCATTGACTTGACTGAATTTTACACCCAATATCAATCTTGTCAAATGAATAAAATAGAGATTGTCCGTTATCTGTAACCAATGATCTGTAAATCACGCCACGCACATCAAACTTTTGCATTTCGATTTTGACGTCCGCTTCAAAATAAAGGTAAGTTATATTTTTTTATAAAAAGAAGAAGAAAAAGAGTTTCTTTATTTAAAAGAAAAACAGACTCAAGAGCAGGGTCATTTACACATCAATAGTTGAATAATCTTAATTCTAAATACAAAAAGGAAAAAATGATGTGCAGCATCGTACTCGTGGCAGAAGTGAAACTTCTTCCTACACTATTAAATATTCTTTCAATTTTTTTGATCAAATTCCAAATAGCACCTACATACCTAATTTGGACAAGATCCTTTGACAAATATAAAACTATGCAAACATAACCTAACTACCTATGTATTTTTTTAAATTCCTTAATCAGATCTCAAATAGAACCTACATACCTAATTCCTAATTTGATTAAAATTCTCTGGAAAATAACAAAACTATGTAAACATAACCTCATCAAGTTATTTTCTTTTTAATTTTTTGATCAAATCCCAAATAGAGCCTACATACCTGATTTGGACAAAATCCTTTGACAAATATAAAACTATGCAAACATAACTTAACTACCTATGTATTTTTTTTAAATTCCTTAATCAGATCTCAAATAGAACCTACATACCTAATTTGATCAAAATCCTTTGGAAAATAACAAGACTATGCAAACATAACCTGACTATGTAATTTTTGTAGACATTTTTTGATCAAATCCCAAATAGAACCTACATACCCAATATAAACAAAATCCTTTGGAAAATAGCAAAACCATGTAAACATAACCTCACAAAGTTATTTTTGTTAAATTTCTTGATCAAATTCGAAACTAGAACCTACATACCTAATTTGAACAAAATCCTCTGAAAAATAACAAACTATGCTCTCTGAAAGCGTTACCGTTACATCGTTACATTTGCGTTTCATATTTTGCAGTTCACTCCCCATTGCCGACAAAATATCAGAACGCCGCAAAAGAAGTTTCGCTTCAAAAATAGATGCAAAGACAAAATAAAACGAAAAAAAAAGTTCGCATAAACAAATTGAATTAATTTTCTTTTTATTCAATTATTGTATTTTCACAATCTGGCACGATACAATAATGAAAAACCATTATAAAACTCGACTCAAAATCAAACACAAACCACAAAACACATACCAATAATAATAGCCAGTTTCCAAGAAAAACATAATGCACAAAAACTATACAAGGAAAAATCCGGCCCTGGACGACACACCAGACGTCAGCAATCCGCTGATGAAAAAACCTCCCACTCTAACCCGGAACGCAACTTAGGCCGATTGCGTCACTCGCCGTTTTCGCGGGTATTTTGCCAGTTTGAACTTAAGTTATTTATTGCGACATTAATATTTTTCGTATGCAAAAAAAGAATTGTAAGAATACTTTTCAAGTCCAATTGATCATTTAGATGCATTAAAAAAAATACGTGCAAGGGGCCTATTTGCATACATTTTCAAATGACTTGAAATTTTATATACGTATTATTTGAAAGTCACCGGCGAAAAAATTTTCCGAAATACCCAAAAATATACTTAATAAATGAAAAAGAAGACGCGATTTTCAATGCATGATCGCAAAAGGGTGGGGCTATATTATCCACCCGAGAGAGAGAGAGAGAGAGAGAGAGTCATCTCAGTCAATACGTCAGACGGAGATAGATAGTGTATTCTGTGACGTAGTGGATGTTGATTGGCGCTCTTTAATCGGTGATTACTACATAATTAGAGGTTGTAGGTTGATTTTTTAAACATCAATGGCATCAGTACTTACTAATCCTTTCCTTATATTTATCATATTTCAAAAAAATGTGCAAATTGCTCATTGGGTCACCGGATTGCTTGATGCGCAGTTCAGTTCGAAACTCGTTCGACTAGTGAGTTTATCTTTTGTGTTTTAGTATCATGGAAGAATAGGTGACTTTATCAGAGTTTCTAATGAGTTAATAAGTTTAATCAGACGGTTGACAAATAATAGCCTAGCTTATACCGACAACTTGGTCCGCGGACCAAGTACCAAATTCGGACTATATCCGAACCAAATATTTGGTTCGAATGGTGTAAACAGTTGCGGACTAAGCTGGTCTGCTCTTGGTTCGGTACTCGCCAGCAAGTGTACCGAACTAAATTTGGTTCGATCTGGATCAAAATTTTGAGGTTATTATTGTGTTGGTTCTGAGTTTCTAAGGCAATCTGAGCGTACTTACTCATGGTTTTTTTGGTTACAAATTGTGTTGATGAATAATTTCGACTTGTTTTTGACATTTGACGAATTGCGGGCGTACACATTTAGTTCACGCGTTGCAAGACGGTGTAAACGGGCAAGAAGCAAGCATTGGTCCTACCGTACTATCCCCACCAGCTTGGTCCTATCGGACCGAACTAAACGAGTTATCGATGTAAACTAGGCTAATGTAGTTATATTGCACTCAACGTTGTTGACAAAAAGGAAACTGATACAGTGGAGAAAAGCTATAAAGAACTACTGAGTTCATAGCCCACCTGTCGAATTTGACAAAAAAGTCAATCCACTTTCGGCGCAGTACTACTTTGCTATTGCTCGTTGAAAATTTTGCACTGACTCCTAGGTAGTGCGTGATTTTTATACTCTGGAGCGAACCAAATGTACGACCACAGAGTGTGCGAGTTAAGAACTTGGGCTAGTCGGATTCGTCATATGATTGGTGAATTTGAGACAAATAAATTGGATATTGACCAATAATCACAGGTATATGGCAAATATGTAGTTTCCAACTATGAATAACAATAACAAAAAAATAATAAATACATTTGACTAGAGCCGCTTGACAGTGACATCAGCAAAAGAATCTTGAAAATGAAGAAACAAAAATAGTACAAAAAATGCTTGGTCATCAATTTCAGTCATACAACAAAATATTGTTTGTACTTCAGATGTAAATTTCATACGGCCAACCGTTTGTTAAATAATACCTTCGTCGGATAAAGTTAATATATTAATCATGCACTCAGAAATTCTTAAATATTAACTAGCTGACCCAGCGAATTTCATTCCGCCTTATAGTCAATAATGTCGTTTTAAATGAATTTTCCCATAATTTTGTCTTGTTATGAAATTTTTCCGATACTTCAATAGTTATTCTACCTTTCGAGGAAGAGACAAATCCATTATTCAAAAATCATAAAAATCAGTCCAGCGACAGCGGTTCTTGAGTCTTGCGACACTCTGCGTCAGCCAAACGTCGCCGGATCAAAATTTCTCCTCTGAACTTTAGTGTAGAAACATGCTTTTATGGCAACCATGTTAGGCAGCTTAGACATTCCAAACATTCCATCACAAAACATTCCCCTCCACTTTTCGATAATTTTCCGGTTCGTGCAAAATCCGCCCGGAATATATCCTATCGATGTTAATTGTTTCTAGTAAAATACGTTCTATGTTTGTTTATACCTGTCTTTTCTGTTCGACATTAATCCTTTCGAAAATAGTGGGTGGACTCGACCAGTACACGCGGACTTAGATATAAAATGGACTAATACCATGTTGAGAAATGTACAACACACTACACACTCAACGATTATACACTACACAGGATTGCTCAGTTACATTTAACATATATTTTTTATCTATGCATTTAACGTACGTTTGGCAGTTTGGCAGCGAGCAGAGAACGGCTGTGACGTCACCACCGGCTCTGAATGGTCTGTTTATTTTCATTTAGCCGTTGATCGTGTGTTGTGTTGTGAATTTGTCCAATAGTCTGTGTCTTTCCAAGTAGTTTTAATGTAGTTTGAGTTGGCGAAGATATACAAATTCATATTTTATTTGTTTCGTTGTGTTAACGGTTGACGGTGTGTAACAATACCTTATTCGATTTAGCACAAGAAGGAGTCATTTTGTTCACACGAAAGTAAATGAAATGGCAACTACTCTCTGAGCAAATAGGCTTCTTGTTGAATAATAATCAACTCCACTGGTAAACATTAGGTGTGTTTGTTATTTTGGTGTAGGGTAGGGCAGTGAAGACTGCTGGTGTAAGTCATGGCTGTCAGTGTAAAGGAGATTCAACAAACGCCTTTGTGCCGATTCTGCAGATATTCTAACCTAAAAAATAAACAAACAAAACAACTGTGTGAACGATGGATGATTTGTATAGTAAAATAAAGTATTATGGATTTGGGACTATATTATTGACTGAAGTTTGCGACGATCATGATGAATCTCATCTAGAAGTTCTGATTTTGAAGACAGCTTAACCGTAATAATATTTTACATACACTTTACCGCAGAAGAAGCAAAACTGTATAGAGAGAGTTTTTTGAGACGTAGTGCTTTTGGTACCTGCCCATGCCTATGCGGATATTGGATTCAAAAAGCATTTTCACATTGGCAGAGCTTTATCCATGCAACGAATTATCTTGATATCTACAATTTAGTTAATACTCTATGAACAGTTTTGGGTTGGGTTGGATTCAGGCTAGCATCGCTCTACCAGATAAGCCACTGCAGCTTGGCTTGGGATCATGATCGAGATTGCTGCTAATGTTGATTTTTGAGAGTTTATGAGAAGTGTTGCGAATTCCAAATTTAAGTAGAAAAAGAAATTGAATAAGAATAAAAAATATAAATGGATACAAAGCTTACCAGTTTCGCATCTTTCTAATTGTATCTCTTGAGTGAATGAAACGATCTCATATGTTTGATCGGAGTCTTTATCGTATGACTGTTTACATTCACTTTCACTATTTTCATCATCCATTTCAATTCATTTGATAAGATATACACTGATTCTTCGCTAGAAATTTTCTTTTTTGTTCGTTGATCTTTATTATAAGTCAGGTTTTAAGACATGGTTTGTTCACAAAATACACGAAATAAGCTCCCCACCCTATTCTACACTACGCTGCACTTGTCACACCTCCTCTTGACCTGGGGTAGCGAGTGCAGTAATAGGCAACCTACTCTAATATAACAAACACTCTACCCTACTTGCACAAACAGCATAACAAACGCCGCATGGTAGAAAAGTGCAGTTTCGTGTGCACTAGTGAAGGATAACAAACACACCTATATTATTTTAGTTCATGATGCCTGGCAGAATATGTGCTGTTGCTGTGTGCAAAAACAATCAATTAGCTCTTAAAAGGCTAGGCTCAAACATAATATTTCATTCTTTTCCAAAAGGAAAGGATTTAGTGTCTTCTACCATACAAAAAGAGTGGGTTCATGGTGCATCGCTGCACAAGAAAAGACAATAAGTTCAATATAGATTCTTCGGCAGTTTGCTCCAACCGTTTTAAAGTTAATGACTATGAAAGAGATTTACAGCATGAGTTATTGAGTAAGTACCTATATTACAACAAGCTTCAAACTTTCAAATGAAAATTAGTTTTTTGTATATGGAAATAAACGAGCTTTCTCAAATTGCAATTCCCATTTACAAACATATTTTGGTCGACGTGCACTTTTTACACATACAAATTTAAATAGTGAATTTAATTACTCAATACTTTCAAATTACATTTTATTGTGTATTGGAATATTACATATCCTTACTAATTGGCAGTTCTGTTGAGATATTTTTTTTAACCTGGACTTGTAAAAAAGAAATTTGAAATAATTAGGTATATTAAGCATATTTTTATTCATTTTGAAATTTAGTTTATTATAAATATCCAATTATTTGTTCTCGTTCTCTTCAATACAAAGACAATATCTTTAAATGTTCAACACCTAAATTTTGCTTGGAATCTATTTTACATATACAGAAAATACCAAATAAAGCATACGCGCTCTTTCTGTCAGCATCAGTGGTGACGTCACAGCGAGTTTGACCTTGCCAGACAGATTCGGCAAACTGAGCAATCCTTTGTAGTGTATAATCGTTGTTACCGGAAGATCCGCTTTATGCAGAGTGCTCCGGACAAGTATGACAGATATAATTGCGTCATTTGAGTTGAACGTTGCCAGCTCAAAGATATTACTATTTTTCTCTGATTTTCTGTTTGATCAATAAATTACAACTCCTTTAGAACTACTAACTCACATGCACATAAATAATATATTATGGATAGATAAAACATATATATTATGTAAGATGATTTCCAAGGAATGTAGGCACATGCCAGAATGGAGACGTTCGTAAGTGTTATTTCCGTAACTCTGATTCATGACCTAAATGCGTTATTTATTCGAATATTCCATCATTTGAGCAGCAGAAATGAGCGATTTGGTCGACATATCTTCGTGTGTCTTCACTTTTGGAGGGCTTTTGTGTTCTAACTCTAGCATTGTGTTTATATGTAATCACTTATGTAATAATATTATAATTATGGTGTTTTAGTCTTATTAAATACAGTGGCCGGCTAAAATATTGAACAAATCAATTTCATATTCAGAGTTTTGATTTTTTGGAAAACGGACACGTCGATTTTTATTTTTTGATGCGTTTTCTTTATGGTAAATTCAAAAATCAAAATCAATAGTAAAATATATAAGGTATACAAGTTCATAATACGATAATGGTTGACAAAGAATGTGACGTAAATTTTAGACTTCTCAAAAATGAATGATTTTTCTCCATGCATTTTTGAAGAAATCATGAAAAATTGGTCATTTTGGCAAGTTTGAAATTTTATAGCTAGAATATCTTTTATTCTATAATTATTGTGAAATTTTCGAGAACTACATACATTTTGCCCCTGTTTCGAATGATGCTAGCCATTTTTATCAAAATGTATAAAGAAAAATGTGTCATTTTCAACAATTTTTTTGAACGTGACAAAAGAGCCCTAGACAATTTTATGGAAAAAATCGCCAGGACTTATCGTACTTATCAAGTGGTTTGAAATTCTCAAATGCACCATATTTTTTTTGATCACTGACGCGGTATCAAAGTTTCATCAATTTTTATTCATGTGCTATATTTATCCGACTAGATATGCATGAGTGTATATTCAACCGTTTTCAAGAAAATGGCATTTAATATCCATAATATGTTATTATTTGGAAACTGATCAATGTTTGTATTGGTTGAACAATTAGAATTAAATGTTCATTTAGCATCATAAATAAGTGGTAACCACCAACAAAAAAAATTATCGCAGTCGACAAGAGCCTACTCAGGGTCTGAACTGGGGGGAGTGTGGCAGATTGACAAAAAATCGGTCTAATAATTATTATTATATTCAAAATATGCGCATTCGCCATAACATAGAATTTATTTTTTGTCAAAAAATGTTCTACCAAGTGAATGTGATATCAGGACTCCTCCAGAAAAGAAACAATCAATGTTCCTAAAATGTTTCCAATCAAATCAAAATCAAACTTCCATTTTAAAAAAGGATATGCTTTGTACTTTTGTGAAGCATCCATGATTCACCTGATCTTTCTGGGTATTCCGCCGTACCCTTTGAAAACATTCTCACAAAAGGAACTTTAGCTTGACGCAAATTTAAATAAAAAGTCACTCATCTAGAAATCTAAGATTCACTGTTTCTTTTGAAACATTAATCAAGGCGCCAGTGCTTATACAGTGAGGACGCGTAGGTTGGATTATAAATTCACTCCAAAGGGGTTAGTTTTTTGAGAAAACGCTCGGACATGTCGATTTTTATTTTCGACTGCGATTTTTTTGATGATAATTTTATGTATCCAGGGTGGACCAAAGATAAGTTATTACCACCATCAACTTCATTTTTTCAAATGGAATCCCCCATTTTTCATTTTATTCTCGAATTCTACATTTAATTCTTAGAAAATATGTTGATGATACTTTTAAGTGTACAGGGTGGACGAAAAATAAGTGACTACCACCAACTGCATTTTTTCAAATTAGAATTCCCTTTTTTTATTTCATTTTGGAATTCCAAATTACATTCCAAGTAAGATTCGTGTACCATGTCCTTAACCTAACCCCAAGAGAAATTTACGATTGATCAAATGGACTGTGTTTCTGAACAATCGTACGTACGTTTCTCAATAACTGTTGGAGTTGGGTTAAGGACATGGTATATGAAACCTACTTAGAATTTGATGTAGAATCCGGAAATTAAATAAAAAAGGGGGTTTCCATTTGAAGAAATGAAGTTCATGATGGTTACTTATTTTTGGTCCACCCTTCACAATTATCATCAAAATATTACTTAGAATTTGATTTAGAATTCGAAAATTAAATAAAAAGGGGAGTTTCTATTTCAAAAAACGAAGTTGATGGTCGTAAGTAGGGAATATATACCGGTTCTGGCTCACAAAAACGCTCCCCCCACTCCTTTTTGCTCCCCCCTCCACTTTTTTCATATATATCGGTTCTGGCTCACAAAAATGCTCCCCCCACTCCTTTTTGCTCCCCCCACTCTTTTTTTTGATTTGATCTCTGATTTGATCCCCCATCATTTTTTCATCCCACCCTGTTTACCATATTTTGTATTTAAGAGCATTCACTTTTCATACGTTGTTGTGTGGACAGTTGTGTTCAAGTTGAAATTATCATGATGAATATTAAAAACAATAATTGTTTAAATAATCAGTTTGCAAATAGAGTGGGCGTCTTGATAAGTGAAACTAAATATTTTTTGAATAAATCAAAAAGCAAATGGATAAGTGTCGGTTTTTCTGCGGAAAAAGGATATGAGCCAGTTATCAAGATTGGTGAATCGACGAACAAAAATTGTGTGCTATTCAATGAAGTGCAATGGTTATCATTTTTGAACATTTTTGTCTAGTGAGAAACCTGGATGGCCACCAATGCGAGGAAATAGATTTGAAGTTTATTTCGAAATTATAAATGATGTGAAAGTTATCAAGATCATTCAAGACGAAAACAAGATATATTTAGCAAGTGAATCCATAAAGGAACTGAATGGTTTAGTGACTTTATTGAAATATCGTTATGATTTTCTGAAGAATCAAGAATTTTCAAGATACTACCACATTATAATAAGAGGAGTGCCACTGATACCAGGAGACGTTATCAGATCAGTGTATGATATTATTTCGCCATTAGACAATCCAAATAGTTTTAATGTTTGCTGTGTGTTGGAATTATTAAATTTTCATTCGGATTTTGTTAGAGAGGATGTGAAGGAATATGCATGTAATGAGATTGTCAACAGTTGTATTGATAAATAAATGTTTTGTATTGTGAAATATTGTTTTTTGTATGATGATGATGAATAAAAAATTGAAAAGAGAGATAGAGGTAAAGATAGACAGAGACGGAGACAGAGACAGACAAACAGACATACAGAGACAGAGAGAGCATCTCTCATTTATTATCTTTTTCTTTCTCTTAAAATTATCAAGCTGATTTCAAATAATTCCCCCTCTATCAAATAATTGATATTTAAACTCATCGAATCATATTAGCTCCAACATTTCAAATCAAGATGTCATCTTTCAAACATGATTTGATTTCCGCAGTAGAAAAGCTCTCTTATGAGTTTAGAGAAAGACAGTACGATGCAGACCATGAATCAGTGTATGGAATGGAAAAATTTTATACTGAAGAAGAGTGCAAAAAGAAGTCTGAACTGACGCTTGTGATTTATATGTTTATACATCAGATCTTGAATTCTTTCTGGAGACTATAAAAGAAATGGAGCTTGTGCGTTATATCACGGATCTCGAGAAATTTATTCCTGTTAATATTTATAAAAAGGTGTTTGAAATGAAATAAAAAGATAGAATAAAATTGTGTTTTATTCAACCATTAGACAATTTTTATATAAATAATAAACATTTGTAAGTGCACATTTTGAGGGTGAATGAGAGTGATAAAAACAATGAGGTTTTTCTAATGGTAAAGCTGGTTTATCATCAAGTTCTATAACAGGCTTCGTTGAATATTTCCTGATGTACTTTGCTTTTTCTGCTCCTTTCACGTATACATAATCAACACCGTTCGTTACATTTTTCACAATTTCACTAAACCTATGTAATTGGGTGAATCCTTCATTCCACGAAATACAGTGATGATTTTTCATTAACCAATTTGCTTGTTTATATAGCTCTGGAGACAAATATTCTATAGCAAAAGGAGATCTAAATACATAATGACATATTTTATCTCCATCATATGCAGCCAATTCTTTAGGAATAAATTTGTTATTTTCAATCATAAATCCTTGGACATCTAAAGTGAGCAACTTCATATTTTCATTTGTGAAAATTTTTTCATCATCTGTTTTTTATTACTATAATATTGAATTTGTTTTTTTAATTTTTTCAACTTTGCTAAATAATTAGACAAGCGAAGCTTCAACTCTGAATTCATTATGAATATAGTTTCAAGAAGTAATTACTTGTTATATTACTTTGAAGACCTGCGCTTTACATCTGCTTGACTATTTTGGTTAAAGGATTATAACTGAATATTTTATCATGTAAAATGAGACAATAGACCGAAGTGTCTTTCTTTGTCTTGATGTTGGTTTCAAATTCCACTCTCATAACAACAGTTCCCATTTGAAGTGTTTCTTTTTGATGAGAACAATCAATGTGTGCGATAGGACATCTTTTTTTAAATTCTAGTGGGTTGAAAATTGGTTCATTTTGCATATTATAATATGAATCTTTGAAGTTTGCAAACATTTCATACAGAGCAGAAAATTTGTTATCTTTGAAATTCAAGTATAGATCGTGATATGGATATCTTTCTGAATTTAAAAATACTCTAATATTTGTTAAATCCACATTATCAAATTGACTCATATCTTTTGTAACCAATCCTTTTCTATTCTCTTGGAAACCAATTATTATATGTCGAGGTGCTTCAAGTTTGCTACTCGTTTTCACAGGCCATGTATGACGAGATGTTTCAGGTAGTGAGGAATATTCTACAACTTCCCAACTACGAAATCCAATTAACAAATCTTTATTAGATTCAAGAATTTTGGTCAAATCTAGTTGTTGTGATATATCTACTTGAATATGTGGTATTTTCCAATAAATCTTTTCAAACGTTACTTTTGGATTTTCCACTTCGGAAACAGGGGCAGTAACATCATCAATAAACTGAACAGCATCTATATCATTACTTGCTCTGATCAGAACTAATTCTTGCTTCATATTTAAAATGATTTTTTTATAGTCTTCAAAAAAACCCATTAACATTTTTAGGGGTATGCATACATTACATTTTCCATTATCATCCACCAAAATTCTATCCTTTTCATCTCTCCTTGGAAACCAACCAGCATTTTCAAGTTTTAAACTTTCATTTGTGTTATATGAAAGGTATCCTTTTAATGTTGAAGATATTCCTACATTTCTGACGGAATCTATAGTAACTCCATTAAGTTCATAACGAATTTCTTGAAACAAAAAAGCTAATCCATTGTTGATAAATCGTAATCTCTTTGAATATGTTCCCTTTTCAGTTGTTAATTGTCCTTCAATATAAAGTTGACTCTCTGAAGGTAGAGTGTAGACATCAAGTTCTTGTATGGGAATACGAATTTCATCATTGTATTCAAATTTTGAAGAAACGAATGGTTGATAGGAATGAAGCTCAGAGCTAATGATTGAATTGTCTACATATAGTTTTTCGTCAACACTAAGAACATTAATCATTTTAATAATTTCAATCCAAGAGATAAAAGAAATTGACGATTTTTCAATGTTAACTTGTTAGAGTCTCGTTTTGAACTGGTTTTTTTCAGTGATTTTTTCTCTTTATAAGGTGATGATTTGGGGTAGTAATTGTATCTGATAACCATCTTTTTTAATATTTCAAATGTAACCGAACTGTTATTGTTTCGTTACGAAAATTTATTGAATCTCCGTCTTGATCCACTATTTTAACAGTGATATTGTTGATTGTTTTCACGCTAATGGGGAAATACAGTATAGGCAATGGTGACTCCACTATTTTATACCCAGGAGGAACGGTGGGAAAAAATTGATGGATTATATGAACAGGTTGACCATTACTATGTGATCCTACACAAATATTGCAATCAATGCATATTGCATTCACTTTGCTAATATTCACAACTTCATTTGATTCCGTTGATATTTTTGATGAAATTTTTTGTTTCTTAAAACCCAATAGTTTACCAATTGAATCTTCTGGTGTAAAATCAACTTCTTTTGAGCAATAAAGATGACATTTTAAAGTATTAGGATTAGCTTTCAATATAAATTCAACTGATTCCCCAAAAATCTCATCAATCACACTATTTATATATTTTTCAATATCTTCCAAATCATAAGTTCCTTCCGGAAATATTATTACTTTATCTGCTACATGTAGTTTATTGTTGCCTGCTTGTATGTTTGGTATACTCATGAACGTTTCAAAATCTGCTAACCCCAAACAATATTCTCTATCATCATCCAAAAATATAGGTGGATTGAAATCTGCTGATAATACAGAAGTATTTCCTGATATGGCAATAGTTGTAGTCATGACTTTCTCAACTTTACTAGCAATTTTTTCTTATATCTTATTATTATATAGAAATTTTAATGTTAATTGTCCACAAATAACTTTATCAAATTTTTGAAAAGCTTCATAGGAATACCATATTTCAACTTTGCCACAAGAATTTAAATATTTGATTAGTTCAGTTGGTGGTTTCAGATTTCCATAACTATCAAAATATAACACTTTATTTTGTTTTTTTATGTACGCAGTCCAATGAGATCCATGATTTTTTCACTATCTAGATTCAAAACACCACACTCATTCACTTTACATTTTTTAGGGAGATTATCACGCATAAAAACACCTCTAAAATGTGGAATTTTTAAAATGTTTACATATTTTAGTATATCAATATTTGAAAGAGCTCTCTGTAGAAATATTATTTGACTTTTTTTTTTTTTTAAAGATTTTCTTTTGATAGCACCTTCTTTATATGGTTCAATGTAAAGACCACCCCCTTTGGAAAGATTTTCCATTTCTTTATTGTGTCGATGTAATTCCTCAAGTTGCTCCTTTGATACTTTTATATCATTAACAGCCTTAGCTATTCCAGCTGCACCACCGCCTAAAGCCCCAAGTGCACCCAAGATTGGAAGAAGTAATGGAAGAAAACCACCAATCTTTTCAGGTGGTTTTATTACTCGTCTTTTCATCTTTTTCTTAGTTTTCTTGATACCCATTCCAAGTTTACGTTTACCCTTCATGATTCCTGTTACTGCAAGAGCTGCAAATTTTTCTCCCAACGATGAGTCTTTAGCTTTAACTCTCTTCCAAGCTTCATTTGCTAAAACTTCATCTGCTTCGTGTCGTTGAGGTAGATTGTCAGTTTTCGCATATGTTATATCATGTTCTTTACACGCTGCATCTAATAGATTGATACCAGAATCCCCCCTATTCAATCTTTCTTCTAAATTTGTACCAGGGCCGCAAAATTGATAACCTGGGATATGAAGCTCAACAGGTAGTCTATTGATAAAACTGTTTATCAAACCTCGACCTGTCTTGTTGAAGTGTTTACATGAAATATGCTTTCGTGAAGCATGTACAATCATTTTATACCTGTTAAAGATACCTGTTTTCTTTAAATACTCTGGTGAATTCATCTAAAGAAAAAAACTATTTTTTAAAAAATTTATTTACTTTTCTAAACCCCAACTCATCTTCCTTAAAAATAGAATTTAGTAAATTATCTTGTTTTCTTTTTAAATTATTTTCTCTTATAATATATTTTTCTCTTAACTCTAAAACATTTAAAACCTCCTTACATCTATTTAATTCAAATTCTAATCTACTAACCTGACTCCTAACCTTATATTTATTTTTTTTTATTTCTTTTAGTACTGTTGTCTCTTCTTGTGTTTGCTCTTCCAGGTTCTGTTGAATAGGTTGATCATGAAGAGACTCTTCTCCTTGATCATTGAGATGTTGCTTACCTTTCAAAGGTGATGTGTAGGGTGACACATCTTCATACATTATTGGTGATTTTAACAAATCTTCCAATAACGTACTAACATCATCTTGGATTGAGATTTGATCAGCCATATCGAAGGTTGATTCTAACTGAATATCGAAGGTTGATTGTAACTGACGAGACGTAAGGTCGTAAGCGTATAAATACTGAATTTGCTACGTGATGATGGTGGGGGGGATTGGGGGAGGGGAGGTACTCAGGAAAGTGGTTGACAAGAAACAATAAAACGTCTGCTTATTAACATTTGATATTATTCTAATTCTATTCTTCAATTGATGAAGTTATAGAGATTTAACCATGTCTAAATGTAATAGTTGTGATAAAAGTTTTCAACATAAAAGAAATCTGAATAGGCATCAAAAAGAATCTATCAGTTGTCAACCATCTAGTTCAGGACTATAGATGAAAATCTCAGGGAAAAGAAAAAGTGAAAATCTAGTGAAGTGTTTGATCCCTGAAAAAAAGTTTAAACGTGACCAAAATCTAAACAAAATTCATAAGTTAACTTTGAAAAGATGTAGTGATTGTGATGTTTGGTTTCCAAAAAATCAAATCAGTGGACATTTGCGATCAAATATTCACAAAGGTGAGGTGGTGAAGAAAAATATGGATAATGTGAAAATTATCCAGTCGGCATTCAAAAACCGAATCATAACATACATGCTGCTTCCATCCAAAGACTTTATAATTTTGGATAATTATTTTGAGGAAATCGAGCCAAAGTTTGTTAATTTGATTAATGATGAAATAACAAAACATCGTTCACTCAAAATAAATTTGGAATTGTTTGGAAAATTTGTTTTACCAACAAGTGAAAATGAAGAAACCAAATCATTCAACACACAAAACAAAAATATACATTTATCAAACAATTTAAATACAGTTTTTAAAGAGTTTTGTGAGACTTTGAAAGAAAAAATTTCAACATTTGCTGAAAATGGGTCAGGTTGGGCGTTGATAAAAATTATGTATTTGGAAGTAAATGTGAATAAGTTGAATGTTACTCGAGCATCTTCATATATTCCATTACCCAAGTCAATATTAAACAAAAAAGCAGTTGTCAACGTGCAAAACAGTGATGAATTTTGTTTTGGATGGAGTATTATCAGTGCGATAGTGCCAGTAGATAAAAATGTTGATAGACCCTCTTCATATCCAAACTTTTTCGAATATTTCAATTTTGGTGATATAAAATTTCCTGTGAAGTTGAAGGACATACAAAAATTTGAAAATTTAAATTAAATTTCAATAAATGTGTACGGACTTGAAAGTGTTTGTGAAAACAATAGAGTTAAATATGAAGTGGTTGGCCCCCTTCATTTTACTGATAAGAAACAACCAATTCATGTTAATTTGTTATTGATAAGTGACAACAAAAATAATCACTATTGTTGGATAAAGAATATGTCTCGATTATTATCATCTGAAATCCACAAATCGGAATCTGCAAAGTACTTGTGTGATGGTTGTTTGATAATTTTCAATTCACAAACGAAATTAGATATGCATACAAAATATGGTTGCAATCATATAGTTACAAAAATTCCTGATACAAGTTTAAAAACAAATAAATTTGGTCAAATTATTCCTAAAAATATTGTCCAATTTGAAAATTTTCAAAAACACATGAAAATACCTTTTGTGATATATGCAGATTTCGAATGTTTTCTGAAACCTTCAGAATATAACCAACCGGAAATTAATTCTAAACCTTACACTATAGATACTTTTAAGCATGAACCTTACGGTTTCGCATATTTCAATAAATGTTTCATATGATGATTCTTTGTCTGTGAAAGATTATTATTTTGGTATTGATGCAGGTGCAGAATTTTGTAAACGTATTGAAGAACATACTCATAGAATCTATAATGATTATTTAAAAAAAATTACACCAATGAAATTAACTAATGAAGAGAAACTTGTATTTGAAAATAGTACAGCATGTCATATTTGTCAAGAATTATTCAAACCTGGGGAAGTGAAAGTCAGAGATCATGATCATCTAACTGGAAAGTTTAGAGGATCTGCACATAGTGTATGTAATCTAAATCAAATTCCCCACTTTATTCCAATATTTTTTCATAACCTAAATTATGATCTTCATATGTACATCAAGTTGCTTTGTAATCAAGATAGTCGAATTGAATGCATTGCTCAAACAAAAGAAAAATATATTTCTTTTTCCAAATCAATCTTAGTTGATAAAATAATCAAAAATAATAAGGAAAAAAATATTTATGTAAAACTGAGATTCTTAGATTCTTTCCGTTTTGTTAACTCTTCTTTGGAAAAATTGGGTGAGAGTTTAGAGACGAGTCAATGTATTGAAATTAAAAGATATTTTGATGATTCAACACAGTTTGATGAAGTTCGAAAAAAAGGTGTTTATCCTTATTCTTATGTAAACTCAATGGAGAAATTGTATGAAACTGAACTTCCCAGTATTGATGCATTTTATGATAATCTTTAAAAACAACCTATTGATCCATTAGATTATGAAAGAGCAAAAAATATTTGGAAATTATTCAATTGTCAAAATTTAATGGATTATACCAAAGTCTACTTATTATCAGATGTTCTCATATTGACAGACTTCTTTGAAGCATTCAGAAATGTTTCTCTTAAAATTTACAATTTGTATCCAGCTCAATATTTCACAGCTCCAGGTTTGAGTTGGGATGCAATGTTACGTACAACAAAAGTCAAATTGGAATTATTAACTGATATTGATATGGTTAATTTTTTTAAAAATAATATTAGAGGTGGAATTTGTCATTGCAGTGTTAGAAAAGCTGAAGCTAATAACCCCTTTCTTCCAAATTTCAACTCATCAATACCAAAATCATATATTATGTATTTAGATGCAACAAACTTGTATGGACATAGTATGTGTCAATACCTTCCTGTGAGTGATTTTTCTTGGTTAACGCAAGATGAAATTAACTCACTTGATTATCAATCTATTCCACAAAATTCAGAGTATGGATATGTTTTGGAAGTAGATATAATCTATTGTGAGAGTTTACATTTTCGTCATAATGAACTTTCGTTTTTACCAGAAAATATTTGTGCACCTGGTTCCAAGCAAGAAAAATTAATTTGCAATTTACATGATAAACAAAAATACATCATTCATCATCAAAATCTTCAGAGAGCTTTAAAAAGTGGGTTGAAATTAAAAAAGATTCACAGGGTAATAAAATTCAAACAGTCACCTTTTCTCAAACCATATATTGATTTAAATACCAAAATGAGAAAGCAATCAAAAAACAAGCTCGAAAAAGATTGCTACAAATTATATAATAATGCAATATATGGAAAAAGTATGGAAAATGTTGAAAAGCGAGTCGATGTAAGATTGATAACACATTGGAAAAATGTTGGGAAAAGGCAAGGGGCGGAAACGTTAATTGCAAAACCTAATTTTAAAAATGCCATAGTTTTTACGAATAACTTTGTCGCTATTCAAATGGAGCGAGTGAAAGTTTGTTATAATAAACCGATATATGTTGGATTTTCAGTTCTGGAATTATCAAAAACAGTAATTTATGACTTTTATTATGATTATGTAAAAAGTAAATATGGAGACAATGCAATTTTATTGTATACGGATACGGACAGTTTAATTTTGTTTGTGAAAACAGATAACTTTTATCAAGATATTCAATCAAATTTAGAGAGATTTGATACTTCAAATTATGATGAAGAAAACATGCATAATATTACTAAAAATATTTCTGAGGTAGGAAAGATGAAGGATGAATTTGCTGGAAAACCAATAATGAGTTTTTATGGGACGGGTGCAAAAGCTTAGTGTTAATTTTGAAGATAAATCTGAGAAAAAAGCAAAGGGTGTGAAAAAGTGTGTAATTCAAAATTCTATTACCAAAGAAGATTATTGTGATGTGATAGAGAATTCCATAATTAAATATAGAAATATGAATATCTTCAAATCAAAAAAACATGATATGTACACACAAATGAAAAATAAAGTTGCATTGTCTTATAAGGATGATAAACGTTACATAATTCAAGAACATTTTCGAACTTTGGCATGGGGGAATAAAGATATAAACATATTGCAGGAAGAGATTGATGATGAAGATGAATGTGTTAATGCAGTGTGTTCAATGCTGCGAGAATTAGTTGTTGCTTCATATAAATTGTAAATTTGTTGAAAAAATAATTCTTCATCCATACAAGATTAACTTATACAGTTGAAAAAAAGTCATAATAGAATTCAATTTTCAACATGAAATTAGAAAATATGTATAAACCAAAAGATTTAATATAATGTAAATTATATGTCTAGTTATAAATTGTGATTTCAGGAAAACTGTTTACCATTATAGATAAGGCAATGTTAGCAGCAGGTCCACAGCAAGAGTATTGTTCTTGAGTGCTTTTTTGAATAATACTTTGTATATAAATCGATTTAGATGTGTAGGAAATATTTATTTGTGTATCATCCAATTATAATGACTTATTTTAGAGTATAAGTTGAGACTTTATTTTGTGAATAGAAATTTCGTAACAAGCAACTGCATGGAATGTACTTATAATTGCTGCATCAATTTTGTAGAATTAAATATCAATCTTTGCATTCATTTTTTTGTAATGTGTTACCCATTTTAGAAGTATATTTGTATAGAAATAAAAGAATTATCTACCAACAAGTGTTTTATTTTATCAATTATTACAAGACATTATTTTTTAGAATCCACGAATTATGTGAATTATTCAAACCCAACCATTTAACATAAACTTTATTTCCCTTCCGTCTTAGAATCTTTTCTACCAAATACACGTCAGAATGTTTAACTTTTTGCAACTCCTCCTTATAAAATGCACCCTGTATCTCTTCACCTCTATGATCCTCCAATATGTAGGTTGTTGGATTTGTGATTTTTATTTTTTTAATCACAAAGATTTCATTTGACCAGTTAGGTGTATACCCTTTTGAAAACATCTCACGAAACTTACTTATTCTCACATAGTCACCCTTCTCATATTTGGAAGGATTCACTGTTTTTATATGACGATAAACTTTTGATAGTAACTGCTTTTCATGTTTTTTAGTAACTTGAGACGGCTTCATCTCAGTAACAGAATGTTTGGTATTGTTGTATTCTGCCACTATATCAGGTAATATTCTCAACCATTTATAATTTCCTTGCAAACTGAATTGTTTCCACATTTTATTTTTAAGTGTTCTATTTACTCTTTCTACAATGCTTGCTTTCATGTTGGAAAAAGTGTTATAGTGATTAATATTATATTTTTCCATCAATTTTTGAAAATTTGTATTAAAAAATTCCTTTCCGCGATCTGTTTGCAAATTTTTTGGTGAGATTTCAACATTGCTCAATATCGATTCCATTGCGTTGGTTACATCTTTAGCAGTCTTTGTTTTGACTGGAATTGCCCAAACAAATTTAGAAAACACATTTATTACTATCAAAATATATCTATATGCTTTGTTTATTTTTGAATATGGTTGCATTTCAACTAAATCTGCTTGAAAAAGATCATTGATTCCCTTTACAATCACTACTCTTCTTTTAAAAAATTTTCTTGCTGGTTTGTGTAACTCATTTACCACATCTCCTTTGATAGTACTCATTATTGAACTGTTTTATTTTCAATCAATACAGGACATTTTATTTGTAATTCACCATAAAATTCTGTTATTTTACTACCAGTTTCACGTCTAAACGCTATCAAGTAATTTTTTTTAACACTTCTGTTTTCTAGTTTTCCTCCTTTACCATTAATTAACAATGATACATCTTTCTTTAAATATTCTCCATACAAAATGTTTCCTTGTTCGAAAGGAAATCTATATGATTGTTTTCCATCCGGCATTAAAACAAAATTTGTCTCGCCTTCTACATATCGACCAATAAATGGTAAAACCATTACATAAGATAAATTAACCTCGGAAAGATTAAATAGTTTGATATTGTTTTCTGTTTCATTTCTCTTGAATAAATGAGAACCAAACTTGTTGACCGTCATTTTCGGTTTGATTCGTTTACAAATTTGAGGATGTATTTATGCAATTACTTTAGCTTCACGTAACTCTTCAATTATTGATATTATTTCATTATTATGGTTGGTATTGCCAGCCATCATGGATGCTACTATAAGTCTTAACCTATCAACCAATTCGTTGATATTATCCCAATATACATAATCTATATCGTTTTTATTAATCTTCCACAACCCCTTTCCAGTTCGCATTCTAGTTATTAGAGGTTTCGGTTTTTTAAAACGAGAATAGGTATATTGACTTGATGAGTCGTGTTTTTGTTATACCATGTTTTTGTAAGTATGGTCCTATTATAGTTATATATTTTGAAGATCCATTTCCCTGCACACGTTCATTTGGATCATAATTTCTTCGATATGCATTGGTTTTAGCTAAAATATCCATATAATTATCCAAATCCTCATCTTCATAGTCTTTAGGATATTTTTTAAATAGTAATTCGTACAATCCTTTTGTACCATCATAAATTTTTCCATCTACTTTTACATTTTTTCCAATAATTTCTACAAATTTAAGTGTCGTCCCCAAATAGAATTTATCAGTATCTATATCATGTACTATTCCATAATGATGATCAAAATTATGTTCAGTATCCTTTACACTAGCATCGATATAATCTCTTGGTAGTGGATCAAAACTTTGTAACCATATTTCATATGGTTTCGTGTCGATTAAATTTTGAACCGATTGCCTTGACTGTTCCAATATATCTGAAATATTTTGATTTTCCGAGCTTTCGAAGGGGTTGGTTTGAGCTATAACACTAGTTTCTAGTATAGTTGGTAAGTGACTACGTTCTTGTATAGTATTAGGTAACTGACTAACAGATGCAAGGCTTGTATCAAAAAATGATGGTAATTCCGTTGGTAGAATAGGAGTTTTACCAGTTCTTGTAAGTCTTGTAGGTGTTGATGTCTCATAAAATAATCTTGAGAAACTTGGTTTAGGTTTTAATGGTGTTGTGTAAAACATAGAAGTTTCAGGTTCTTCTTTTTCTTCTTTGAATTCTTCCTTTATGTTGAAAGGTTCATTTATTTTAGAAATAAGTTGTTGTAGTGGTTGAGTTATTGGTTTGTAAGCTTGCTCTAGTTGTGATTGAGTAGTGGTCATGGCTAATTTTAGACTATTAAGCTTATCCTTGACAGCTTTTCTTGACTTTATCAATTCCTCAGCCAACCGCTTATCCATTTTTATAAATATATGAATGAATCAAAATTTTTTCTATATCGACCAGAATTCAATTCACAATCTTTATCAATTAGCAAAAATCCATAAGAATCTTTCCAACAGTGTGAGCAGAGTTCCTTGAAATAATCAAATGACATATCCAACATGCAATGATCGTTATATATATGTTTCAAACTCATAGAATCCTGTTTGAATAAAATAAGCAAATTGGTGTTTTCACGTATAAGTCTTTTCAGAATTGATGAATACCCTTGAAATATAAAAAAACAGTCTGTGTTTCTATGTCTTCCGGAAATAAAATAGTCTCTTATTATAGTTTGGTTTCCACATGGAATATCATCAAATATAATGACTGAATTTGGTGCTATTGCATGAGGAGGAATAATATTTTCATCACTCTCATACTCGAAATATCCAATCTCTTTTATAGGTGACAACAATTGTCTTAAATATTTATATTTTGGTTGATGTAATGATTTGGAATATAGGTATACATTTTCAAATCTTATTCCATTTGGATGTTCGAGTAAAGTTAACATTGTATTAGTTTTTCCAGATCCTGAACTTCCAACTATTAAACACCTTTTCGATTCTCCACCAAATAAATTGCCATGTTTTTGAATTGGTTTTGTAAATTTTTTTTCATCATGATTCACAATGGGTAGAGAAAAAGCTTGTTTTTCAATCAACATAATGGCAAGGTATAAAATAAACTTTGGTTTGCAATCATATTTATATAATAATTGAATCGAACATTTGAGAAATTCGATCCAAAATATTTTATCAATACCCCTATAATATGTTATATTTCATGGTTTGGATTAACGAAGCAGATTCAGTCTTAATTAACAAAGTTCACACCGTTAATTTTTTGCGACGTCGAATAAGAAGAGATAATATATCGATATCTTGTTTTAGGTATGTTGAAGTACCGCTATGTCCAACGGTTTTTAAATGGTAAAATGTCCGTGTATATTTGGGTCAGAATGCATGCAGCTGCTGTAAAACTGTACTTTGATGATGCTTTTTTTGCAGAGGGCCAAAGAAAGTTGTCTTTATACAGTAAAAACCTGATCATTATTCACTCAGAATATTTAATTGGAAAGCCAATTATTGGATTTTATGTTATTTTTACACGATATCATTTTGCAACTTTGTAGATGTGGTATGAATGCACTTACCTTCGATCTCATCAAAAAAATAACGAGTCACACATGTGTATTTCTTTTTATTAACATCATTAAAAAAAAAATCACATTAATAATAGCAAACAGAATATTACAAAAATTTAACATATTATTGTTGATATCATATTTCCACTGATTAAATATACAACTGCTGCAGTAACAACACTTCCAATTATTGAAAATGTAGTAATTGATTGATAAACGGTTGAAGAAGAAGATAACACTTTTGTTTCAAACTTTTCACATTTTTTCAAAGTATTAGCTAAAATACAATTAGGGGAATATTTATAATGTTCCTCAATGGGGTTATCACTATCATCCCAACAATAAATTTCCACTTTACAAAATACACATTTACACACGTCTTCATAATCGGTGTACATGAAACCAGCTTCAGCTAATTTTTTTGGATTGCCAAATCCTTGCCAATTTTTGAATGTCATCAAACGCTCATCCAAGTTCATCCTGGACCAGTGGTTATTGTATTCAAAACTTTCCAAACACATTGTTTATATGAATACATACACACAATTCAACTTTAGCACAAAATTACACTATCTCCTTTTACCATTTTTTCTATGCACACTACAACGTATGAAAAGTGAATGCTCTTAAATACAAAATATGGTAAACAGGGTGGAATGAAAAATGATGGGGGATCAAATCAGAGATCAAATCAAAAAAAGGAGTGGGGGGAGCAAAAGGAGTGGGGGGAGCATTTTTGTGAGTCAGAAACGATATATATGAAAAAAGTGGAGGGGGGAGCAAAAAGGAGTGGGGGGAGCGTTTTTGTGAGCCAGAACCGATATATATGAAAAAAGTGGAGGGGGGAGCAAAAAGGAGTGGGGGGAGCGTTTTTGTGAGCCAGAACCGGTATATATTCCCTACTGTCGTAACTTAATTTTGGTCCACATAAAATAAAATGATCATAAAAAAAGCCGCAGTTGAAAATAAAAGTCGACATGTCCGTGGGTTTTTCCACAAAACAAACCCCTGAATTTTGAAAGGATTTATTTCATTCAACGCGTCCTCACTCTATATACATACCTACCTATCCTATATTTTTTTGTATTCAAAAAAGATCCCCTATGAGTATGTAAATGATAAAACCTTTGAACATCAAAATTTTCGAAAGCTGCCTTCTTCAGTGGAACCTAAAAAAATAATTGATTAGATATTGCAAAATCAAAGAAGTACATTTCCAATGTGACGTTTCTCATGAATGAGTGAGTATCAGCAAAATGCTCAATCATGTCATTTTATTACGCAAATTGACCCTTTCCGTTCTGTTTTGGATTTTTTGGTTGTGTAATAACTATATATTATATTTTGTTCCTTTTATTCCTTTTATTTTGTATACATTTTATTTGGTGTTTTATATGTATAGGGGAATCATTTGTGGAAGAGAGTGAATGTCCTATCTGCATACGAGTTGAAATTAAATTCAACTTCAGTAGAGGACCTTTGCTTTATTTCCATCGAGTGCGAAAAGCTTTTATTCCTGTTGTATAGTTGTTATGTTTTTTGAAAATAAAGTACATTATTATTATTATTTGCTTAAATTTGTAGATAAATGATTTTTTATTTTTCCAAATCGCAGTAAGCAGCTTATACTTGTTTTTGTGAGAATTTTTGGATTCAATCCACAAGAGAATCGATACAAAATAAAATAATGAATGTTCACAAATTGCTTTACTAAGCTCAAACAATACCGGGTGTTCCTTTAAAAACTTCCCACCCCGGTTTATCAAAAACTACTGATTGAAAAAAAAACGCCGAGACACATCAAAAGATTTGTCGAGGACGACTTTTAAAAAAAATTACTTCGCCTCACTACCCCTCAGGGGCACACCCTTAAGAATCTTAAGTGGGAAAGGGAATCGAGCTATTATAGCTTCGTTGAAAGGCCTTATCAAGTGCTTTATTATGACGTTTGAATTTTTGAAATCGGTCGATTCGTTTTCGAGAAATTTGAAAAAAACCAAAAAAGTATTTCTTTATCGTTGTAACTTTAAGTAATTTTTTTGTTATTAAGGTAACGAAATATTTCGTTACCTAGGTACTTGATTCTATTTGCTGTCAGTTTTATTTGTGACAATCTCGAAATATTTAACAATTTTGATTTTACTTCCAAAATGCAAAATGGTTTACACGCTAGGTGAAAGAGTGGAACTGATTCTAATTTATGGTGCCGAAAATCCATGTGCTCGGCGAACTGCCTTCACTCTTAACGCAAGACATCGACAACTTCGCATAAGTATTTTCTGGACCTTGTTGCTATATTACTGAAACTGGATCTATTGCAAACAAAAAACGTGATCAGCGAAGAGTTTTGGATGAAGCCGCTCAGGTTGAAGTTTTAGGCCATTTTGGCATAAATCCGAATACTTCCTTTTGCAAAGTTGTTGATGCAACCGGTATTTCATTAGGCTCTGTAAACAAAGTTACTAAAATCCATAAATACTATCCTTATAAAATGCAAATACTCCATCGCAAGAGTTAAGTGAAGACGACTTCGATAGGCGAGATGAGTTTTGCGAACTAATGACTGCAGCGATCAATAGGTCTGTTCGTAGAACAATCACAAATCGATCAGCGCTTCATGGATTGGTTAAAATAATCAGAAATAGTTTGCAAACTGCAAATGCTGAATGCTGATTGGCTCTGACTGGTTTGTGATTGTTTGTGAATAAACGGATTTGTGAATAAACGAAACTGCAGTTATTTGAGCAATGAAAATCGTCATGCTTTTGTAGAAGGGCATTTCCAGTATCCCCAAAAAATTAATGTATGGGCAGGCACTTTTGGAAACAAAGTAATTGGGCCGTTGTTTATTGATGGAAATTTGAATGGAGGAATTTATTTGGATATATTGCAAACTACCATCAATCCCCTTTTTATTATTGAAGCAATCGAAAACCAAATCGATGAGGATGGAAACCCTGTGCTTGATGAGGCTGAATTATATTTCGAGCAAGATGGTGCTCCTCCTCACTATGTTTCCGCTCCGACAATGGCTAGATGACGAGTTTCCAAACAAATAGGATAGGACGAAGAGGACCTATCGAATGGCCTGCTAGGTCACCTGATTTGACGCCATTGGACTTTTTTTTATGGGGTCATTTAAAATCTATAGTGTTTACTCCCCAACCTCAAACTTTAGAGGAACTTCGTCAACGCATCATCGAAAAGTGCCATGATATTTCACAAGATGTTTTTGAAAATGTGCGTCAGGAATTTGAACATCGCCTATATTATTGTATGGCCAATAACGGACAACATTTTGAACACTTACTGAAAAAGTGATATTTTAGTGTGTTGCTGTTAGGTATTTGTTGTGACTTTAAATTTCTCGAAAACGACAAGACCGATTTCAAAACTTTAAACGTCATAATGAAGCACTTGATAAGGCCTTTCAAACAAGCTATAACTCGATACCCTTTCCCATTTAAGATTCTTAAGGGGTGCCCCTGGGGGGTAGGGGGTGACGTGAGGCGAAGTGATTTTTACTTAAGAAGTCGTCCCCCTTGACAAATCTTTTGATGTGTCTCGTCGTTTTTTTTTAAATCAGTAGTTTTTGATAAAACCGGGGCGGGAAGTTTTCAAATGAACACCCGGTATACAGTGACAGTGACTGCTTGGGTAGAAACTACCCACACAGCACAGTATAGTTTCGGAAATATTTCAGAAATACTGCTTTGTAAGATAACAATATTTCCTTTATATTTTGAAACATATTTGTAATATTGCTGAAACATATATATATATGTGAAAATGTCGCATTTTGTAATGTTTCACAGACATTTCTGTGTAATGTTTCATGGACATTTCTGTGTAATGTTTCAGTAGGATTTTCTGGCAATATTTAATCCATATTGCTAATACCAATTATAGGTCGGATTCTTATGGTTCTGTTATCCTTTGAAAACAGTTTGAATTGATTGAAATTCCAAGTAAATTTCGACCAATGAAAGATTTCCGGATAATGAAACTCCGTAATACATATTATGAGTAATTTATTAATAAATAATATAAATATAAACAGCATTGAATAAAAATAAACCGGGTGTTTGGTGGAGGGGCAGACTCCCACCAAGTTGGGCGTATTGAAAGGCCCAATTAGGGCACAGGTCCATTAATAAAATATCTATCTATACCGAGATCTATTTATACGGTCATCAAGTTTGGCTAACCCTTCGCCAAACACCCAATACCTTTAATATAGATAAACCGAGAGATAAACATTTCAAGTCATGAAAAAACTCAGTATTCTGAATAAAATACAGAATAAATCATCACTTATGGAAAACGTAAAAAAACATCTCAACTGAACAATAAAATCATGTATATAATATAAAATAGGTAATAGAAATTTCCTTCATAAAAACGTTTTGGATACATACTAAAAAATGTCATGTCTCCATCGTTTTCTGGAAATCAAAATATATAACAGCTAAATTGGTTGTCCTGACATTTTAAACAATAACTTACTGTTCTCGTTCTCTTGAGCTCCAAGGGTGCACTGACACTGACCCAAACCTTTTATAACCTAATTTTTCCTTTCAAAAGCGGATAAACTGTTAGCACCATATACTTATAAATAAGTATATGGTTAGCACACAAATGATAGATAATAGGGGATTTTAACTCATGCTATAGAAAAGGCTCACCTCTTTATTGCCCATCATGATATCGCTTTCTACAGTATATATTTGATTTTGAGGCACAATCACAGGGCAATGGCGTCCTTTCTCACTAAAGTGTCCTTTTCTTACCAAACACTCAAACGACTCAAACCTCAAACAACTCAAACCTCAAACACAGACAGTGACGGAATGATGACAAAAGACAAATGATAGAAACAGAGAAACAGCAAGCAAAATATTTTTGTGGTTATAGTAGAGGCTTCGATCGATTTACCTGATCCCTTCAGAAAGTATAAAATCACGTGATACGGATCGACGTTGTTTATATATGTATCACGTGATATTTGTTATATTTGCTGAAGCCTGCTTGGAATCTTGGAAAGGAAAGACTCTTTTGACACTTGACAGTTAGAGAGTCTTGATGCAAGGGCAGCCATAATGCTTTATTTGGAATTGAAATAGGAATAGGAAATAGCATGCAACCTCGATCTGCCCGATACTCGACACCATGGAGTTCTTGAGTTATGTCGTTGTTTGAGTATAGTAACCTTTACTCATACAACGGTTATGTGTACTCTTGCAGTTCAAAAAAATTGAAGAACGTATATTGATTTGCTTGCCTTTTGTATAATAATATTCATTGTACATAAAAAAAATCCAACGTTTCAGAAAGAGTTCTAAAATATTACGCATCAACCTATTTGAAATATAACTTTAGTAATGTTACTGAAATATCATTTTTAAAATATTGCAGATGATATGTAAGGGAAATGTTTCAGACATCTACCTTTTGTAGTGTAACTCATATGAAAGGTTTGACATATTTCATAAATATTTCTGAACGATCTTGTGTTGTGTGGGTAATTTGTGTCTTAATTGTAGTTTCAAAAAATCAAGCATGTCTTGGATATCATACCTAGAAGTTATTTTTCTCACTAGTGAAGTGCTTCTTCTATGGGAGATACGACACAATGTTATTGAACAAAGTTGTTCAGAATAAAAAACTGAGCTAGAATGCAAAATTTCAAAACCCTCCGCCCACTTTGATTTTTTGAAGATATTAGAAAGGTTGTTACCAAAAACTCTTTAATTGATGAATTATGCAATTTTGCAAATTAAAAACAAATTTTGAAATAAAAAAAAATTTTGCATTCTTATCAAGTTTTCATTTCTAAACAACTTTCTTCAATAACATTTTGTCGAATCTTCGACAGAAGAACACTGATCTGGAGAAGAAGCACTTTATTACTGGTGAGAAAAATAGCAACTTGGTAAATTTCCAAGACATACATGATTTTTCGAAACTAATAAAATTATGACACAAATTAGTTTCTATCTAAGCAGGGCTGAACCCCAGAAGATGAAATCTCAGTTCAAAAATTTTTATCTTTATCACCTATTCATGCGTCGATCCGGGGACACACTGTATATAAATGCAATAAATGCACGATTATTTAATAATGGGATATAAAGGTATGGGAAAACATCACAAATTCATGTTGTGCCATGGAAACCTAAAATATATTTATCCTTAGAAAAGTAGCATACGTTGAAAAAAAGAAATATTTGAACATCTAACATGGTTACATTTTGTTATTGTTGTCTCTTGGATAACGTAATACTTGTTATTTGTTATAATTATTGAAAGCGTACTCATGATGACGTCATGAACCTGCTGGCAACTTGGCAACGATGCGCCCAGTTGACGCAATTTTATCTGTTATCTGTCATACTTCTCCGGAGCACTCTGCATGAAGTGCCTGTGTCACCGGTGGGAGCCTTTTCTCCTTTTCGATTGTTTAAAACATTTCGGGGCCTGAACTATTGAACTTGAGACATTTATATACAGTAGTTGAGGTAAGGGTAAGATTACTTTATTTACTTCCTTTCACTACTCATTCGTTCGAGTACACAGTGCAAAGTAATCAAAATAAACTTGGGAAATTATTTCCCAAATTCAAATCTCTATATTTTCGAAACGGCAAAAGGTATCGAGTTGCAGTGTTCGGGAGGTCCTCGACCAATTCTTCGAGAACACGTACATGGTTAGATGGTTTGTTTTACTTCTCCACCTACAGCGTGAGCACTAAGCGTGGTACTAGTACTAAGTCATCGATATGGTGAATAAGCTAAATTTTTGCGCCTAAACCGTTAAAGATATCAAGATGAACAAAATGAATTTGAATGAGGGATGCCTCAGTGCAGTTTGTGAAAATGTTTTTCAATATACAGGGTGTATCATTTTTGCAGAGCAGACTTCAACATAGCTTTTTTAAATAGCAACCCTTGTATCAATATTTGGATTGGCACCTTTTCTGGCATCTCAAATCCATTTTGTTATTGCAATTCGCTTTGACCCTCAAAAAATGTATTCAACTTTTTCTAAAAGCTGATGCGTTCGCAAGCATTTATTAAACATACCTACCACAGGGCACTTGGGTTTGGGATTTCAAGTTGAGGCTTTGCCAGTGTTCAAGCAACCTTCTTGGGGTATCTTTAAAAGGCAATGCCGTCGATTGGCATTATGTCACCACTTTGCTGTAAGATTTTTATATTGGTGAAGTTCAACTTCAATTCTCAGGGATATTTTATTAAACAAATTACAATTTTATGGTGTCGGCGATGGGGCTCTAAAATGTATTCGTGATTACCTTAAAGACAGATATCAAAGTGTGAAAATAGGAAATAGCCTTTGTGCAATGATATGCATATTGTCCTAAATAACAGTGTCATGAAACTCTTCGCTGATGATACCCTTATTTCTGTGTCTGGGACAAATTTTAAAGAAATTACTGGAACATTGAATGCTGATCTTTCGATACTATACAGGGTGGCGCATTAGTGTGTGGAAGTCCATTTTATCCCTTGTCAAAACTTTTCAAGACAAAACTTTTATGGCAGGTTAATTGACCGAGAGATTTTGACCAGATCAAAATCCTTACTAACCGTGCGGCGTCATTAGGGTTGCCACATGACCGGGAAATCCGGGAAAGTCCCGGAATTTAGCGTCTGGTCCCGTGTCCAGTAATTATACGTTGAATACATTTTTTTTCATAAAGTATTTATTACGAATAGTACGAGTAAGTACAATTCTAGTACAATATTACAAAATACTGCACCCCTATATCTGCGCTCTGCGCATCGTTTTTTCCGAGTATTTCTGCCCGTGTCGCCGTCCGGTCGTCCGTCGTATTATTCTTTGAATCTTTGCTTCTTGCTTCATGGTATTTTGTTAATTATAATTACCGGTATGGAACCATCAACTAGCAAAAAGCGATTTACGGGTTTCACTTAGTCTTGAGCGAGGGGCAAACCACTCACAAAAATGTGTACACTAAAATACCTTTTTTCCCAAAAAATACCTCTAAATCATAGAAAATACCTCGTAATACCCTTAAAATACCTGATAATATCCGGTAATACCTACGAAATACCTTGTATTACCTACGAAATACCCAATAATACCTTTGTAATACCTGGTAATACCTTTGTAATACCTGGTATTACCTTTGGAATACTGGATAATACCTCTGTAATACCTACCTAATTATGTAATACCTTTGGAATACCCAAAAAGCATTTTCAACCTTCATCATAACAATAGAAATTTTTTAAATAGAGAATTTGGTTCTAGTTCGGATTATTTGTTGGAAAAAATAATACGATAAAAAATGACGAACACTTTATTTCTGAATTAGTTGCATAATATAATTTAGGCAACATGAACAAAGGGCGATAAATCCTTATTTTTAGACAACGGAGCAACAAAAATAGAAATTAAAAGTAAGCAACAGATCACAGATAATAAGGAAACATTGTTTTCTTTATATATGTATTATGTCCGGCGATGGGGTGAGAATAAGAGGGCAAGATGAGGATTAGCAAATTTCAGTTTTCGAGAAATAGTCATTCTTGATTAAAATTTTTGGTTTTAAATCTTACAATAATTGCTGTCTTTTTTTTTACCCCATCGCTGGACATACTGTACATTTTTCTAAGCCTTATTCTCTTTTCAAGTCATGAGTTATTATCAAGCTTATTATTAACTAAAGTGCCTAAAATTAAAATTCCTTGTGAATATCTGGTGAAACACACGAGCTCGGACACGAGGTAAAAAAGGAAGTCTCTGCGGTATCGTCGAACGGACAACGGACCTTTAATTTTTTGCTTTTTAACCGGCTGTTTACCATCAAGCCCTTAAGCCCCGTCCACATCTGAGCAAACGCACCGCATGAGCACTTTGCACCACATGAGCATTCATTCGGGCGAATTATTGATTTCCCTCACAGAACCACATCAGCCTGTGTTCGGGGCCGCTCCACTTGTGCGCCGAATGACAATGGAAAATCTAGGACTAGCAGGTGCTGCTTTTATAATTATTCATAAATTATAAAAGTATAGGAAAAAGTGATGGGAATGTACTAGATGGTCTTCACATTATTTATACTTACACAGTAGTCAAGATTGGCAGTTGATTTTTTTTTGCATGACATCCAAATAAGTGACAAGGATGGCAGTCGATTCAAAAATCCCTGTTAGATATTTCCACAATTTTCCACCAGGCATTCTTTTCCTCAAACTTGTCAACATACGTTTCGTGTTTAAAGAATAAGCCTATATTCTCATGAATCAATTGCAAAAACATTTCAACTGAAAAATCCATTTTGTACGGGGCCGTTCGGACCGAAATGAACAGTGCAACAAAAAGCCCGTCCAGACTGAGCAAGGTACTCTTTTGATGGACCGACAACGTTCGAATTTGCCGCCGCACAACATGAGCGTACTCAGCGTCAAAGTTTACTAATATACAATAAGTTAGGCCACTTTCGAAAACGCGCGAAACCGGCTCCACCCGTCTACTTCGTTTCTCTTGGAGAGCCCAGTTCCCATTAGTTCGGAACGTTTGTCGGCCGCTTTGAACTATTTTCGCTGGGCAGGTTTCTTTGAGCGGCATGCTTTGACGCCGCGGCCGCTTGTGATACGGGTTTTTCAAAGAGCCGACGACTAAGTGACCTAACTTATTGTTAATTAAATTAGTAAATTAGTAAACTTTGTCAGCGCGTTTGTGCGTCCCGTCCACATCTGAATGCTCATGTGGCGCAAAATGCTCATTCGGTGCGTTTGCTCAGATGTGGACGGGGCTTTAGAACATAGAGCGAATAATGCGTGTGAGTCGGAGCATGCGCGTTTATGAATATTTTAAAATAATACCCTGTGAAATACCTCGAAATACCGTTTAATACCTATGGAATACCCCGTAATACCTCTATAATACCCGGTAATACCTCGTAATACCACAGAAATACCTCGTAATACTTCATAATACCCTGGAAATACCTTGTAATACCCTCGGAATACCGTCTCTTGTACACCAAAATACCTTGGGTGGTTTCCCCCTCGGTCTTGAGTCTCAGAATTATTCTTGCTTGATTTTTAAAAAGTGAAACGTTAATTTGATTATACTGAAAAAAAACTCAAATCACAGAATATAAAAATCACCCCATATTTCGCAGACTCGGCTCTGACATGAAAATTTCATTAATTGAAACACCATTATATTTGTTTTATAAAATGGCGAATGCGACAGGTTCGGGAAATTTTCGCCAGCGGCGCTATTTACTGCGCCGTACCAGTACATGTCCCAATTTTTGTTTATTTAAATCTGGCAACCCTAGGCGTCTAGCCAGAATCGCGGCAAGTATTGACATGACCAAACGACAGAAAATAAAAAACGGAAATACCTATTTAATTGGTGTTACAATTTGAAAGTGTCTTGGAAAGTGTGCTTTGATTCTTGAATACGCTGGCAATAATTTCATTGTGGAAGTTTTCAAGGGCATTATTACTTGACTTTCTTTCTAAAATCAATAATACAAAATCTGCAGGGTGAATCCTTAACATGGCAAGTGAGAAAAAAATGTATAGCGTGAAAGTTTTGCTAAATTATGAGATTTTTATACTTGAAAACTTAGACCATAAATAAAATAGACAGATTTGTTTACATTATTTGATGGAGTATAGACGTCAAATCACATTCTGAGCAGCTTTCGGTATAACTTGCGGTAAATGCCAAGTTTCCCTGTAATGGCAGACACAAGAAATCTCTCCGCAAGTGCATGCATTGTAAATTCGTGAAATTTAGTTTGCAAATGTTCATTATCTATTTTGATCAGGGCAAAAACCATTGAAGACATTCATGTCATTCGCTTTCGATAATTTTAAGTTCTTAAAATAAATAGTTCCAATTTTTACACCATAAACTCAAAATTAGTATTTTCAATTAATCTCATGCGGCAACGTCGCTCAAACGGCCTCCCCCTTAAAATAGGCGCTCATGGAAATGGTAATTCGCTCAATTCGATCATCTTTTGTCTCTTTTTATTAACGTGAAGCAAAAAGAGAAGAACTCGGTAGCTGATGACATTGGTTTATCGAATCACTCTAAACCGAAAGCGCCTATAGTAAACGACCGGCAGAAATTTTATTCTTAACCAACTACACGAGTCCCACCGCTCAACGAGTCCTCGCCATTTACGTTTTCGCATTTCATCGGATTCATCGACCTACGGTCGGACGTTCATGTTATTGTCTTTGGAATGAACTTTTATTCATTTCACTGATTTGTACTCTTTATCTAATCAATCTTTTCCAGCCATGATGCGTGATGGAATCATACATTGTCATGTGTTTGAAAAAAATTGTTGTAATCAATATAATTTTAATTCTTGATAGTTTTTTCGATTATATTTACATGACAGTATATGCCGAGGTATATGCCAACTCTCACAATATATTCATAATAAAATATTGCATAGAATGTAATAATTTGTTTTGGTAATATTTTGAAACTCTTCCAACCAGTTTTCAAAGTTAGTCGGTTGATTATCTACAAAACGGTTATATTATTTATTATTATTATTATATGTTATTGATTTTAGCTTCATATTCAATATTTTATGAAGTTTTCCACATTGATGCTCATAAGAAACATGACTAACCTTCTCATAGACAAAAATCCCTTTCTCATAATTCTTTAAAACATAAAAGAACGATTTCACGGGATATGGAGTATTTTTCCAGGTTGATTTTGAGTTTGGGTCAATTTTGGTTATTTTTTGTCTGACAAAAATGGGTCCCCTGGCAAATTTTCATAAATAATCTTTCCTTTTTCCGACAATGCATTGGTAATTTTGTAACGAGAATACATTTTTGTCTAGTTTAAAAATGTTGCTTCTTTATATTGGCTCTGTTATATTATATTATAATAATGAAACACCCTGTTTTATTAATATTGCGAAAAAAATCGAGATGTATTTCCGGTGTTGAAATTTTATTTTAATTTTTCTTTTTCCTAAATAATATTCAAACTGGTGTCGATCTTTTGATGAAACTTGGTTCATATTTGAGGATTCCTCATCATAGGAAATTCATATCAGATCTAAGTAAGCCTCTAACTTATAGAGGGTGCTACCACACTTTGGACATCCCTGCATTTTATTTTTTAGTGAAAAAACTGATTGTTTCATCATTTTCACGCAGAGAATTTATTGTTGTTAGAAGTCGCTACGTGCAATCATTCTCGAGATATTTGAATTTGAAATAATGAATACATTTGATTTTGAAATTATGGCGAAGCATGGTGTTTCATTGACAGTGCCAAAAATTAGGATATGAGTTTGGCTGCTTGAAAATAAAAAGAAAACTCTCATCAATAAACATGTGTCCGCGGAAATGCTTCGTTACAAGAGCTACATGGTGTTGAAGTTTTTATTGTATATTTAATTTTTTTTAGTTTTTTTTTCACATTTTTTTCTAGATAATATTTAAATAAGAGCTATTGATAACATTACAAACTAGTCAACTTTGACCTTTTTTACTGAAAATATGGAGCAAACCTACGAAATATTAATTGTAATAACTTCTAGCAGGTTACCTTCGCCATAATTTCAAAACCACATGTGTCAATTATTTCAAATCCAAAATATATTTCGAGAATCGTTGCACGTAGCGACTTCTTACAATTATAAATTTTCTGCGTGAAAATGATAAGAAAATCTGTTTATTTTTACTCACAAATTAATATAATACAGGTTCTTCAAAAAAAAAAATGTGTAGGTAGCGCCCTCTACATGTAAGAGACATACCAAGATCAAATTCTTATTTTGCATGATAAGAAACTCCTAAGCACAAATTTTCATCAAAAGATCGACATTGGTTCGAATGTTATTCAGAAAAAACCAAAACGAAAATAAAATTTCAACACCTACAGGGCTCTGTTACGAAGCATTTCCGCATTTCCAGATACATGTTTATGTAAAGTTTTGTTCTTAGTTCAATGCGAAAAAAACACATTCCGAATTTTTTGTCAATATTGATGAAACACCCTGTACACAGGCTGGGCAGCTGAGAATGCGGTGTACTGTATCTCGGGAACTATTCATCGTATATAGAGGCTTTTGCGGCAAAAAAATTTATGACTAAAACGCCCAAGAGACAATCCTGGAAAATATTTTCAAGTCAAGTAGTTAGGGGGCGTCCAACACCAAGTAGTGTTCATGAATGACTGCCTCTGTCTATTTTAAGCGTGAAAATATGTTTCTGCTAATGTTATTCTGCACAACTTTCGTTCAATAAAATATTTTCTCAAATGGAATCACCATGTAGATTTTCAATCTTGATCTAAATAAAAAGTTCATAACAAAAGTCGTTGGGAGTGTTAATCTGAACAATTTTGCTTCTACAGTGTGTCCCTACAGTGAATTGGAATTTAATCTTCTGGGGTTCAGCCCTGCTTGGATAGAAACTAATTTGTGTCATAGTTTTAGTTTCGAAAAATCAAGCATGTCTAGGATATTAACCTAAAAACTATTTTCCTCACTAGTTAAGTGCTTCTTCTATAGTAGATACGACAAAATGTTACTCAAAAAAGTTGTTCAGAATAAAAAACTGAGTTTGAATGCAAACTTTCAAATCCCTTCGCTCACTTTGATTGTTTGAAAATAATAGAAACGTTTATCACAAAACACTCTTTAAATGCTGAATTACGCAATTTTGCAGATCAAAAAATAGCTTCTAGGTTAATTTCCGAGACATGCTTGATTTTTCGAAACTTAAACTATGACACAAATCAGTTTCTATCCAAGCAGGGCTGAATCCCAGAAGATGAAATCTCAGTTCCAAAATGTTTTGTCTTTTTCACCAATTCATGCGTCGATCCGGGGACACAATGTATAATATTTTCTCGTGAGTTTCGTAAGAAGCGGAGAAAACACAAATCGCCCTTATTTTCAACATGGCGGGCTAAGCTTACCCTCGATTTTCACGAACACACCTCCGAGTTGAGCTTTTGAGAACCCTCTCCACAAATTGAAGGATGATTCATTTTCAGCGACAGGGTACCAGTTCTCGTAAACTATTCATCATAGAGACCCTGTATAGTAATGTGCCCAAGAGAAAATGCTGGAAATATATTTCAAGCTTCTAGGATAGCCGCAAGGGGCGTAACATTACTGGGAAAACAGAAAATATTTTCGATATTTTTTCCATTGAACTACCAAAAAAGATTACGGAAATTGATTGTGGCCGTTATTTTCTGCCCCGGGCACTTCTCTCTGAGTTGTCAAATAAGACAGCTCCATTCTGTCAAACTTGATGTTACTAAATTGCCTATAACTTCGGAATCCCTATACCGATTTGACTGTTATTTTGTTCGTTCAAGGAGGAAAATCTGCTCTTTCTGACTCATATGATCGGTATCGATCTTATTCGCTTTAGCCGACCACACAACATGAATTGTGCAAGTCAAACCTGTATTTGAGGTTTTTTCGAAATTTTCATATGCAAACCCACTAAATAGATGCCTCCATCGTGTTATTTGGATAATTTCCTAACACTTTCATGGAGATCATTTTTCTATATCTTTTGAAATAGAAGAGTTACGAATAAGACATCATCAGGAATCCCTCGAGGAATACTTTAGAAATAGCCCCTGTAAATTTGAATTTGTCAAAAAGATACACATCAGATTTCTCTTGATTCGCGTTTAGCGTGATCTTGAGTTAATGGTAAAACAAAAACTACAGTGTGACCCATTTAGATTGGAAACACCCCTGTAAAATTGTAGGTTATTAACCGATTTCAACCATTTTGAACGTTGAGTTAAGGAAGGTCCTTACAATACTTTTTTGTGATAGAAAATGGCGAATTTTTATTAGCGTTTTTTATATCAAATAAATCACTACGCCACTGGATTCAGAGTGCCTCCAAATGGCTGTGACCAAAATTTCATAAAAACATATTCATCAATTACAAAGCTACGACATCTTGAAATTCATGAATTCTCTAATCTAACGGTCACAAAAGAATATCTTGCATCAACAGTTGCCATGGAAATTGAATTTGTTTTATTACCTGTAACAATAAACTACAAAATCAAAATAGTAACATTTAATGTAAGTTAGGGAATTGTTTGCATTATAATCAAGAACTAGGTAGTATTTTTTTTTCAAATAATGAAATTTTGGTTTGATAGGTTCAATATTGTTTGCCTTCAGACATCGTCGAATATTTTTTCGAGGGGCATTCAAATCTAAACTGGCATTCCGAAACTGGCATTAGGATTATTTTTGAAATAATCTAAAATACCTAGTTTGATTATTCATGTGTCTTCTTTGCAAAGGATAACGTTTCATAAGCATTTTTGATACTGCACCAGCTTCACAAAAAGTTTTGTTTATTTTATGTTAGGACGATCTGCGTGTCTTTCATTAAATATTCCACGAACTTCTCTGTCACTTCTATCGTTACAACGCTCGATCAGTCATGATACAAGAGAATCAAACAAACTGTAATTGAATATTGTTGCCGTTAATAGGTAATTTTGCAGTGACACTAAGTAGTGGCAACAAGTAACTTCATCTCCATGACAACTGTTGATGCAGAGTGTTCTTTTGTGACGGTTGGCTAAAAAAATGTATGAATTTTAAGTTGTCGTAACTTTGTTATCAATGAATATATTTTTATGAAATTTTGGTCACAGCTATTTGGAAGCACCCCAAATCCAATGGCGTATCCATTTATGCGACAAAAAATTGCTAATAAAAATTCTTCATTTTCTATCACGAAAAAGTACCATATTAGGCCCTAAACATTGAAATAAACATTTAAAAATTTGTCTCGTAGTAGACCCTTCATAACGTGACATAAAAAAATTATGTTATGTTGCTTATCAGAAAGAGCAGACAAAAATAAGCTCAATTTTTTTTCTCCGATTTTTTATGGGCTATGGTAAAGGCTCTAAAATTCACTTTGAACGTTAGGCCGATGACGTCATCCGCCTAATTCTCTGATTGGCTAGTCATAGGCAATTTTGCCAAACGAATTCTCTCAAACCGGAGACTCGCGGCTGGCTCGCAATGTTTCCGTTTCTCTGTTTGTTGGGCTGGGATTGTTAAGGTGAGTGGGGAAAGTTGTTTATTTTGATTGTATCTTATCGGAATCCAGAGTCATCATAAATAAAATAGCTTTGTTTCGTGATTTGATTTTGTTATTATTCATAGATCTTTAGATGGATAATAATACAATAATAATAATTGTGCTGTGTGTGAAAATCAAAATACGTTTTGAATTTACAGTTTTTGTGTGAAATTTTCCTTATCGTTACCTATTTGTCTTTATTAAATCAATGATAAAGGTAGACACATACATTTCGAATTTGAATGTCCAAAAGAGTTTCAAGGTTCATTTTATGAATGTTCATAAAAATATGTTATAAAGAGTACACCGGATTACTTTGCAATTGATGAATTTATTTCGAAATGTTTTTCTTTGCGCATCACGTTTTTTGATTGGAGATGGGACTAATTTTTGATTAAATTTATTGAATATCACAACTTCTGCTAACATTTTAGCAGAAGTAAAAAACAAAAGGTAATGTTAATATAATAACATATTGCGTTACGTCATATTCTGCTTTTGTTTCTATGGTAAATTCGGAGGTAGATTCAACATCTTACGAATTTCGAATTTTTATCAGTTATCACGACTTGAAACGCCGATATCTCGGGACAAATGAATCAAGGCATAATCTATGGTCGATAAAAAAATTCCAAATTAAATGGACGATCAAAATAAGTGATAATCAATAATCTACATACATCAGGGTTTTAAGTAAAAAAGAGTTCAACTTCAACAACTTTTTTAATTCCGATATGATCGAACGTTCTGGTAATTTTTCCTAACATTGTATATTTATAATCTTCCAAGAATATATGTTAAGCCCGTGTGACACGATCACATAATTTGTGATAGCATTTCTGATAGCAGAAATTTAAAATAAAAATGTGATCGTTGCAAACACGTATTTTTTGAACATTTCTGCTATCAGAAATGCTAGCAGAAATTTAGAACATGTTCTAATTTCTCTCTCAAAAGTGTCGACGCAGATTGTTTAATTTGAAACTCCCATCAAATCACATCATTCAAGGTTCTGTGGATTTTTATCAACGTTTAGAGAAATAAACTCAAATAATAAAATGAAAATATCTGGTTTTGAAAGTTAGAATGCAAAATATTTGATTTAAAATTTTGCTAGTTGTTGTTTTGCTAATAGTTGTGTTATTTCTAAGATTTGGGTATAACGCTACACTTTTGGTGTAGGTCCATTCAAGCGAAGAAGAAATACTTAATTTCAACCCAAAAAAATAAGAGCGGAGCTTAACCAAACTATCATCCCCTGCTCGTGCTACTAATGTAATAATGATATTTTATTTTTTACATTTCTGGATATATCTGCATTTGCAATTAGCATGTTTCATATGTTTGGATATAACTTGTTTTGAACTTCAGGCACATATTTTTATTTAATCAAGGTTTATTAAGTCGAATATCCTCTTTTGGATGTTGGTTAATTATGCTTTTAATCGAAGCGTAACAATCAAACTAAAAATATTCCTACATTTACCGAAAAAATGTGAAAAGTGGAGATATCTGGTTTTGCAACTATGTGCCTCAAGTAAGATCGATATAATATCTAGTTGCTGTAGAAGCAAATTTATATTTTTGATGAGTTTTTGCCAATAAAATTATTCAATAACCATTTTATGCGGATGAGGGGAAAAACGCGGCAATCCAATTAATACTTTCAACAAAAATAAGAACAAAACTTCTGGTGAGATATGTGAATACCTTAAAGAAATAGATTGCGCATGCTCCCATAACAGAAATATTCGTAAATATCTTGTATCGTTGCAGACACTTTTCAACGACATTGAATATCGACGCGCAGGTTTGAGATCAAATTTGCAAACAGATATTTGAGCAGAAATGTTAGCATTTCTGCTGACAGAAGTGTGATCGTGTCATACGGGCTTTAGTGATGATAATAACTAAAATGTGAAATATTCATCTAGACATACAAAAGTTACAAGAGTTTAACTGATAATTTGTAGTCTCCAAACAATTATTAAACTCATTATTTAGGTTATCACAGGTTTTCAACTTTTTTTGCAATTCATCTGAATTTCAAAAACGGTTGACATCGATTGAACTATTTTTACCATCAGAATTCTTACACCTTATATTTTATCAACCCCTATTTTTATGCATATAGGAATGTATAGTTTCTTATAACTATAACAGAGCTTCAAAGTCTAGACTTACTCATAATATCAAAACTTTCCTCCACTTTCCTGAAGAATTATTTGCTGTGTAGAATATCTAGCTGAAAATTGGCCATGTTATCGGATAATAAACAGCGCAAGATATTTGAAAATCCTGCGAAAATCTTCGAATAAGTACGGCAACATTGTTATCATGTGGAAGCGGGAGCTACATCCAGTCGCAAGTGATATTATTGGTAAACTTGGCAATTACTAAAATTTGATTGGTGCTGAAAACTGCGGGACATTTAAATAAATGGAATCCGTTTGCACCAAATTTCTGGGCATAATATTTTTTTTCGTTTGAAGGAACCTCGCCTTGCATTAGTATATTGAACTATTTTTTCTCCTGATAATTGAAATATTTTAATTCGATTGAGTGGCCTATCTTACAGGGGTGTTTCCAATTTAAGTCACACTGTATAAGCGAAAATGCAAACTATTTTTCGTTTTCTTTTCCACGAGCAGCTGTCAAGTGGGATAAAGTGCACCACAAGTCGCAAATAATACGATTGACCAGTGAACACCTTATTCCAAACATATTTTTCAAAAATTAAATTAACACAAAAAAACCAAAAACTAGTGCAAATGCTCAAAATCCTCACCATTGTCAAGGCACTCACTCCTATCTTTTTGACATATTCAAAGTTACAGGGGCTGTTTCAAAATTATTTCTCGAGGGATTTCTGATAAAGTATCCTTAACTCTTCTATTTCAAAAGATAGAAAAATGAACTCCATGAAAGTGATAGGAAATTATCCAAATAACATGACGAAGGAACCTACTTAGTGCGTGTGTATTTGAATACTTCGAAAAAGCCTCAAATACAGGTTTGACTTTTAGTTTGTTGTGTGGTCGGCTAAAGCGAATAAAATCGATCCCAAACACATGCACCAGAAAGAGCAGATTTTCCTCTTTAAAATGAGCTAAAGAACAGTCGAATCGATGAAGGAATTTCGAAGTTATAGGCAATTTAGTAACATCAAAGTTGACAGCCTGTAGTTGTCTTCTTTGACAACTTGGAGAAAAGTGTCGGGGGGCATATTTGCAGATAATATCGTCCAAAATCAATCTCCATATTCTTTTTTGGTATTTCAATGAAAAAAATATCGAAATCATGTGGATTTTCTTTATTCACAGTTCCGTTACGCCCCCTTGCGGCGATCTTAGAAGCTTGAAATATATTTCCAGCATTTTCTCACGTCAGTGCAATGCAGATTTGCCACTCTCTTCTATTACCAATCAATATTTTGAAAGTAGATATTTTTTCAAAGCAATCATCAACTTTATTCGAGTAGTCAAGCGAGTATTGCTATTACAGCACAGATGGTCAATTTTTAAGCCTTCGCAAATTAAAAACGTATACGCACTTGTGCGATCAGCATTTGAAATAACATGGTGATCGCATTTTTGCGTATACGTATCAAATTTGCGAAGGATCAAGAATTGACCCCAAGGGCGAACAAAATCATTCAGCTTCGAGAGGCCCAGTGCCCACAGAAGTGGCGAGGTTCTGGCAACGGCGTGGTTCTGGCGAGTGGCAGTGGCGATTACAATTCACAGTATGTCCGGCGATCCAGTAAGTAAAATGAATCATAAATGTTAGGAGAAATTCATCCTTTATAAACATGTTTGCTTGTTAAAAAAATACGATTGTCGATGAAAAAAGTTTTAATTTCTTTACAGGATCTTCAAAAAGTTTAGCAAAATTCGACTTTTAAACATTTATGTAGTTCCAAATCTTGTAGACGAATTTTAAATAACGTGGATAGCATTCACTGGAATTCTCACCGCACAGTTGAAGACGCCCTCTTTCTTCCTTCGGGTTGTCTGCACACAACGAGGTCACAATAAAAAAGTCTAATTTCCAGTACGTCGCAGAAAAAATACCTTTGGATGTGCTGTAGTAAGTAATTTTAAATAAATGAATGTGTATTCCTGATTTCTTGCTTCATGTGGTGAACATTTGTACACTTATAAAATATTCATGTTATAATTTACTGAAAACTTATGAATATGGGCAATCGACTCTTGAAAGAAAAAATTATTTTTCAACTTTTTGACCCTGTATAGAATTTGAAACTTTTTCCATCGACAATCGTATTTTTTTAGCAAGTAAAAATTTCAACGATGAATGACTTTATCTCGAAAAATGAAATTTTTGGTTCATTTCACCTATTGGATACGCCGTCGCCAGACATACTGTATATGTTATGGCACCCAAAAACGCTACAAGATGTTCACAATGTGAGACCGACGTTAAAGAAAATTCTCCATCTATTTCGTGCTGCGTCTGCATCTCATGGTTCCACAAAGTATGCTCCGGACTCACAGCTAAAGAGTTCAACAAACAAGCAGCAATGTGGAAGAAATCTAATTCAACATCATGGATATGTGACCAATGCCAAGTTAACGACACCGCTAACTCTGTTGGTATAGTCCACCATTCACGGAACCGCCTCTCCATTGGTCCAGGAACAATAAACCATTCGCAGGGAACTATGTCCCACAGTGATGATTCAAAAACCGATCCTATTCCACCACCAAACTGCAGCCCAATCTCTTTGAGCGATATCATGGATAAGCTAATTAAAATGGAATCCCAATACAGCGTGCCTTTATCGAAGTATGAAGACCAAATGAAAATAAACATGGAGTTACAAATGGAAATAGTAGAGATAAAGCGTAAACTTGAAGCAAATGTTCGGTCCCCGAACGGCAACTCCGATGCCGTGATTAGTGAGTCAATACAAGAGACCAACCAAAGACCAAGAAATCTCATTTGGCATCGAAGAGAGAACTCCAGCGAGTCCAGGAATCAACTGGATGTATCCTCAGCCACAGACATCATTTTGAAAGTGCTTCCTCAAGCCAAACTAGACCACATAAAGGTGTTCCGTGTAGGACGTGAAAACCCAACCATAAACCGGCCAATTAAGGTAATCTTGAGCTCTCCAAGAGACGTAGCTGACATCATACGGCGTGCCAAGGAACTGAGGAAAGACGATATCTACAAACAGGTATCTCTCTCATATGACAGGACGCCCAAGCAGATACAGGAATACAAAACTCTTAAAGTTACCATGAACTCAAGACTGCAAAATGGTGAAAGCAATCTCAAAATGAAATACATCGATGGAGTTCCAAGAATAATCGAAGTAAACAATAATTTAAACTTAAAACTATGTCTAACAGTGTCTCAACATCTGCACACCTAGATAATATCTCGTGTAAATATCAAAACGTGAGAGGACTCAATACAAAAACGGTGGAGTTCTATAAATCAACATGTGGCAATGACTATAACATAATAGCTATCACGGAGAGCTGGCTTCAGGAAAACGTTGAATCAAGTGAGCTTTTTGATGAAAGATATTCTGTTTTCCGGAGTGACAGGGATTTGGCGGAGATGGGAGTATCGAGGGGCGCTAGTGTTGCGATTGCCATCAAGAAAGAACTCAAGCCCATTGCCCTTGATTGGGAGATTGTGAGAGGCGATGTCACTAGGATAGATATTGTTGGCTGTAAGTTACACATGGATTATGGTACTTTATATGTATTTGTCATTTATATTCCGCCTAACATACCTCTACGAGAACTTAGATCTCTCTTGGACTCTCTTAGATCTCTCTTGGACTATTTCGAATCCCTCCATTATCTTTATGAGTGATGACTTTTGTGATACAAGGACTGAGCTCGTGAAAAATCTCCGTAATTTATTCTCCATTAAACAACACAACTCTGTTGCATACGCTGAAAATAAAGTACTCGACCTGGTCTTCTCTAACTTGGATTGCTGTGTAACGAAGAATCCTATACCTCTTGTCCCGGAAGATCAATACCACCCAGCTCTCGACATATCAGTGTCGCTAAAAAAACTTGAAGTCTACAAATTCGCAATAAATCTATCTGAATCCCGATATAACTTCAGAAAGGCAAATTTTCCTTTACTTTATGACTCCCTACTCAAGACAGATTGCTCTCCCATGTTCAGCTCAATGATGTTGATCTGGCCTGCGACACTTTTTATCAAAAGCTATTCTATATCTTTGATTGCCATGTTTTTAAGTCTGTCATCAGACGCAGACGTAGAAAGTTTCCAGTGTGGTTCACAACAGAAATCATGAAGGATATCAAACGCAAACACAGAATTCACAAAAAAATCAAAAAGCGAGATTCTCCTCAACTCCAAACTCAGTATAACACACTACGCTCCAAAATTAAATCAATGATTGATGTCGCTTACAGAGATTACCTAAAAACAGCAGATGATTCCATAACAGAAGACCCCAGGAAATTTTAGTCCTTCATAAAATCAAAAAAAAATATCCTCCTCAATACCTGAGGTGATCACCGACGGTGAAATGGAATTCTCGGACCCCCAGGATATTGTGGACAGTTTTGCCAAATTCTTTGGAAGCGTTTACACTGTTCCCGCATTGGACCCAAACCCCAACCCTATTAAGAAGACCACATTCAGCCCACTCCTAGATCATCTTGCTGACGGAGAGATTCTGAAAGCAGCCAAAAAATTGAAACACAAGGCCCTGACAAAGTCCCCTCCTTCGTTGCCAAAGACTGCTCCTGCACTTCGGAGACCCCTTTCTTATACAGGGTGTCCGGGAAAATGTGGGAGATCTCTCGGATTCTGATAGAATATTAAAAAATAAGATGACAAGTTTCCATAAATTTTTTTCCTAGCGTTAGTTTCACAATTTCATCAAGATCACCACTTCGTCATGGCTTTTTTCTAGGTTTTGTTTAATAAAAATTGTTTTTTCTCGAAAATGGTTCATTTTATCGACAATGAACAAGAGTACCTTTTCTTTAGCTTAATGTTCAAGGTATCCAAATTATTTTTTTTTAACTCCTTATCATACAGGGTGTTAAAAATTTGAGCGTTAAAATGTACAATCTAGTCCGTCCCTGGTAAACTAAACAAGCTAATTATGTTTTAAGGGAAGTATTTTGAGAGGTCCTTACTACTGTTTATCATATTAAATTTTCATTGAATTATATTGAGTCGTTTAAAAGTTATTCAAGAAAAACCGATTTCCAGTGGGGTCCTTTAGGGGGCCGTATCTCCGTAGGGAGGGCCGCTAGGAAAAAAATTTATGGGAACTTGTCATCTTATTTTTTAATGTTCTATCTGAATCCGAGAGATCTCCCACATTTTCCCGGACACCCTGTATATTGAATCTGTCCCTAAAAACAAACACTTTCCCTCAAGTCTGGAAAGAAGCAAGAATAACTCCAGTTTTCAAGAAGGGCAGCGTAAATGATATATTGAACTATAGGCCCATATCCATCCTATCCGTCTTCGCAAAAATCTTTGAGACAGCAATATATGAATGTATCTTTGAACAAGTCAAGCATATTATTCAGCAAAATCATCATGGATTCTTTTTAAAACGAAGCACCGCTACCAATCTGGCTTGTTTCACCCAATATGCTAGGACAGCACTGGAAAACCGTAGTCAAATCGACGTGCTATTTACCGACTTCTCGAAAGCTTTCGACAGAGTGGACCACAGCATATTACTGGAAAAACTTGACGCCATGGGACTGAGTAATAAACTAGTATCATTCTTTGACTCCTATCTGAAACATAGACATCAATATGTTGAAATTCGTGGCTACAATTCTTCGAGATTTTTGACCACAAGTGGAGCACCCCAGCTAGCGCATTCTGTGCAGTCGTTCCTTGGCGTTCGTTCAGGGCGTTCGTTCATGGCGTTCGTGTGAGCGCCTGATGGACGTCAATCCGTATTCGGTATAATATGCGGACGTCAAATGGGGTTCCCGGCAGTGTTCGTGCGATCACGGATCGGAAAGTAGTCGTTGAGCTTGTCATTAAGTCTTTTTCTGACATTTTGTTGAAAAGTTATATCACGCACTGCGTTCAGATTTTGGCTGTCGAGCGCTTGGGCGGTTGTTTTATACGCAACGATCGTTGGCGTTCGGAACGTGTTTTAGAATTCAGCCAGTGTTCGTTCGATTAACGAGCGCCCGGAACGATCGCCTGTACAGAATGCGCCTGCAGGGGAGTAATTTAGCGCCACTAATATTCTCATTATTCATAAATGACATATGTGATAAGGTATCAAGCAAAGCTTTGTTATTTGCTGATGATATGAAGCTATTTAGAATAATAAACGATGAAGCTGACTGTCGAGCTCTGCAGGAGGACCTGACGTCGATTAAAAACTGGTGTGAAACTAACAAACTTCCTTTGAATATTGGCAAGTGTTTCGTTATGTCTTTCTCAAACAAAAAAAACTCAATACACTTCAACTATAAGCTAGGTAACACAACGATGAATAGATGTACTGCATACAAAGATCTAGGCGTCACATTTGATATGAAACTTTCTTTTCACATTCATATTGAGAGGGTCTGCTCTGAGGCAACAAAAACTTAAGGATTTATTTTTCGCAATGCTAAAGAATTCAGCAACATCCAAGCACTCAAAATACTCTACTTTCAGCTACGTGAGATCAAAACTTGAATACTGCGCCTCATATGGAATCCTATTTTTGCTAAATACACCAATCAGCTCGAAAATGTTCAAAGAAAATTTGTGAAATTCTTAGCCTTCAAAACAGACGGAACTTATCCGGAGAGAGGGTCGGACCAATCAGTACTTTTGGAGAAATTTCATCTTCCTTTTCTTTGTTTGAGAAGACAATATTTGACCGTCAGTTTTCTTATAAAAATCTTTCAATGTTGACTGCGCTGAATTACTGATGCAAATACAAATCAACGTCCCCTTTAGAACCACCAGGAACCCACGAACTTTCCACTTACCAAACCATACAACAAATTTTCTTGTAAAGACCCCCTTGTACAACGCAATGAGCCTTTACAATACCACCTGTGGCGACATCGATTTTTATCAAGTAACCAGTTGGCACTCATTAGTTCGAATGTTAAAGCAAATTTTCCGTTGTAATTTGTAATAATTATAAATGTAAGATACCACTGCCACTTCAATGGGCGCTTCAACTAAAACAGTTTGTGCCGAGAGATGTTTCTACAGTGTGTTCACGTATTGAGTGTGGGTGAGGTATGGTATAAATGACAAACATTTTCCGAGTTTGATTCTGCTTGGTTTAAAACTCGGTTTAAAACTAAGATGTTGAGAGAATGAGCAGAATCAATTGATATACAGGGTGGTTTGGAACTGATTTAATGAACATAGTCAATTGTTTAGTACTTTGTCTTAAAAGATATCAGAAAAGTTTATTGAGAAAAGTTGTTTAGAATGAAAAGCTTATGCAGACTCCCAATTTTCAGACAAATCAGCTTACTTTGATTTTATAACTGAGTTGGGAAAATTTTGTTTACGTCTGTCATTTTGCCATGATCAAAAAAGTTATCAAAATGTGCCGCCACCGACCGCTGCACATAACTCAGCCCGCTTGGTGAATTGAATGCTCTGTAGGCATTTTGAATCTCTTTTATAGGAATAGCATCAATGGTCTGTCTTATCCTGAGTCTTAACAGTTCCAAATCGTTGTTTAATGGAGACGCGTAATACGCCAGTAAAGCAATAACTAGTAAACCCACTGTAAGCTACATTTCATCACGTTTTTTCAATGATACTGACCGTCAAAGTCACTTCAGCGCACTGTTGTCAGATATTGATTGGGCTCCATTATTATACGACAATAATGTGAATAGCAATGAGAAGTTCGAAGTTTTCTTCTCAACATTTCAGAAATATATTGATAAAGCTTTCCCATTGGAAATCAGAAAGACTAAATCTGTGAAATCTAAAGGAAAGTCATGGATCACCGATGATTTGATCAATGCAGGTATCTTGTTAAGAGAAATTCTCAGGTTAGTCAGGAGGACACAGAGTCATAACTTGAAATTGAAGTATAAGAGCTGCGAAGAGCTCATCGATCCAAAATCATGAAAGCCAAGAACACTTTGATTTGCAGTTTTCAAATTGTGATAAGTTTTCCAAGGCTGCTTGGCAGTTGATAAGAAAAACTGGTAAGCAAAAAGAATCATCATATCCCTTGTATTTTGTTGATGAATACAATTATAAGCTTGAAAATCTGAACGATGCTTCGAGTGCTTTCAATCGTTACTTCACTGAGTCCGTTGATATGTTAGCCCGAAAAATGCCAGACATCCAAAACGATTTCGTAACTGCAAATACTCTGAATTCAATCATAGCTCGCTAACTACTTCCGAAGCATTTGACATAGCAACATCTTTTTTCAAGAAAAAGTCGTCTGGAATTGAAGAGGTCTCTGGAGCATTCCTGATAAAAAATTTCCATCTGATAGTGGACCCATTAACACATTTGATCAACTCATCATTCGTCGACGGACTGTTTCCTGAGTCTCAAGCATTCTGTAATTATACCTGTTCACAAAAATAATGATAAAAACCTTATCGCCAACTACAGAGGTATTGCTCTACCTTCCATTTTTTCAAAAATCTTTGAAAAAGCGTTTTTCATCAGGTTAACAAGCTTTATGTCAGCCAACGAATTGGTTCATTCAAACCAATTCGGTTTCCAAAAAGGCTTGAGCACCCAAGATGCAGTTCTCCTTCTATATCGAACCATCTTATCACATTTCGAAAATAGGGAGAAGGTCGGTTGTTTATTATTCGATCTGTCACGTGCATTTGATACAATCATTCACAAACTTCTTCTTAATAAGCTATATGCATATGGAATCAGAGGTCCTGCAATGGATTGGATTGAGTCATATTTATCTAATCGGACTCAAGGCGTCATCTTAAAGCCTGCGGGTATGAAGTATAAATCAACACCGATGAAAGTCAATACTGGAGTTCCTCAAGGCAGTCTTCTGGGACCAGTACTCCTCTTCATCAACGATATCTTCTCGGCTTTTCCCGACAAATTAAAGATTTGTCTTTTCGCTGATGACACCACCCATATGGTAAGTTCTAGCGAACCTTCAACCTTGGCCGCTCGTTGTAGTTCTGGTGTTGAGTATATGACGGACTATTGTATGAAAAACGGTCTTGCCGTCAACACCTCTAAGACTGATTTTATTGTTTTTAGTCCTCGGGAACTTGATTTCAGTTTGCTTTCAATCGAGCAGAGTAGTGTCGTCAAGTTCCTGGGATTATTGATTGACTTAGGTTTAACGTGGCAGGATCATATTGAGCGCCTGTCCACCAAGCTCGCAACTCATTGTTTCGTTATATGGAAGCTGAGGAACTATGTGAGTCTGTCTATCCTCTTGACCTACTACTATGCATACGTGCACTCATCCTTGAGTTATTGTGTGATTTGTTGGGGAAATTCACCAAAGACGTCAGCGCTTTTCAAGGTCCAAAAAAGAATCTTAAGAACAATGTTTGGACTATCTAGGAGAGTCTTGTCGTGAATGGTTTTATAGAGCATCCGTGTTGACCGTCTCATACATATACATACTGAGTTGTGTCTTATATGTGTACAAAAATAAAAGGAAATCTGCAAGTCGCACGGATATATCCCTCTCGAGTGGTTACGCTCTGAGGCGCGAGTATATCTTAGATATTCCTCGCCATAGATTGGCTTTATCCTCAAATAGGCCACATATAACTTCAATAAGACTTTTAATGAACTACCCACAAAAATAAAGATAATCTCCTCTCTCAGCTTATTTAGGATGAAAGTGAAATCTCTTTTAGTAAGGCACAGTTTTTACAGTGTTTCTGAATACTTAATGCCACTCTCTTAGAATAGATTTTAGGCCTTATAGGATGTTTGTACTTGAGGTAGACATATTATGTTTAGACTCAGAAATGTACGTACATAGGGCAGTAACTATCCATTCTTGACTCTCTTCCGATACTTATGTAAATGATGGAAATAAAGTGCATTATTATTATTATTATTATCACGCTCGAAAATATACTCAGGGACATTAGAAGCGATAAGCGATCAAATTAGTCGTAAACGCAAAATGTTCAGAATGAATGAACTTCAATATTTCAGCATAGGAGAAATTCAATTTCTTCCATGAAACTCTATATGAATCTCCAGCACCATCCACCCAATGCTAATTGCATTGCTAGTTTGACTACAAAATTTTTAAACACTATAGAGTTTCCTGGTAAAAATGGAAATTTCTCCTATGCTGAAATATTGAAGTTTCATTCATTCTAATCATATTGTTTTTTTTTTGTTAATTTGTTTCTTTTTTTCAATAGAGATATGAGGCTTTGTATTAGGTCATGTTCACATTGAGTTTTATGGGAAATTAGTCGGTGTAACACTTCTAATGTCACTGAGTTTACATACCATGGCAATGCCGAGAGAATTTTACCTTTCCTCGCGTCCGAGGTAAGAGCGTGTTAATCACGACATTTTTCTACATTTTTAAGTTTTTTGACAAAACTACACACAACGCCAAAAGTCCTGGACCCCTCTGTTTTTTCCCTATTTCTACAGATATTAAATATCTGGTCATATAATCAAGTACTCTATTTTTTTTCACAGTCCAGGTGCTCAGACTTTTTTTGTTGAAAAGTCTTTTTGACCTCTGAAAGAAGAAAAAGCCACTCTTGACGGTTTCTCAAAGTGGTTTTGGAAAGAAATGGATAACCCCATTCGAAAGAGGGGCAAAAATTATACCGATCCTGAAAATTACAGTACGATTGACAATTTTATAGCTTAGATATGCGGTTTTCAAATTGCATATCTAGTCTATCAAAAGTTCAATCGTAGGGTAGCTTTCAGGATGAGTATAATTTTTGCTCTTCTTTTGAATGGAGTTATCCATTTTTTTCTAAAACCACTTTGAAAAACCGTCAGGAGTGGCTTTATTTCTTTCAGAGCTCCAAAAGGCACATTGACTTTTGAACAAAAGAAAGTCCGAGCACCGAAATTGGGAAAAAGAATAGAGTGCTTATTTATGTGACCGGATTTTTGATATCTCTAGAAATGGGGAAAAAACAGGGGACTTCAAGACTTTTGCCGTTGTGTGTACTTATCGTATTTTGGATTTTGAAAAAGGTTTTTAATCCTCGATCTTTGATGTACAACATTTATAGAAAGTGTTTTTTTGATTGTAATTGGCAGTTATCTCGGTGTCAATCATATTGCTATTTTGATGATTCAGCGCGAGACGTTTTGTAGTAAGGAACTCCATATAACGACTTGTTCAACAAACAATTTGAAATTAGAAATAGAATACACCCTCTTGTAATTTCGAAACGAGATTTCTGTGAATGATTAAACATGTTTTAAAGATCTAGAATTACCAAAAAAAAAATCGCATTTCTTTGAAAAATCACCCTTGACTACCCCTACACGACGATTTTTTGACGACCAGGCTATTTTGCTTTCTCAAGGCCTGGAATGATTTGAGGTAGATGTTGAACTTTTGCAATACAGTTTAAGCGAAAATCTTTTCTGGAAGGAATATCTCGGCGTTAAAACTCTACCATCTGCTCCGACAAGAAAACCGCGGCACGCTGCCTAAAAATTTCAACAGTCACCAGTTTTTTTTTATGATGTCGAGAAGATTTTCTAATTGTCAATCTAAACAACAAATATTTTTAGGCGAATAGAGGAAGATAATGAAAATAAGTGGTATGTATCAAAGTTCATTATTGCCATATTTGAGGAAAAAATCAGCGCTTGATAAAAAACAAACAAATCATGATTTCATCAAAAAAATCAGTTTTTTTTTAACATGGTGTTTTTTGCAACCCTGGCTTGGAATTATCGAAATTATTTTTGTCAGCAATAAACGTTTCTTATTGTTATGACAAATTATTTTTTCTTTTTTTTTTTTGGTCAACATTTCAAAAACAGCATTGTTTTTGATCATGACAAAATGACAGAAGAATAGGTTTGAAAAAATGTTCACAAGCCACTTATAGAATCAATTTGATTTTTCTGAAATATAATTCTATACAACTTTTCCCAATAAACTATTTCGATATCTTTTAACACAAAGGTACTTTACTCTATCACATTGCCAATCCATCCAAATGTGCAAGTATTCAGTGAACTTTGGTCTTCAATGTTGTCGCCAACTTTGGCTTACATTGGCCATGTCGTCTGGATGATGCTTTATAAGGACCCTCTACACATTGACCAATACATTGGGCCAAAGTGTAGAAGGGACTATTGGCTTCAGAGCGATTGGAAAAGGATTCCAATGTTTGCCGAAAAATCATCTAGCGGCGAGGCGCATTCTTTGAAGACAAGAAAATCTTCCTCGTTACGACTTTTTCTTGGGAGGTTTTTTAATATCGCAGGTCCATGCTAATGACTCGTAATAGAACAATGACCAAAATGTGAACATGTCTGTGTTATTTTGACGCTCAGATACAGCCCGATATATGCTCCGCCTTCTGCTATACGTCATCTTCAGCTATTGAGATGCGTACTCTATCCATACCTGCTATCAGCAAAGATTACTAATTATACCCCATGTAGCCTCTATGCTCAAAATATGGAATACCACTTTCATCCAAGATTCATATAATCAATCTATCTCTTGTTCTCGGCTCCAACAATCAATTAACAATTATACTCAAATGAGTATTTTTACATCGACTAAATGATCTGGCATAATCATATACGATAATTTTTGTTTACAGGTTTTTCCATTAGAGCTCTGGAAATGTCTCCTCAAAAAGAAGACTTTCAAACCAAGTTTTTTAACTTGGAAGGTGTACATTTTACGGAGCGAAAGAAGAATTTTTCAAAGTTGTTGAAATCTATCAACCCCGAAGAGCTCAAGGATCAATTAGAATTTGAACCAAGGAATCATCTTGAGAAGATTTTTTATGTCGATGCTCTTATTCATGCCAAACTAGTGGATAAGCTTACTGACATTCTGAATGAAGGTATTTTTTTCTCCGTAGTCGTATTCGCACACGTAACGCATCGCCTTATCTGTCAGTTTGCCTATTAGAGCCTATCTCTAATAGGCAATCCACCTACCTTTCACAAATGAATTAACTGGACATCACCTATGAGTAATATCAGATCCGTCTTTATTAGGTTTGTTTGTTATTCTCCACTAGTGTACACGAATTTTGCGATTTTCTACATTGCGGCGTTTGTTAGGCGGTTAGTACAAACAGAGTAGCGTGTTTGTTATGTCAGTGTAGGATGCACGTTACTGCAATAGTCACACCAGGTTAAGAGCAGGTGTAACAAGTGTAGAGTAGTGTAGAATACGGTCGGGAGCCTATTTCGTGTATTTTGTAAACAAAGCTTCTCCTAACCTAACCTAAAATAAAAATAAAGAAAATTTGGAGTGAAAAATCAGTTTGGAAAAACCCAGTGGTGTTTGTGAAATGTTTGTCTGTTTTTTAGTTTAGAATATTTTCACTAAATGTACTAACACGTTTGGTGAATTTCCTTTACACTGGTAGACATAAGTTACACTAGCTATCTGCACTACACTATCCTACACCGAAATAACACACGCCTATTGTAATACAAGCCATCAGTCGCACAGTGGTTCAGAATTCAAAAAACCTGCCCATAGCATCGGAATTGTGAGTTGCGAATTCAAAATATTTAACATAGCTTTTGTTTATAACGAACCTTAACCTACCTCTGTTTTGGCCGTTGTGCCACTAAAAGCCTAACTTACAGCAATGTTTTTACTTTAGTTTGCGACCTATTTCTAAATTGCAATTTTGAAACAAATATTGATCCATCCGTTTCGCATTGACAACATTCAATATCTATAAATCGATTATAACATTAAAATAAGATAAGATATTTATTCATAATAATACACAATGTGCTTTTACAAGTCATAAAATAGATAAAAATAGAATCAAATACTAAGATTTGTTAAGTAGGTAAATACAATCCACAATAATAGATACTACAAAACATCAAATGTCTTTCGACGTAAAATAACAGTAAGTGAGCTAAAACCACAGGCAGATACAATAATATTGAAAAGCAAAACAATAACAGTCACATCACTATCACATTAGTAAATGGAAGGTATAGGCACAGCTAAATAAAATAAGCTGTGATATAGGTAAGTATTCACTTTCACATAACTCCCTTTTCTGTATATGTTCTATGGGCAAAAATAAAATGTTGGAAAGAATAGTTCATATTTTTTTTAATTAAAGTTATTTATTTTTAGAGGTTTCTGAGGACTCGTTTTTTTTATGGATTTATTCTACTTAGTGGTAGTAATTGAGTGTCCAGTTTTCGTACCTTCCACCGCCCCTCTCGGAGAATTATCAACTATGCAAAATTATAGATTAAAATATTTTAGTCATGTTAAAAAAAATGCCTTTTTTGGCGAAGATAAAAATTGAGAAGTATTTTAATTAACACGTCAACAAATATAAGACTCATAGTTTCAAATGGATTGGTTGATAAATGGATTAATGGGATTAAATGGATTAAAAGAGAGAAAGAATTCTTCTTTATAAATCGAACCTGAAGAAATTGTCAAAAATAACAGAACTTGATTTTCATCGTGAATAGATGTAACTGTATATTTTAACGTAGTTTTCAGTTCTAAACAACTTCTCTTGATAGCAATTCTTGATTTTGTAACAGATAAAGGTACATTGAGCGAAAAACATGTTTTCATGGGCAAACCTCATACATGACTGACAATATTTGTCATCTGATGGTTAAAGTTTAGGTTTTAGACCATGCAGAGCCATTTATTTTTCTTAAAATCAACAATAAAAAAGTTCTTCATAGGTACACGTCTTTTTGGAATACACTGTATATGTATGTCAATTAATTTGTTAAATAAAAAACGTTTTTTCACCCATCTCTTCAATAAATTATCATAGTAATAATATTTCCCTCGAGTCTTTACGTTATGCAATACAAAACATCCAATTAGCAGTTTTTTTTTTTAATTCTGAACCACTGTGCGTCGCATCTAACGTCAACGGTGGTACAAATTTTGTATTGATTAAAGAGGCTTTCTTTGAAAATCAAGGTATAGTACGATCACGAGATACGAAAAATGTTCAAACTGTAATTTGAAAGAATAACTTAATATAAAATCGCAACAATAATATAATACATATCCTAACCTGTACCATCAAGATTCTTTTATTCTTGAGGGTTATTATGATTTTTTTGGTTTCTGATTATTTTGGATTGATTAAGAATTCGAACAACATAAAGATGAAAGTATCCTGAAATGACTATACAACGCTTAACCACAAACTCCTTAATCAAAAATAAGGCGATCTAGGCAAACTTATCTATATCCAAAATTGCTTCGTTAAGTCTACAGATAAGAAAAAAATGGTTTTTCATAAGTGTTTCAAAAACGTGCAAATCGATTTCAATTATTTTTGGTACCTAGTCTTGGACCATGAAATTACGTTTTTTGTTTCTATAGCGACCGGTTGTAATTAACCGGACGTGTTATAAAGGTGACGTCATATGTAGTTATTTCTTTTGATTTTTTTTTTGGCATTGACTTTTTGATAATTCAGATGTTTCTATCTAAAAGTTTAATGTATTAGGGAGTTTTTGTCTTTTCTGACAAATTTCGCAAAAATAAGTGGTTGTGCCAGAAAAAATCTTTCCAATTAGCTGCACAGATATTTTATCATTGATTTAATTTTTCCCAACATAACTATTAATCCCAGCAAATTTTTTCAAGAGAGGAAAAAACTTTCTCACACACTGCTTTATTAGATAAAAACATCTGATTTATCAATTCCATAAAAAATCAGTAACGTCATATGCAGCTATATCTTTTGATTTTTTATGGAATTGACTTTCTGATAATTCAGACGCTTTTATATAATAACGCAGTGTATGGGAAAGCTTTTTCCTTCCTTTTTCCTAATTGAAAATATTTTTTTTCTGGCTCAACCACTCATCCAAGCAAAATTTCTGAAGAGAGAGAAAAAATCCCCAATACATTGAGCTATTAGTCAAAAGCATTTGAATTATCAAAAAATCAATTCCAAAGAAAATCAAAAGAGATAACTACATGTGACGTAACCTTTACAACACGATTAATTACAACCGGTCGCTATAGAAACAAAAAACGTAATTTCATGGTCCAAGTCTAGGTACCAAAAATTATCGAAATCGATTTGCACGTTTTTAAAAAATGTAGCGAAAACCATTTTTTTTTTTATCTTTGATGCCCTCTGTAAGCTCAACGAAACAATTTTGGATACGGGTGAGTTTGCCTAGATCGCCTCATTTTTGGTTGAGGAATTTGTGGTCAAGCGTTGTACAGTCAGTTCAGGGAGGTAAGGGACAAAATTTCACTATGTATTCTTTAGGTAAAGTCGATTCGAAAATGTCATATGACCATGGGTTCGCAAATGCTCCGTTACAGAGCTACAGGGTGTTAAAGTTTTTTTTTTATTTTTTTTTTCAATGATATTTTTATCAAAGTTGTTGTTTACATCACACACTACTTGAATTTTATCTTCTTGCTGGAAATATGCAAAAATCATACGAAATATTCTATAACTTCTCACAGGTTATTTCATATTTTTAAAATCGCATGTATCTATTATTTCAAATACGAATAGGTATCTCAAGAATGCTTGCACGTAACGACTTTTGAAAAGTATACTTTTTCTGCGTACGAAGCTACGAAGTACAAATAAATCTGTTTTATTGCTTAAAAATGTGAAGTTATGGCTGTATACAGGGCTTTTCACTTAAAACTCCGCACGTCAATATCTCGGAAACGAATAGGAATATTTGATTTCTGTAAAAAGTAGTACATTGATAGGAATATTTGATTTCTGTAAAAAGTAGTATATTGACTACTTTTTACAGAAATCAAATATTCCTATTCGTATCCGAGATATTGACGTGCGGAGTTTTAAGTGAAAAACCCTGTATTACCGAAAAAATAGGTGTATGTGGCGCCCTCTGCAAGTTAGAGCCATACTAAGATCAAATTCGAATTTCGCATGTCAAGAAACTTCCAGATACCAATCTTTACAATAACATCGGCATTGGCTCAAATATGTTTTAGAAAAAACATGAATAAAAATAAGACTTACATATCCTGTAGCTCTGTAATGAAGCATTTCCGGACACATGTTCAGATGACATTTTCGACTCGGATTTACCTAAATAACACGTAGATGAATGTTGTCGTTTACCTCGCGGGTCACCCTGTATAGCCAATTTCATCTGTCGCAGTACATAATCAACCCCTTTTTAAGAATGAAAAGTACGCACATCTTATAACCTTTGGATTTGACTACTAATTCTTTACACTATATTCTTTTGTTGTTTGTATGTTTTTGTAGAATTGTCAAAACTATATAATGCTAAAAAATTGGTTTTGAAAATAAACCCAAAATCATTCGTATCGACACTTTCGTCTATTTCATCTGCAGCCAAACAATATTTGATTTTGCTCAATAGATCATTGTTGGTATCGTTCTTAAATAAATTTTGAATTCAATTTTTTTTCTCAGATTCCAAAATTTGATTTTTAGAGACATTATATTTGCAGCCTGACAAGTTCCTGTAGCGTCCAAGCCGTCTTTCCAAATAATCACTTTGAAATTTTTCAGTAAGAAAGACCACGTTCTTACTGAAAAATTTCAAAAAAATCAAATAACTTTAAACTGTAGTCTACTATCTCTATCAATACTGTCGTACTGCGTTCGAGAGCCATCCATGTAAGTATCTTGTGTCAAACTAATCATGTCTGCCAAATGTTAAGCCACATTAGTAAATCGTTCGAAAAGTTTATTTTGAAATCATTGATAGAGTCAATAGGTGTGGAATATTCATTTCGTTTCAATTTTCCTCTCAATTTATTTTTTACGTTGACTATATCCCACCACTTGTTACGTATAAATATAAACCACATCGAACAAGAAAAAAATCTTTTCGTTTGGATATTGGGGATTTATACAGGGTGAGTCTAAAAAACGTGCGCATTTAAACATGATGAATAGAGTATGGTAGGATAATCACTTTTTGTCAATGAACATGTGTCCGCAAACGTTTCGTTCAAAAAATAATACTAATAAGAATAATAATTTCGATTTTTTGTGAGTAAATCCGAAACGTCTCAAGCGATTTCAATACAAGTTTCCAGGTTTTGTTCTTTTTCAAGCAGCAAAGCGCAACACGTTGAGGAGTTGTTATGAAATCATTTGATTTCCCATTTTTCTTAGAGTTTGAAACAATGAGTTTTTCTGCATTACATTAATTTCTATTTTATATCTCTAAAACGACTCATTGGAGGAGAAAAACTCAAGTTACCTCTTTTGCTCAAAATTGAACGGAAAATCAAGACATGGTTTTTTCTTTGTGAAAACTTGATGGAGTATCACTTTTTTCTTCTTTAAATGAAATATGAGTCGCTCTAGGTCCGGTCCTAGAAAAGTTAAACTCAAACGAATTTCTCAAGAAGATGCCTGAGAACCCCGAATATACTCCATGAAAGTTTGAACAAAATCGCTTACATTTTCATTCACAAAAAGTGATTATCACACCATACTCTATTCACCCTGTCAAAACGTTTTTCAGACTCGCCCTGTATATTATAAAAGTCTATGTTTCTGAAAACTGTTTGAACATATTTTGGTTGGTTCGATTATCATCGGTCATTACACACAAAACTTTAAATCTGATTTGCTGGACATAATTCATAGTTTCCAATACTTCGTCCTGTAATTCTTCACCGTTCATATCTGATACAGGCAATAATCTGACAACCTCTTTGAAGTGACCAAATGGTGAAGCTACCATGAATGTCTTCACTGTTTTAGCTAACAATGAAACATCATTGGATGCGTATCCTGAGCCATTTTTTGATTTAAAAGTAAGCCCACTTTTCACAAATACTTAATCAACAATTAGGTTGACACCCTTTCTTTTTCATCAAATGTACTGACCAAGCACATAAGAAAGATGCTTCTCATTTTGTGGATTATCTGGAGATATGTACCGGGTGTCCCACTAAGAATGGCTGTCGGCTGTATCTCGGAAAGTATTAAACGTAGAGGCTTGCGGCAAAAAAAATTAGTACTAGAACGGCCAAGAGAAGAATGAAAACATACCGATGATATTATTTTGATATTTACTGACTATTCACCCACGCTTTTTGTCTAAAACGTTTTTTTCTATCTATCAAAATAAAGAGGTGGGGGAAGTTCAATTGTTTTTATAAACAAACGGAGATTTTTTCCGTTTCGCTTTACCGATTTTAACGAGCTTGGGCTCATATGAAAGAGCGATCTGCACTACAAAATACTTTTTTGGTTTTGAATTTTTGACCTTCGCCGTTGCCGCTAGATGGCGTCAACTGAAATGGTAGCATATTTTTTAGTTTTTCCCAAAAAAATCAAATGTAATGGTATATTAATTTTTGTATATTTTGAAAGAGGATACATTTTTCTATTGAAAAAATTGAAAAAAAAAATCAAAAAAAATTTGAAAAAATGTTTTGTTTTGTTTTTTTTTCAATTTTTCAATAGACACCCGGTACATTCAAAAAAGAGGAAATAGATTGTGATCGTCGACTAGTTGGAAGAGTAATACAGGGTGACCCAAAAAGAATGGTACTTACGGTAACAACAGATTACTCACACAAAAATATTGCGATCGCCCCGAACTTGTCTATTTCCAAAGTTGATATTATTAGAGATACAGGTTGTCCAAGTTGAATTTTAATTTAGAAAAAGTCTAGATATATTGATGAAATTTTATATATGGGGGTTATTTGACATCAAAATTTAAATCTGTGCACGGAATCGCTCTTATTTTCATCATATTCACATGACAAAGTTATACTTTGTAGAAGTAGCGAGGAGTTACCTTTTTCAAGATATTTGAACTTGAAGTAATCCATGCAATGTGGTTTTAAATGGAAAATTTTGAAAGTAACATGGGGGGCTTTGGAAACGGCGTTATCATGGTTATTTTGACATTAGCTTGAATGCTCAATGTTTTTTGATTAAAAAAAAATAATCTAATTTTATATTTTTTTTCAAAAAATATTGAAATTTGTTTGGATTTTTTTTTCATTTTTTTTAGATTCTTTTTACAAAAAAAACATTGAACTTGTCAAAATTACCGTGACAACGACGTTTTCGATGCCCCCTTTGTTTATTTTCAAAATTTTCGATTCAAAACCACATTGCATAGAGTACTTTAAGAACAAATATCTTGAAAAAGGTTCCACTTTTACACGGTACACCGTTTTAACGTACAAATTACTGAAAAATCAATTTTTCAATTGAAAAAAATGTTCAAGTGCGTACAAAAAAGTTATGACTATTTCAATGAGTGGAGATGTGTATGTGGCGCCCCCTACTTATTAAGGGCGGATATGAATTTTGTATGTCAAACAACCCCCATATAACAAATCTCATCAAAATATCTTGATTATTTCAAAAGTTATCTGAAAAAATCAAAAATCCTGTATCTTTATTAATTCGTTTTTTTCTGAATATTTTCGAAACCTGTCAAGATAATTGAATAACATTTTGTACAGTTACTAAACTTTTCACACCCTATCCGATGAACGGAAGCTAAGTATTGTATTAATTTGAATTTGAAGGTGAATGCGTTTTATCTCTGGTGAATGAAAGCAGGGAACTAAGATGCATAGTTGCGGAGCCGTCTATAGGGTATAGTTGGAAACAGAAATGAACCTAATCTCAATCGGGACCACACGCGGTGTTGCTAAGTTTATTACTTCAGGGCTTGTATTACAATATCTCTGGCTCTGTTAATATCCATATAAGTTACCGGTGGAACACGTTTAGGGCTGATTCTAGAATCCAAGGATATACTTGGATTATAGAATCGGCCCTTAACTGAAAAGTACGAAATGTTCTTGTTTAAAGCAAATTTATCTAAACCATTAACTAGTTTCATTCCATTTTCACAGAAAGTTTTTTTTAAATACCTAAACCCAGACAATGTACAGGGTTATTCATTATATTTTGACACCCATCTACAGCTCTTATTGCGAGTGATAGAAAAAAACTTTAAATACAAAAGTTTTGGTTTTTTTCACGTAGTATCTTCTGGTGATAGCGGAATCAACAAATCGAAATCATAACATAGAAAAAATTCATTAAGTCATATTTTTTTAAATGGAACACCCTGTATATTATTGACTAAAATGAAAGATCTCTTTAATCTGATTTCAAATATATATGGTTTGTAGGCATTTGGTTCAGTCACTTTGGAACTATTTGAGTTTATAATTTATTTTTCCACAATTAGAAATCATCATTCATTATAGTCTGTTACTCTGAATATAATCAAATTGCCTTGGAAACGTCGTAATCATGACAACGAAATTCTTGTGTTATGTGTTGAAAATTATTCGAAAAATAATTCAAATGGGTTATTCGGCGGAAGAAAAAAGTCAAATAATACGCTTATTTTATTCAAATAATAACAGCGTTTCAATAGTTAGAAATAGATATCATGGAATATACCCGGGCAGAAGGATCCCTACCATAAACACGATCAAGAACATAATTAAGCATTTTGAAGAGCGCAATAGCGTTGAACGAAAGAAGAGAAAAGTCGACAGAAATTTAGATGAAGAACTTGATATTTTACTTCATTTTCAAGGTAATAAGAATTTTACAAACTTGTTAGAACGCTTATTTAACATTTTTAGAGAATCCTGAATATTCGATACCTGATGTGCAAAAGTTATCTGGAAAGTCATATGGCAAGATTCAGCGAACGCTAAAACGATACAAATATCATCCCTATAGATTTCTACCTGTGCAAAATCTAAACGACGAGCATAAAAGGCAGAGGCTTGAATATTGTGCTGAGATACTTGGAAGGTATCAAGAAGAAGGAGATTTTCTCAACAAAATAATATTCACCGATGAGGCGTCTTTCACAACGGCGGGGGTATTTAACCGGAAAAATAAGCATTGGTGGGGAACGGAAAATCCACACCAAATACAGGCAGTCAAGATACAGGGTCGAAAATCTATTAATGTGTGGTGTGGTATGTTGAATGATATGGTCATAGGACCCATTATATATGGAGGATCCCTTACTGGTGAGCGATATCTGAATTTTTTGGAGACAGAAATAGATCAACTATTAGAAAATATCCCAGTTCAACGATATAATAATTTAATATGGCATCAAGATGGCGCCCCAGTCCACAATGTTTTACAAGTGACAAATTATCTAAATAATAGATACGCGCTCTGGATTGGGAGACATGGAACCATCCGATGGCCAGCAAATAGCCCGGATCTTAACCCCTGTGATATATTCTTATGGGGATACCTGAAAAACAAGGTGTATTATAATAGACCCAAAAGTTTACAAGTAATAAGAAAAAGACTCAATAACGCAGTATTAGAATTGAACAGAGAAAATCCAAACTTTATCACCTCTTCTATAAATAATAAATTATTACATAATATTCGCAAGTGCTTAGAAAACAACGGGGGTTATGTAGAAAACATGTAGCTTCGTTTTTAATGGAATGTTGATAGTTTAAATGATTAAGTTAGTGTTGTGAATATTTGTTGTAGTTTAAAAAAATATATTTTTTAAATTCAAATAGTTTCAAAGTGACTGAACCAAATGCCTACAAACCATATATATTTGAAATCAGATTAAAGAGATCTTTCATTTTAGTCAATAATATACAGGGTGTTCCATTTAAAAAAATATGACTTAATGATTTTTTTCTATGTTATGATTTCGATTTGTTGATTCCGCTATCACCAGAAGATACTACGTGAAAAAAACCAAAACTTTTGTATTTAAAGTTTTTTTCTATCACTCGCAATAAGAGCTGTAGATGGGTGTCAAAATATAATGAATAACCCTGTACACTTCTTACCACTTCTTCAAATTATCACTCTTTACCTCGAAATATCCAAAAAACACCACGATCTTGATCGTGACCGATCTGAACCCTCACACAGAAACCATTTTCCATTCGACCATTCCATTTTAGGACGGCTATAATGGATATCACGTGGTCTGGTCTGAATGATATTTCAAAATAATTGTATTGGGTTTTTTGAATAATCCAACTCATGATATTTTCTGTGTGGTCACGGATTTGAAATTTAACCAGCATTCATTTTGCGTTTTGTGTGCATGTGAGGTCCTCGTCTAGTTTCGTGACAGTACAGGAAAAAATCAAACGTTGGATCTGTGGATCGTTTTCAGGGCTGTCAAACGTATTGACAGTATTCTTCATATTTTCGCTATTTCATTGATTTTTAGCGCAAATAATCTCACATTACTTTCTGAGACAGACATTCAAAACAACATGATCGTCACTCATCTTTGAAAAAATCAAATTGAATGGAGACTGAAAGCAAAATACAAACCTTTGATCGATTCAACTCTTGTTTCAACAATTAATCCTGATCCAAAATGCCCAAACACTTCTTAAATTTGACAAAGTTGCGAAATACCGTTCTGGAATCGCAACACAAACGAACGACCACAAGTTCGTCTTGTATGTATGACATGTTCCAACATTCGAGTTTCACTGTTTCAAAATATTTTAACCAAAACAAATGTGGAGGTGTGATAAAACTATAGCAAACAATTGTGTAGCTGACTTATAGCAAACTGTTCCAGACATGTTACTATTTCAACACGAGACTGGACACATGCAACAGGCGCCAAAAGAAACAATCGTAATACAGAGGCTAGCATAACATTATGTAGAAAGGTGTATCGGTGGGTAAAATAAGAAAACAATTATGTGTTCAGTTGTCTTATAAGTAATGTTCATATGGCTACATACCGTTTAGGTTATACAATGAAAACACATTCCAGACCATTTCCTTCTATTAAATCTATCTCTGAATTGTTCTCAATGATTTTTATTTGAAATGTTTGATAGTTTGATAAGAGTGACATGTTGCATGCTAAAATGAATCGAACGGCGTGAACTACACTCCCCGGCTCAAAATTCTACCACCCTAAAATATTGATCAAGTTTGATGCTTTCTGAGATTTTTTATGTTTTATCCTATTTTTATGAATTTTTCACCAGTCGTCTTCTTCTTCTGTTGTTCGTTTTAATTATTGTAGTGAGTAAGATTTTTCGTTCAACTTTTATACAAGGGTAAATCAAAATGTTTTTGTCGCAACATCAAAACATCCTGTTGTGAAGTTGAGGCGGATAATTCTGTTCACATACTGTTTGCTGTAATCTCAGATAATATTCCAAACATTTTGTTTTTTTGATCCATGCCATTATCTCATTTCTTATACGAATTAATCAACTTTACAGACATTCTGGTATTATGTATTTCCTCCTCGTGCAACAATGACAGCTTATATTCTTCGTGTCTCTTTTTTTTTCTTGAGGGATAGCTTCATAATCTTCTATAAGCGCCAGTCGTAACTCCTGCAAGATTTATGATTGCACAGGACGAGGACGAATGTCTAAATTGATCCCAAAGATGTTCGATTGGGTTGAGATCTGGGCTTGTAACGCTCCAACCCGTACTCACTCTCTTAGCTATCAGATTGTACGCTATTCAAGTGGTTCTGCTCTTCATACGTGAGATTCAACACAATTTGATTTGAATTTTCTTTTATTTTCAAATTCAAATTTGAAACGTGTATGTATACAGAGTGGCCATAAGTACGATTTCGTTTTCTTCCTTGTTAATAGTGATAGCGAGAGTGATAGAGAAAAATTTTCAAGACAAAAGTTACAGGCTTCCAACTTTCAATTATAGAATTGGATTCAGCATGAACATCTTCGTATGGTACAGAGTCTTTAATTATATATACGTTCGGTTTTTCTCCGAAGCATGCCTCATGAATGCTCTATAGAGTTGAGATCTGGCGATTGAGCGCGACATTGCAACAGAGAGAGAGAGAGAGATAATAGAAGATATTGTTACTAGGTCCCGCCACACCATGTTGTGCAAGCGTTGAAAATTTCAAAGTTGCAGAAAAATTAGAAGATAAAAGTAGTTGACTCTTGGAAAAAATTCAGGTTTTTCAAAGGTTTTGCGAACCCTGAATAAAAAAAAAATTCTTTTCGTGGATCGTATTTTTTTTACAAGCATTTATCAAGAATGAGTTTTTAAGGAAAAAATCAATTTCCTGTGCATTTGTGCTCTTGTAAACCCGAACCGTGGACAGTCGGCATATAGAAATTTTAAATGGCGAACTCTCGATATTATATGAATGGTTATGTCAAATTAAGCCAAAATTTTATTCGTCAAAAACTTAGTGTATGATACTGGGCTCAGTGATAAATTGTAAACAATTTAGGGATGTCGGGTTGTCTTCATATACAAGATAATGTGCCTTTAGAATGTCTTACAGAAATTAAATACCTAGGAATTAACTTGGACCTTCGGTTAAATTTTTCAATACATAAATATTAAGTATCTTTGTAAAAAAAATTGGCAAAAAATAGGTTTTTTCACTAGAGTATCTTATTGGAAATAAAGAAAGGAGCCCATTGTGTAAGTTTATTCTCAAATTGATGAAAAAGAACTTTTTTCATCAACTTTTATCATATTGGACTGGAATATCAATTTATACAACTATAATCATGTCTCATTTTTGCAATGGTTATTCCTTGTTGATATCTTGTACAGTATGTACAAAAATTGAAATTTAAAAATTTTGCAAAACAGGTGTGATAGTTATATAGGGTGTCTCATGGTGACCGTCCATTAGAATATCTGGGGGAATAAGACGATTGGAACTCTGAAAATTTGTATTGTAAGATTTTCAAATATGCTGTCTTCAAATAAAATAATAGCGACGTTGTGCGACTTCCGGTTATATCGGAAATAGGTGTTTTTTACGTTCGAAATCAAGTATTCTATAAAACATTTCTATAAGATATTCTCGTAAGCCAATTGAAAATTTGTATTGTAAGATTTTCAAATATGCTCTCTTCAAATAAAATAATAGCGACGTTGTGCGACTTCCGGTTATATCGGAAATAGGTGTAAATTTGCTTATTTTGAATGAAACACCCTATATATTTTTACATTTTTGGATTTTACGTGCAATTCTAGACAGATTTGATGTATTGTGTCCTATAACTAAGTATACGAGTTTTTGAAATATTTGAGTTTGTATGTCAAAAATGACGTTTGTAGGCTCCAATTTGAATGGGAATTTTACCTATAAGAAAGCATTTATTAGTTTATTTGTTTTGGATTCCTTGTTGAAAGGGACCCATTATAAAAGATTGTTTATAATAATAAGCATATTTGGAAAACAGTTAACTCAGGGTGGTCAAAAAATAAGATCAAAATTGAAATCGAGAAAACTGCGAAAAATCAATTTTTTCAAATGAAAACACCCATATTTTATCATTGTATAGTATTTAGCATTTGAAATAAAGGTGAGTTTGATTGTCCTTGCATTTTTTTTTTTTTTAAATTTTGAAATGGACAATGTTATACAAACTCACCCCTATTTCCAATGCTCCATAAGATGAAATTATAAAATTTCGAGGTTTTCATTTGAAAAAATAGATTTTTAGCAGTTTTTTTTAATTCATTTTTGATCTAATTTTTAAACATTCCTGTATTGATAGTCATCAAAATATTGTGGCGAATATTTTATAGTAGGTCTCTTTCAACAGGGAATCCAATTCAAATTCAATAATAAAGGCTTTCTTTTAGGTAAAATTCACATTTAAAAAAAAACGTCATTTGTGACAAAAAAACTAAAATATTTCAAAGACCCGTATACTTAGGTATAGGACATAATAATAATCGCTATTGATCACAGCTGTACATAAATCAAGTAATATTTTCTTATAATGACGTTGTTATCATCGTATTTCCTTAATAAATATTTGTTTTTTTTTCTCAAACCTAAAAAATGACCAACAAAGTTCGCCTACCAAATATGGCGAACTCTTATAACTGTGCTTGTTGCGACAAATTTGTTATATAGGTATTGGACAATTTGTTTACATTTTCAAATGACTTGAAATTTTATATACGTATTCTAAACATTATTTGAAAGTCACCAACGAATACATTTTTCCAAAATACCCAAAAATATACTAAATAAATGAAAAAGAAGACGCGAATTTCACTTTATGATAACAAATGGGGTGGGGATCTTTAGGCAAGACATACTTTAAGACAATGTTGCTATTCCGTGCCCATTTTTATTTTATTTGTTTTATAGTGCTGTCTTGTACGTTCGAAATCAAGTATTCTATAAAACATTTCTATAAGATATTCTCGTAAGCCAATCCAGTTTATCAAGAAAACCTTAATAAACCAATTATACAACAAATCAGACTTGAGAGTAATTCCTTTTATAAAATTGGTGCTATAATATGCTATAAGAATTCAATTTCTTTTGTTTTGTAAAAGGCTTATTAAATGGTCTTCTAGAGAGCTATATTACATGATTATAACACTTTTTTGTCTCTGAGAGTATTTTGTGCCAACTACCGCCACTAAATGATACAATTGTTATTGAAGTACCCTAATAGATCAGTTATATAGCATTTTAGTTTGATAAGGCACAATCTGTGTTAGTTGGGATAAACTTTAAGACAGTGTTGCTATTTTGTGTCCATTTTTATTTTGTAAGTGTTTTATATTGGTTTTATAGTGCTGTTTTGTACGTTCTTGATCAAGCATCCTATAAAACATTTTTATAAGATATTCTCTTAAGCCAATTCAGTCTTAAATACTTTTGCGAGTTAACTGTTTTATTAGAGATAGCTATATGATAATATAATAAATCTCAAATAAAAATATTTTGTAACCATCTTATAAGTTCTTTTTAAAACAATAATGAACCAATTATACAACAAATTAGACTAAGAGAGTAATTACTCTTATAACATTGGTACTATAGTATGCTATAAGAATTCAATTTCTTCCGTTTTATAAAAGATTTATTAAATGGTTTTGTAGAGAGCTATATTACATGATTATAACACTTTTTTGTTTCTGAGAGTATTTTGTCTCAACTAACGTCACTAAATGATAAAATTGTATATTGATGGACCCTAATATATCAGGGCAACAAATTAAATGGTCAGTATTTTAATTTTATGGACAGTACTCGTTGCCATTATTTTATTTCCCTTGGTCAGTATGATAATAAATGGTCGGTTGAAATAATGAAGGGTCAGTAACATGAAGAAGTGGTCAGTATAATGATAAATGGTCGGTTGAAATAATTAACGTTTAGTAATATAAAGAAATGGTCAGTAAAAATAATGAAGGGTCAGTAACATAAAGAAGTGGTCAGTAAAAATAATAAATGGTAGATATAAATAATCAAGAGTCAGTATCATAAAAAAACGATCAAATAAATTTGTAAATGCCTGGTGAAAATAATGGACAGTCCATAAAATTAATAAAGCGACAGTAAAATAATGAATGGTTATATATTTTTTTTATTTATTTCGTATAGATACAAACATTTTTACAACGGAACGAAACACAACTTAGTAAAGAGAAAACACTCTGCCTTTATGTCATGATGAAGTAGTCAGATAGGTTCCTTTGAGAGGCGGATTTAGTTTGGGTTAGTTAGGGTTAGTTTGTGTTGGTATTAGAAATTGATGAAAAATATGCAGCGGCTCGTTGGTTAGCACAAGGTTAACATTACAATTATTATTATATATCATAATTGACGTGTTCTGTATTGGTATTATGTGTATCAAGTTTGGGTTAGTTTGAGTTAGTTAAAATTATTACTGACTATTGCATACTGGCCATTTATTATTTCTCACTGAACATTTGTGGAATTATTACCAGCTAAGTCATACTGACATTTCATAAATTTTTACTGACCACTAGAATCACAATAGTGAACATAGAAATACAGGCCAAATAGTACTTTTACTGCTCGAAAATTCCATATTTACTTATCATTTTTAACAGAAATACTGAGTCTTCTACAATATTATACTGACTGCTTGTGATATTATACTGTACATAATGAATTGAATACTGTTCAGTTTATTACAATATCAGTTATATAGCATTTTAGTTTATTAAGGCACAATCTGTGTTAGTTGGGAATGGACAATTTGCATACATTTTCAAATGACTTGAAATTTTATATACGTATTAAAACAATTTTAGAAAGTCATCAGCGAAAACATTTTTTCAAAATAACCAAAAATATACTAAATAAATAAAAAAAACGCGAATTTCACTGTATGATCGAAAACTGGGCTGAGCCAAATTACCCCCCCCCCCGAGAGAGAAAGAGTCATATCTCAGTCAATACGCCAGATGGAGATAGATAATGTATTCTGTGACGTAGTGGATGTTCATTGGTGCTCTTTAATCGGTGATAACTACATTAATAGAGGTCGTAGGTTGATTTTTTAAACATCAATGGCGTCAGTACTGACTATTCCTCATATTTTTCATATTTCAAAAAAATGTGCAAATTGTCCATTGTTGTAATGGAGCGGAAGAATGGTAAAGTGGCACTTTTCGAATTAAAATCCATGCAAAAATTGGAAATAATTACATAGGCGTTGATTCTTAACACATGTGGGAAAATATCACTTTCCGCGCACTCGTTAGGAAAATACCTATTTTCAGTCTCGTAGATGTAGAAATCAAAAAATGTATATGTGATGAATTCAATAGTTTACCGAATGATCTCAAAAACTGTGATATCCTTAATGATTTAAACGTCGTTTATAGAATCATGTATTGCCCACATTTGAATCAATTGCATGCATGTTTGTGAAATTATATTTTGACGTGATTTCTTAGTTTTTATATTTTCATTTGTAAATGAAGTTTTATTTACTTAAGTACCTATACAGGGTGTCCGGAAAGTCAACGATAATACTGAAAGGGGTGATAGACATATCATAAGCTTCCAGAAAAACATAATATGACCTCAGTAAAAAATTTATGGTTTTCTAGATATTGCCACTTAAAAATCAAAATATTCAATAAGAAATCTTTTTTTACAGAGAAATAGTTTATAAAACCATAAAGTTTCTACTAAGGTCATATTATGTTTTTCTGGATGCTTATGAGTTGGTCGATCACCCCTTTCAGTATTATCGTTGACTTTCCGGACACCCTGTAAACCTGAGTAGATAAACTTGTTTTTTATCATGTTCACTTTTATATCTGTTTCCCCTTCGTAGCAAAATGCTAATAAAGAAATACTTATTCATTATTTAATATAATGTTCTAATTGGAAAAATTCAATCGCGGCGATAAGGCCTCCGTGGCTTGCGGCCTTCAAAATGTTCCACAAATTGGGTACAATTAGTACAATTTGTGCACTCCAAAATTTACAAATCATGTCAACATGCATATCGGCTTACCCTAATTCCAAAACGAACATCCTAGGTACTAAGGCAATAAAGTCGAGGAAATTCCTAACTTTTTCCTTGCATGAACTGGAGAGTGGAGGGATGGAATTGTTTTGTGGTTATAATATAGACCAAATTCATTATCAAGTTGCATCGGAAAGTTATTGTATGAAAAACGACTGATTCTCGCCAGATCTAAAATAGAAGTTGGAAAACTTGAACTCACCACACACCAATTCGGGTTTGCTGAAAATTGAGCACCTACCTACTGGACCTCCTGGCATAGCTCCTGGTAGGCGGAATACTTGAAGACGTAATGCACGGATTACAAATGAATTAAACAATCATCAGAACTTTATGTAAAAACAATGAATAAACTTGATTAAAAACACATATAATTGAAGACCATAAGTTACAAAGGGTGTAACTGCCAAAAAACTAATTTTTAGGAAATTGATAAAAACTGATGCGTTTCATGAAAAAAGAATAACCAACTATTGGCAACGGAATTATTAATTTTTCCGTTCTTGACACTTAGACCTTTCAATACAGTATGGGCGTCTACATGTAGGCCCTTTTTATGCTATTAAATAAATATCGTTGAAAATGGTACTTTGTAACTTATATGGTCTTCAATTTACAAAAATATCAGATCAATCGTGATCTTAAACCAATTCGTCATCCCATTGGGTTTTTGTGTATGGATCCGATACATCCACCCAGCTTATTTTTCTGTGCCCACACTACCAACCCCCAACCCCCTTAATACATGAAAGTATAACAGTATCAAGCCATGCGATACTATAACAGTTTGTTGTAGTGTAATGCCCTTAATATTTTGTGCTACCAACTTCAAAAATATCAATGTCAATGGATGCCGACGACATCCTCCTTTATTTCACGACAAAAACCCAATTATAGCTCGACACCGTTTAGTCCGTTTATATATGCTGACATACTATCTAATTATTATGACAAATAATGGGAAATCACGATAAACCCAGCAAAAACACTGGCAATATAATTATTATCACACGTAAAAGATCCAACACAATACCCACAATAACAATTAATAATCAAGAAATTAATTGAAAAAACGGAGCTTTTCATTTTATAAATAAAAACATTTGTTTTGAAAAATATCATATAGGTAATTAACTAGATAATAGTCAGTATAAATCAAATCAAATTGTGGCGGCCTTCCTAATTTCATTCTTCGTCGCGTCAAAGAATAAATGCTTTGGTCGCGTCCAAAATCAGAAAAACCCATTTCGGACAAATGAAGGGTTTCCCCTCTATGCAAGATGTAATACAGCATACATTCCCTCCAATGTGTTTATTCAAAAAGAATGTGGTGATAACAGTGGTAGAACAAAAAATCGCTTGAAAATTCAGATCAAAAACATAAAAAATAATACTATACAATAGGTGGGATTATAAATTACGATAAATTTAATTAATTTGCTCATGGTCCCCCACTTATTCCGCAGATAAAACCGTTATTCCGAGGTCTGTGTGACAAATGAGCAATCCGAAAGATAGAGAATATTTATCTAATAGATAACTCTATTGTAATTTTCGTTACCTTGAGGATAAATAATGTTATCTTACGGATAAATTTCGTTTATCTTTAGGTGAAGATACCGGGCTTAAATAAGATTAATCATAACTTATTACCGGCAGATTCAAGTAGTCAGATAAAATTTGAAGGTATGGTCATGTAGGTACTGAAAAATACTTTTTTTCTACGTGTGAGAAAAGTCTGAAAAATAATCAGTATAGGTACCGAGAAAATTCAAAAGTATCACAAAACTCTATATCAAGCTCTATATTTGAATGATTTTTTCGATTTCTCGTGAAATTTTAACCATAGTTCATAAAATATACCGTATGCCTTAATTTAACCGTTTATGGAATATTCGCATTTGAAAATTAGAAATGATGGCATCAAATGTTTTTTGAAGAACTATTTCAAATCAAAAAATTAGAAGAGGTTTCCTGAATAAACCCGTGAAATAATTTTGCCAATTGCACGGTCTCCGAATTGCCCCGAGTTGACACCAATGAATGCGTTTCTTTGGCGCTATGTGAAAAACCGTGCATTTCAAATGCAAATATTTCGGAAACGGTTGAATTCAAGTACATTGTATGTTTCATGAATTATGCTTAGAATTTTGCGAGGAATTTAAAAAATATATTTGTGATCTATTTTAAAAAAACTAACCTTTTGATCTTGCCGGTATACTGTGTACAAAAAAGTTGAAAAATCAATTCAATTTTTTTGTACAAGTAGAAGAAAAGCATTTTTCAGTACCTACATAACCATACCTGCAAATGTTTTGTGACACTACAAATAAAAAAGTTAAGGGGGGTTACATTACAGTGGATCACCCCCTACGTAACTTATTTATATTGGGTCTAATGAAGATTAAAATATTCAACTGGTATCACAAAAAACGTTGTCTTATGAAGGGTGATTGTTTAATGATTTGCCTATCAATTATTGTAGTTAGTTTTAGTACAAAATTGTTTAATCATCCACGCGGACAAATGTAATTTAGTCTTGAATAGCCAAGTGCGAGCTAAAACACTATTTATTTATCTATTTATTCAAATGAGGAAGCGCTTACTGCTTCCGAACCACTCGGATCCGTTGTGAAATAGGAGTTCTTTTTGCGTTGAGATGCCATGTTTGATTTTTTTCTTTCAATCGTAGTGCGATCATTTGAAAAGCTTAAATCCAAATTTGCAACCTTTTAAAAAATGTATTCGCGAAAATGCGTTTTGACGCGAATCTTGGCTTCTAATTGTCGTACAGCCAAAAAAGATATGTCTATGTATTCGTTATGAAATAATGTATAACTTTTCCCTATAACTATAACTTTCAAATAAATAATGAACAAGTTATTACGCGTCAAAAAATTTTGAAAAATTATTTTGATAATTTTTATTTTGCAAAAATGAGCAACAAACTTGGACTTTAGGGCAAATGTTGCTGAGGACTTTTTTGTAGGTGACGTGATTGCCAACAATTAAAAAAAAAATTGCCCGATCTACGCGAGAAGTGGGGAATGTTTATCTTACTAGCGCTCATTAATAAATCGGCTTTTATTTTACAGCCGTATTCATGTAGCTATTTATTCGACGGCTGAAGAAATATTTCAAATTGTTCATTTGATTGTTTAAAACTTATCTAGTAACCATTTATGTTTCAAAAGGTGATACATTTTTTTATTATTCTGCGTGAAAAGTGGAAAACCTCGGGAAATGATTTATTTGCAAATTTCGTTATCATTCATTTATTTTCTTATATTATATTTAATCTTTTTAGCATGGAATTATCGTTGACTCTTTTCTGCATCACCCAAAAGATCTAGTTTTGGGCAAATGTTTACTAGAACAGCGCGCGTCAATATTTTGGGTATTTTCGTTATCGCAGGATATATATCTCGAAATTCCATTCCAACGTTTGTATCGTTGGAACAGCAAGTCAACTCTGGTTAATTTTTCGAAAGATCCAAAAAACAAATACATTCAAAATTAAAATACTCGTGAGTAGGTCTTTATACTTTACATCTGATTGCACATTTGTCTAAATTTTAAAAGCTCGTAAATCTAATAAACCAAGTTAACCTCAAACAGATGAAGTTTCTTCGAAATTTTGGTTCTATAATTACCCTATACGAAAGCCCAAATTCTCTACTTCATGAAAAAATACATATTTGGTATTTTTGCAGCCCTCTTATCGAGAAACTGTAATACGCCACTGATAACATACGAGTTCTTAATTTCAAATTTTTTCATAGCAGATATGCTATATCTCATGTTCAAGTACGAAAAATTGTGGTGCAGAAGCGGATATAGAAAGGCGGGTTTGAAACGTTCGGCAATTTGCAAAACTTGTTCTGGCCAAACCTGCACAAATATCATGGTACTGATGGAAACGATGACGACGTCGACGACGAAGACATGTACGTTTTACCCACGGTACTACCACTTCCACAATTGAGCTGAGCAGAAATCATTCGTCTAATGACTTCCCCGACGAATCGAGCGTTACGGAAAAAAAATGTACCATCAAAACCAAAAAAAGATATGGAAACGCTGAGAGAAAAGAGAACATGAAGTTGGATGTGGAATAGGCCTACTGAGTAAAACGCGACAAAAACTCGACCTCCTGGGTAGTGTGGAAGAGAGTTGACGACAATTACATTCTAGGAAAACCAAATGAATGAATAATAACAAAATTCGCAAAAAAATCATTTCCCGACGTTTTCCACCTTTCACGCGCTATAATTTTTTTTCACTTTTTGAAACACAAATAGTTGCTAGATAAGTTGTGAACAATCAAATGAACAATTTGACATTTTCCTCCAGCCGTCGAATAAACAGCTACTTGAATGCGGCTGTAGAATAAACGCCGATTTATTGACGCGCGCTAGTACGATAAACATGCCCAACTTCTCGCGTGGATTGCTCGGTTCCTATAAGTCGTATTGGGCTATTTTTGTTTTTAAATTGTTGAAATTACGTCACCTACAAAATGTACTCGGCAACATTTGGCCCAAAGTGCAAGTTTGTTGCTCATTTTTGCAAAATAAAAATTATCAAAATAATGTTTCCAATTTTTTTGACTTCGACGCTTAATAACTTTTTTTCTAATCATTTAAACGAAATAATCATAGGACAATGTTGGACATTATTTCATAACGAATACATACGTCTTTTTTGGCTGTACGACAATTAGAAGCCGATATATGCATCAAAACGCATTCTCGCGAATATCTCCGCGAAAAAAAATCGCACGAGGTTGCAAATTTGGATTTAAGTTTTTCAGATGATGGCACTTCGATTGAAAAAAAAATCAAACATGGCGTCTTATATTCAAAATGAAACAACGGGAAAGATGCAGAGATGTTTTTATACAAAACAATATTCTCACTGTAATAAGTATGTATATTCTAGACTGTGTACGGTTTGTCACAAACAATAAGGAACTATTTGAAAACTCTAAACTCAATCATGAATACTCGACCAGAAACCGAACGAATCTTGTTCCTGGAAAATATAACTTCAGTTATCTGCAAAAGAATGTCGAATATTCGGTGAAAATACTTTTCAATGCACTTTCTGAAAAAACTCGTAACCTCCCCAAAAATAGATTAGCCCGTAGCCTTGAGAACTTTTTTTGTGTAAAAAAGCCTTTCTATATGGAAGAATCTCTTTCATGTAATAAGTCAAACAAAGTTACTTGAATAACTGAGTTCTGCATTTGTTGTAATCATTGTTTAAGTATCCAATTATTTACAATGTTCCACGCCCTTACCGGGTTTTTGTTTGTAACTTTGTAAGTTATAAACATTGGAACGGATAGAGGATTATCTATCTATCTATCTATCTTTCTATGATTCACTATAAATTTAACAAATAATTTTCCTAATTTTCAGGGACTGGTATACTTGTCGCTAAAATACTGAAACAGCCATGGTTCTTCAAGGAAGTAGTAGGAAGCATGAGTGGAGCGGACGTAGTAAATACCTTTTTACCTTCCTTATCTCATGTTGTTCGACTGAAAGTAATGAAAAAGATTGCCCTTGCAGTTGATGAATGTAAGATGGATGAGATCTTTGATCATTTATTAGACAGGTAAATGTCGACTGTCGCTGAAATGAAAATATTTTTAATTTTACCAAATAATTATGATTTAAAAAAAAACTGTTATTTGAAAAAACATTTTCATTCCAGATATGGATTGTTTATGGCTCAGTCATTTCTATTTGGTTGCTCTCCAACTAAAATCGTGGCCATGATTCAGACCCATCCATTTCGTCTGAGCATAGAACAACTGAAACGGATTCTTGATATCGATACCAATTTGGTAAAACTATATTTCCAAGCTTACGAGAAACATATGGGAAGGGCATTCGATGATCCTGATTTTTTCAATTACATGTACTGTAAATATCCCGCCTTATATTTTGAGCTGGAGAAGTATGCTGGCACATTAGGACGCCAAACAACAAAAAAAATCTTAGAACTAGATACAAATAAAGTTCTGAACATTGATCGCACCCTGAAGGATCTGCACTCTGGTACTCTAACAAGAAAAATACCATATTTCGAAACTAAATACTTTGTGAGAGTTTTGCCGGAATCAATTGAAGGACTGTCGTATAACAACTACAAAATCAGAAAATTCCTGGTAAAATATCCAGTTAAAAGACGTTGGAATATTTTCGCCAGTGCCTTCGGTAAAAAATATCAAGAGGACCTGAATAATCATCTTCATATCCTGGATAGGAGCGTTGCAAATTTATTCTCCAAGGATGTGGTGGAGAAATGGGCTGAAATGAAATTAATTGAGACAGATGACTTGAGTTATTTAAATGAATTCAAGGCTGCGGAGGCGTTTTCAGTGATCAAGGACAGAATAAATATTACATCTGATATCGATACAAGATTTCAAATGCTTCAGCAGTTGATTGTGTTGTGTCATAAAGCCCAAGATTATACTACATATGATAACGTATTAAAATACATCTACTTCAGACACAAGAATGAAAAAGAAAGTGTAAGAAGAAATTTACTCAGACAAATTGCCAATAACGTTGACGTTCGTCTCACCACAGAAGACCACTGGGTATCTATAAATCAAATGATTGATGTGTTCCGAGCCAAGAAAGAGAGATTGCCTGTCCGGAACATGACTCAGTATATTATATTTCTCCTGAAAAAATCACTTTCTTCTGATGAGGCGATATCCCAGTACTTTGAATATATGGTTGCTGGCAATGAATGGGATATTCAATATTTAACGTCTGATCTTGAAATCGCGCAACAAGCGATTGAAGAATTTATGAAGAGACTCAATGACATCCCAGGTGGACAAAGGAAAACCGTGACTTTGCAGCTACTGAATACAATACTGGATCTTAACGATAGACATGAACACATGTTTATAGACATCAACCAAAGTGATATTATTGCTTCTTATGTCAAGGATATAGTTGGTAACCGTTCCATCAATAATCCTGAAGACTCAATATTCCTGACTCACGTCATCAGATATAATTATGGTAAAGGACGAATGAACCCAATAGTGGTGAGTTTGAATATTAATATTTTCTAAAACATACATGTAGCATAATTGGGGTTTATATCACTTTATGGCAACTGAAAATAGCAAATTTCTATAGAAATGTCTTCATATTTGCCTAAGAAATATATTTTTCTATAGAGTGAAGTCAGGATATATATACTATTTAGTGTGTTTTTGATAATATACCTAATAATCCTTCATCAATTTGCCGGGTCTGGTGACTTTTAGGTCCCTCCGAAAATGGTATTGTTTTTTTGTTTTATGAGAAAGTGTTCCCTTAATACAAAAGTTTAAACTTTAATTCGAAGTTGACGATTTGACAATTTAACACTGCGAAAACTTCCCGGTATCCATAGTAATCAACTGTATATTCGCACCCGCTTTCCATTGATGCCACATGTAACTATAAGACTGATTCCTAATGATTGAAACTCTATCAGCGTTTTCATGAAGTATGCTACCATTTCAGTTTGGTCTGTCATTAACGTCACCTGCAGCTCGCCGATTGGCTGAAAGCGACGTTACTGACAGACCAAACTGCAATGGTCTCATGATACCATACTCCATGAAAACGCTTAATGTCTAATAAAATAAGAAAGTGTACATTCATTGAAACTGATGAAATGACAACCCATCGCCATTAAATCAACCAATATTCTCGAATTTTCATAATCGTTCGATTAGTTGATTATTTGATTTCCATTTAGATAAGACATTTTCTCAGAAAAGTTGCTATTTTCACTTGCCATAAAGTGATAATATGTCACCGAAAAACTTATATTTTGAAGTATCCAAGTTAAAAGAGAAAAACTTTTTATCGGCACTATATTTTTGTATGGCATTTCCCGCTCATCAAAGTTTTTGCTTCCTTCTAAAAAGAAAGCATTATTTGAAGTTCACCTCTCAAGTTTATTGTTTGTTTACATGGTTTATAGTTTTAAAATAATAGCTTTGTTCCGACCAGCATTGGAACCGTCTCAGAACCAGTAAATCCAGTGGCTCACATATATTTGGACAAGTTAAACAAGTCAAAATTGACAAATGAATTGATTGACCAAAAAACCGTTCTGAAACCGTTTTTATGGCTGGTTGGAACAACCCTAATATTTACTTCAAAATTGCCTGTCTGTGTTTATTAGACCTGTAGCTATATAAACCCTTGACAAACTTTAAAAAAAAAATCATAAAGCCAATGGAATTCAGAAAAAGGGTTTATTCAGATCATAATAACGTTGTGAAAAGCATGTCTTGGTAGATGTTAGTTAAATTAAAGAAAAATAATGACACGATGCATTTTTTATTATTACATTAACTGGAAAAATTTGAATTTAATATTATTTCTTTTCATGTGATTTTTTTTAATCAATTAAGCTAAAATAATAATGTATGAAGGTCTCAATTTTTCTGTGCGTTTTTGCCAGCAGGATTCTTCATTTTTACCCCCTATTTCTTTCCAATTGAAGAAATTGATGCAATAACCAGATAACCAAAATGTTGACGAATAAAAATTAACGAATTTTTTCATTTGGAAAAGGAGGTAGGAAACAACTTCTTTTAAAAGCAAAGAAGAGTAAAATGTCAAGATATAATTACAGAAATTGAATACGCAACTACTCAAAAAAAGATTTTGAAAATTTGGACTTACACAAAAAAAGTCAAAATAATGTTTAAACAGTCTTATTGAGAAAAAATAGCAAACTAACAAAACTTCAATGTAGACACGGAAAGATCCGCAATAACCTGAACTTAAAGATTATACCTGAACATGAATTTTGATAAAATGGACTTACTTGGTTTTTGAAATCATGTCTACAATTGAAGGGCTTATTGGAAAAACGTGAGAAGCCAACCTCTGAACAAAAATAAACATTTCACTCTTTTCAACAACAGTATGACAAACCACATAGTTTAGGGCTTGGGCTTCCGTCACAAGATTAATTTCTCAATAAAATGATTTTGTGACTTGTGACTTTTTTCCAATAATCCCTTCAATTGTAACCCTCAATTGCCTAATACCAATTTGGGATTGATCCGTTGAAGCGTTGTTGTACCGTTTAATCGAACAATTTCAAGGTAATATACAGGGAGTCTCATTAATATTATGAAAAGAGTTTTCCCGCTTCGAAATAAGAACAAAACTTCCTATAAACATGTATCCGGAATGCTTCGTTACAGAGATACAGGGTGTTGAAATTATTTTTTTTGAATAATATTTGAAATAATGTCGATCTTTTGATGAGAATGTTTATTTGAGGGCTTCTTATCATGCAAAATTCGAGTTTGATCTTAGTATGGCTCTAACTTGTAGAGGGCGCTACCTACACTTATTTATCAGGATATGAAAAACCATAACTTTTTTAAACGTCCCTGTATTTTTTTTTAAATAAAAAAACATATTTGAATATCATTTTTACGCAGAAAATGTTTACTTGTTGGAAGCCGCTACGTGCAACCTTTCTCGAGGTATTTGAATTTGAAATAATGAATACATTTGAAATTATGGCGAAGCATGGTGTTTCATTGATAGTGTCAAAAAATTAGGATGAGTTTGCCTGCTCAAAAAAAAAAGAAAACTTCCTATAAACATGTGTCCAAAAATGCTTCGTTACAGAGCTACAGGATGTTAAAATTAGTATTTAATTTTTTTTTTCAGTTTTTTTTACATTTTTTGTTTGAATAATATTTGAATAAGAGTAGTTGATAACATTAGACACTAGTCGACTTTTAACTTTTTTACTGAAAATATGAAGCAATCACATGAAATATGTAATAGGTTAACTACTAGCAGGTTACCTTCGTCATAATTCCAAAATCACACGGACAAACATATTAATTATTTCAAATCCAAATATCTCCAGAATCATTGCACGTAGCGACTTCTAGCATGTATAGATTTTCTGTGTAAAAGATCGACATCAGTTCAAATATTATTGAGGAAAAACAAAAATGGGAATAAAATGTCAACACCCTGTAGATCTGTGATGAAGCATTTCTGGATACATGTTTATAGGAAGTTTTGTTCTTGTTTTAAAGCGAGAAAACTCATCCCGAATTTTTTCGCAATATTAATGAAATACCCCATATACTTTGACTGTGTATGTATTAATTTGAGGTGTAATAGAATCATATTTTCTTTAATTGGCAGATACAAAATAGTTACATTGATAATATCAATGAAAACCACAATTCTTTTCTCGATTGGGGTATGAAATCGATCAACTATGCAGAGTGTCCTGAATTGCCTGTGGCGTACAGGGTTCGTGAATATCGGTAATTTTTAATTTATATCCCTTGAATGTTTTATTTCATAAGAAATTCGACTGATTGTACGTTAATATGTAGTTTACTTGAATAAAGTTAATTTTAGAATAAAATCATCATTCTCGATTTTCATTTTAATGGAAAGGGTGAAATATGAGTTTTATTATTATTATTTTTTTTTCATCGGACTTGCTCCAAAATCGGCATGTGGAGTTCTTGGATTCTAAACAACTTTTTTCAACATGATTGGTCGATATCTTGTCGCATTAAACCATTTTTTGACACCAAAATGAACTTTTTCGAAAATTCTCGCTAAACCGAAGAACTATCATGAAATGTATCAAAATTGATTTTTTGGTTATCAGACATGCACAAACTATCCCCGAAGAAAGTTTCTCAAAATATAAATAATAAAAAGAAATCCCATATGTATTTACATAAAAAATGTAAGCCTTGTAGAAGTGGCTAGGAGTAACCTAGAGGTATTTGCACTTGAAAGTGATTCATGCAATGTGGTTTTAGATGGCGAATTTTGAAAATGAACATGGGTGGCTTTGAAAACGCTGTTGTTATGGTTTTTGACAAGTGTTGATGTTCCGAGTTTCTTAAGATAAAAAAAAAAAAAAATTCAACTGGAAAAATTTGTCACCAGAATATGAACTTAGAATATTTTGTCCTTATCAAGAGACATTGAACATTAAAATAACTGTCAAAATAACCATGTTAACACCGTTTTCCAAGCCCCCTATGTTCATTTTCAAGATTTGCCATTCAAAACCACATTGCATGGTTTACTTCCTTTGTTAATATCTTGAAAAAGTTACTTCTAGCCACTTCTACAAGTTATATCTCTTCAATCAATCCGAAAAAAATGAAGTGCGTACAAAAAAGTATAATGACCATTTGAATGAGCAAAAAGATGTGTAAGTGGCGCCCCCCACAAGTAAGAGCCATACCAAGGCCAGATTCGAATTTTGCGTGTCAAACCACCTTTATTGTATACCCAATTTCAAAAAAATAACTTTATTATTTCAAAAGTTATTTAAAAAATTAAAATTTAACTCTGTTATCCTGTATCTTAATATCAACTTTCGGATTAAACAAGTCGGGGTCTATCACAATATTTTCTTGTAAGGAATCTGCTTTTACCTTATGTCCCATTCTTTTCGGGACACCCTGTTTATCGGATATACAGGCTGAGTTTTTTAAAGTGTTACAATGCGATATGTCAAAAACAGCTTCAATTTTTTTTTTACATTTTGGAGACGTGATAATTTCACGGGGATGTATATTTTTCACATTTGTCCCTTCACCTCCTTAAGAGGGGTGGGAGGTAACTATCGAATTTCAAATGGAATGATTTATTTTTTATTTTAAAATACGGATCTACATAAAAAATATGTAGTCAGTGTAAATTTTTTTTGAAATTGCTCTACTGGTTACGTATTTATGATCAAAAATTGATTACTTAAATTATTCCTGTATTACAGTTATCCTGTATCTGTTACCATGGAAACCCCAATGTGATCGTAAAATGTGTTCCCTCGTGAAATTATCACGTCACTAAAATGTAAAAAAAATACGCCGTTTTTCGTATCGCGTTGTAACACTTTAAGAGTGTACGTTCCGCACACAGTTCGGAGAGAGCTGCGGGGTCGGGTACGTCTGGTAGGTGACGCGAGGAGGAGTCACGCATTTCTCCCACTACTATAGTTTAGGCGCGAGCGGTGACGGTCACCAGGTCTGGACTATAATATGAAATTCTTTAAACAAAATATTACTTTCATTACGTTTGACGAGTTCTCTGCTGCGTAAGATTTAGTGTATGGAAAGACGTAGTAATGTTTTGATGAAAAAGTCAAAGTATAGAAGAGGTAGAGGGAAGATCTGAAGTGGCTTTAGAGATTATTTATTACATTAAACAAAATATATTCAATACAGAAGTTTCTTACTCTCAGAAATGCATAGTGTGAAAATGCGTGAATATACAAGGAATATACCTAAGGATTTGGTTCAAATTATGTATGTAGGTTCTATTTGGAATTTGATCAGAAAATTAAAAAAAATATATGATATATATAGTTAGGTTATGTTTTCATAGTTTTTTTATTTTCCTAAATATTTTGTTCAAATTAGGTATGTAGGTTCTTATAACCAAAAGCCCAAAGGCTAGGGGTTGCGAAAGACATATATTTCTCTTCGACAGATCCATCCACAGATGTAGGTTCTATTTGCTATTTGATCAAAACATTTAAAAAAAAAATGATATAGTGAGCTTATGGTTGCATAGTTTTCATGTTTTTCAAAGGATTTTTGTTCAAATTAGGTATGTAGAATCTCATTTAAGGTGTGATCAAGAAATTTCACAAAAATTGACCAAGTGAGGTTATGATTAAACATTTTTCTGATCAAATCCCAAATAGAACCTACAAACTTAATTTGAACCAAATCCTTTGTAAAGTAACAAAGTTATACAAACATAACGTCACTTGGTCAACGTTTGTTAAATTTCTTGATTAAACCTGAAATAAAAAACCTACATACCGAATTTGAACAAAATCCTTTGGAAAATAACGAAAACTATTCAAATATAACCTCGCTTAGTTACTATATAATTTTCATTTATTTTTTTTTTACCAAATTCCAAATATAACCTACATACCTAATTTGAACCAAATCCTTTGGAAAATAACAAAATTATGCAAATATAACCTCGCTTGGTCAATTTTTGTTAAATCTTTTGATCAAACCTCAAATTAGAAGCTACATTCCATACATTTGAACAAAATCCTTTGGAAAATAACAAAACTATGCAAACATAACCTCACTATATATATATTTTTTTTTAATTTGATCAAATCCCTAATAGAACCTACATAACTGATTTAAACAAAATCCTTTGGAAAATAACAAAACCATGCAAAAATAACCTTACTATAGTAAACGCCCAACAAATTTGAATCCACGTCATCGTTGCCACCATGCGGGTTAGTTTGGGTGACCAAACATCACCAGCAAATCACATGACAACGCGCATGGTGGCAACCATGACGTAGACTCAAAGATGTTTGGCGTTCACTATATATCATTTTTGTTTTTAATTTGATCAAATCCCAAATAGAACCTACATAACTAATATGAAATTTGATCTAATTTTTTTGTAAAATAACAAAACTATGCAGACATAACCTCACTATCTAAATGTTTTTCACTTTTTTTTTATGAAATCCCTAAGAGAACCTACATACCCAATTTGAACAAAATCTTTTTGAAAATACAAAACTATGCTCTCTGTAACATTTCCTCATGAATCACCCTGTTTTTACATAATATTAGAGTTAGCAATGATACCCTTGCTTTTCTTTCTTTAGCCGATAATCGTAAACGGCCTTTATGTCCTTTTCTGGGATCAGGCACATAAGTTTCCAACTAATCATAAAATACTTCGATCACGATTAACGACCGAACACAAATTCAAATGAGCCCAGACTGGCTCTGATTTGGTCACGTGGTAGCATCACCGATCATAACATCGGAAATGCGCAAATACTGCAAATTAATTTCTGAACGACATGGCGCATGCAACATAATATTTTTCTAATTACTGTGGATGATCAAGATATTGCTAGTTTTATGGAAAGTTCTGATCCAACTGGTTTCAAGAAGGTTTTAATCGAAAGAGAAGGGATCAAAGCATGAGTCAAGTGGGATAAATTTTTGATTGAATCCCTTTTATAGGTATTATGCATAGCCAAATATTTGCATTTTTCGACGTGATGGACGCAACAAAAGTAGTTATTTGGAAAAAGTATCCCAATATAATCATAGACTATACTTTTCTGATTCAAATGTTTATCGTCATCATCTTTTTTCGCTTAGGAGAAAACAGCAAAATGTCAAGCGTCGAAAATGCTTCTAGATTCGGGCGGGCATAGCACTCTTAAGGGTGAGTTATTTAAGGGTATTCATCCGGTCTGAAATTTTACTCAAAGCAAGCATTTTTTTTGGAATGTGCCATTTTTTTATTACATCACCTTTTGGAACAATTCAAGTTTTATTAGGTAGGTGAGATATCAAACTAAGCAACCCAATATCTATTTTTGCAAAACAACGGTAAGAACAACGGTATCTCCGTTTGATATAATTAAACAGAGATCAGTAATACCTTCCACAAAATCTCATGTAATTCACAATAAATTGCCACCGTCTTCGAACATAATCTATACCCATCTCTTTTGAGGCGTAAATTTACTTAGTTTGGTTGCCGGCGTGATGAATACCTGCTGTCTGTTTTCTTCACGGACGTGATGAAAACTTATTTTGCTAGCAGTGCTTTTTCTAGCGGATGAATCCCCTTAAAGTGTTATTATGCGATACGAAAAACCGCTTCAATTTTTTTTTCGTTTTGGTGACATGATAGTTTCAGGAGAGGACACATTTTATGATTACATTGGGGTTTCGATGGTAACAGATGCAGGATAACTGACTGTAATACAGGGACAATATAATTAAACAATGTTTGATCATCATTCCGTAACCAGTAGAGCAATTTGAAAAAAAAATAAACAGTAGATTCGTATTTTAAAATTAAAAAACCATAATTCCATTTGAAATTCGATAGTTACCCCCCACCCCTTTTAAGGGGTTGAAGGGACAAATGTGAAAGATATCGTAAAATGTGTCCCCCCGTGAAATTATCACGTCACAAAAATGTAAAAAAAAATGAAGTCGTTTTAAACATATCGCATTCACTTCAAAAATCTCAACCTGTAGTATGTATATCAAAAAATTGTTTTTACACGTATATCAACTTTTTTGATATTCTCAGATTTTTGGAATAAAAACACATCAAGTTTTAAAATTGATTGTTTAGAATACAATCAAGAATAAAAATACACGTTGATAAAGCAAATAAACAACGTTTTCAGTTATAATATAAGGAAAATTAGGATATGCAGTGTTACGCCGGATGCGTGCTTTCAGCTTTAGAAAATACGCAAAACCTTACTTATGAACCGATTTTTGAGGAACTTTTGTTTGTTTATAATGAAAAGTATGACACCATGGAAGATACATATAACGCAATCATTTGTCTTCAACATTGAAAATTTTAATGTCGCTGATCGAACCAAATTCCAATACTGAAATTACTAACAAGCAATTATTCAAAAATGTGTGCAAAGTTTCAAGTTATTTCTGCAACTAACTACTCCAATTAAGTCGGCACTATAAGTTTTGCAAAAATACATTTTTTTCTTTTTTTAGAAAACTGAAACTAATTTTGAAATATCACTATTATTCTAATATCAAGCGAGTGAAAATTAATAAAAAAGCTACTTCACCTGAAAAATACATTTTCCAAGCCACATTTTGTAGACCAGTGATATTTATCTTTGTCTGACGTGTATGGCTGTAATGAGAAAGAGAGAGTGAGAGAGGATTGTCTTAGCTCCGCTCCGTTTTCGATCATAAAGTGAATTTTGCGTTTTCTTTTTTATTTATTTAGTACACAGGGTGTCTCAGAAAATGTGGGTAACCCCTCGAATAAAGGTAGAACATGAGAAAAGATTATAATAAGTGCCTATAATTATCTTCCTTAGAGCACTTCTTTACGTAGAAATGAACCCCTGAAGGGCGCCGTTGGAAATTCTCTTTCGCAAATAACTTTTAAAGTACCGTAGAATGGGGCTATTTGGGTTAGTTTGGGGTTATTTGGGACATGACGAAAAAAAAACTATTTAACAAACCGGACGCAACAGATGAACCCGTAGCCAAAATGTTCGTACGGCTCCACGTTGTAGCATGCTCATACCGAGTGTTAGGCGGTTCAGACTGCAGTGTCAAATTTTGGAAGCGTGAGGTGGATTGCAAGAAAGTGTGAAAATCGAAGAAAAAACTCTAGTGTCCAACTTTCCGTTCTCGGAACTGGACTGCTAGTGACAAGATAAATTCGATAGTTGTATCTTATTGTCAGATAACTATAGATGACGCAACAAAAATATCGTAGATATAATATGTTACATATTGGATTTTTAACAAGCTATTTGCATGAGTGGGGTATTTTGGGACAGCGAAAAACATGAAATTTATGACCGGTGTCAATGTTTCTTTGTGTATAAAAATGGTGCGAAACCAAGCAGTAAACTTACTCTTTGGCAAAACAATCGAAGCAAAATGACTAGTTGCCGGAAAGGACAAAATTTTAAGCCATAATTTTTTTTTGATCTTATGTGTTTCCAGTATTTTAACTTTTAAAGACTGAAAACAAACCTAATTTTCTATTATTTTGCTATTTGATCGTTTTCATTTTTTGTTTCTATTAGCAAACTTTTGATACAACCGATAAAATGAATGTGTTCTTTTTTTTTTGAACTTCATCTTAGGTGCTCCAAAAAGCCTTAAAAATCGATGTTATTCAAGTTTTAAGGCAATTTGCCCCCAAAAAGCTTCATCCCAAGTCGGTAATTTGGAATCACGTTTGAAAAAGCATATATCCCCTCCTACTTGGGAACGGGTTATGGTAATGGTAATGGTAAGAGTGGGGGGACATAAGCCCGGCGAGTAGGCTTAGTGGCCCTATTCGCCAACCCCGTGTTTTCAACCCTCTCCATTCAAGTCGTCCTGTCTCCATTTTGAAGCGGAACAGGTCCCCCAACTGCACCCGAAGAATGGTTGCCGCTCCTAAGACCCTCCTCCTCAGGTGACCCTATCTATCAAAGACTCCCAGTAGATGGTAGGAGGTTTCCCCCCCCCCCTTCTACAGTTGAGGGATTGGAGTGATTCATGCAAGTTTCGGTTGAGCTTGCAGTGTCCTGTCAGAATGCCTACGATCATGCTCAGTGCCTTCCTACTCTTGTTCAGCAACTGGGCCGTCCTTTGTTTGTTGGGTTGTGTGATAATCTCTCTGGATTGCCTACAAGTCGTGTTATTCCTCCAGTTTTTTACTGTGTTCTCCCAAGCCCACTCATTCAGGGATCCTCGGAGATCAGTCGTTTACTCAGACCCAGGTATGGCTCTGGACCGGGCTGGGACGATGAAGACCGTAGTCTAGCTAGCTCGTCCGCGCGTTCGATTCCGAAAATGCTCATATGTCCCGGTACCCAAACCAGTTTGACCTTCTTGCTCTCTTACGGGCAGCTGATTCTTGGCTTGCATAATGCCCTCAGAGCCGCTTGACTGTCAGAACAGATAACTATGTTATCTTCTGTCCCTCCTTGAACCTCTCCCCCAGTTGTCATCTCCAGGACAGCAAAAACCTCTGCTTGGAAGACCGTTGTAAGCTTTCCGAGAGGAAAAGCCTCCCCGGCATTCCTGTCCAGTCTGTATACTTTCCCTCTTTATCCAGATTGCCAGCTCTGGCAACGCAAGGTGAATGTTCAGTTCAGCTCATGGAGTCGTCCTCATTGCACCGGTCATGCTCATACAGACCATCCTTTGAAGTCTGGTTAGTGTGATTTCGTTAGTGGCTTTCTCGGTAGCCGGCCACCAGACCACGGCTCCGTATGAGCCTACCCACCGCTTGGCGCAGCATCCACATTGTGTCTATGCCCTTTTCAACTGTCCTTCCAATATGGAGTTTCCACGTTAACTCACTGTTTAAGACCACCCCGAGGTACTTGACCTCCTGTTTCAGTGCCAGCGGCATTTTATACAGAATGGGTGGCTTGACCTTCCCGAGATTCTTCCTGTTTGTGAAAAGAACTAGATTCTTCCTGTTTGTGAAAAGAACTAGCTCCGTTTTTGTGGGATTCACTGAGAGCCCCATCTCTTTTACACGCATACCTCATACGCTCGCAGACGACTTCCAGATGTTTACCTCTCCCAAGGATCAGGCCATCATCGACGTAGGCCTGCGCAACCTCCTTGCACGTCTGCCTCTACATGACAGTCTCCTAATGACACTTTCACCTGGCGATCCCGAAGAGCGGACCGAACCCAACTCACCAGGGAGGCCGGTGTTCCCCTGGCCGTAAGGGACTCGCAGATGACGTCCGTTTTAGCCTATTTGATAAGGCTCCTTCTACGTCAAAGAACAGGGTCAAGGCGACCTCTTTGTCGTTTAATGTCCTTTCAGCTAGTTGCACTACGGCATGGAGAGCCGAATCCGTACTTTTACCCTTGCAGTAGGCATGCTGGTTCCTGTGAATTGGAGATCTCGTGAGAATCTCCTCCGTCAAATACCTATCGATCATCTTTTCTAATGCTTTCATTTGGAATGATGTCAAACTGATTGGCAGGTGGGATTTTGGTAGCCTCACCAACTTTTGGGATGAATACCACCTTGGCGGTTTTCCATTGATCTGGGACGTGTCCCAAGGCGATGCTGGCTCGGAAGATGGATTTGAGTGTTGGTGTGAGCAGGCTCTCTGCATCATCGCCGGGAAAATCCCATCAGGTCCTGCTGCCTTGTATGGACTGAACTCACGTAGTGCTCACTCGATGGACTCGTCGGTAACGATCTTATTCGTCGTATCCCAGTCAGCCAGTTAGGGGTTTGTGCTTTCTCCCGGAAAGTGAGTTTGGAGAAGTAGGTGTAGTGTTTCCTTCCTATTGTCAGTCCATGTGTCATCTTCCCTTTTCAACAGCCCTATGTTTGTTGTTCCCTTTGAGCCGAGTAGCTTCATGAGTCTCGCCGACTCTGAGAAAGATTCGATCTCCCCGCAGAATTCACGCCATGTAGCCCTTTTGCTACTTGTTAACTCTGATTTGGATTTCCTCTGGACTTCAACGAAGATGTCCCATTCGAGCTGTCCTCCTCCCTTGAGAGCTTGGCGGTGCGACCTCCTGGCGTCCTTTTTAAGCCGCTCCAGAGTATCGTTCAACTACTCCAACACTTGCCATGGAGGCCATGCTTAACCTACCTACTTTAGATATCTACATCAAAATGGAAGCAAGAATGGGAGCATATAGACTAAGCAACACCGGGAACTGGAGCCACTCAAACTCTCAAGGACACACTAAGATAACCAGCACAATCACGAACCACTTGGTAACAATGAGGAGTCATATCATGTTGAAAAATATTACCTTTAGCACGTCTTCCAAGACCAAGCTAATAAGGGAAGAGGAAACGGTGAAACAACTCCGGATGGCTAATGGGGCAATAAGGTACACAGACGGCTCCAAAACAAACCGGGGAACTGGTGCCGGAATCGTAGGTGAAAATACAAAGTGGGAAACATGTGAACCACTCGGGATGTACGCCACAGTTTTCCAGGCAGAAGTACATGCAATAAACGTATGCGTGCAAGAGAATCTCAGGAGAGGCTACAGAGGAAGGAAAACCCTTATCCTTAGTGACAGCCAAGCTGCAATCAAAACCATCTCCTGCCGGGAAACCAAATCCAAACAAGTCATGGACTGTCAGCAAAACCTTGTTACACTGAGAGTATCTAACGATGTCACTCTTGGATGGATACCAGGACACACAGGGATAGCTGGGAACGAGAGGGCGGATCTACTAGCACGCAAAGCTGCAAACACACCACTTCTGGGTCCAGAACCTGCTATTGGTATTACAAAATCCTCTGTGAGAGGTTGGCTGAACTGTTGAACAAAAAACAACAGAAAGCTAGATGGTGCCAATCACCAGGACTGAAACACAAATTAATGATGGCAGACGAGATCGAATCAGCTTAGGAAAGTAACAGGTATATTAACTGGACACTGCACTCTAAGGAAACACATGCATATCATGGGTCTTTTCAACGAGGAACCCATATGTAGGCTGTGCAACGAGGAGGAGGAAACAGCCTCCCACATTGTATTCGAATGTGAAGCGCTGGCGTACTGGAGAAGAGATAATGGGGAATTCACAACCACTCCTCAAAGGACGGACACGGAAACAGTAGAACGAGTTATAAACCTTATTCGGGCAATGGAGCTCTTCGACTAAGAGACAGGCACAGAGAAGATACAATAAGCCCAACTAGAGACTGCGGTGTCGGGGCCAACTGCCCGAAACTCGTAGCGCCTGTACTTCAGTAATCAGTAATCAGTAATCGTTCCACCATGGAACTTTTATGGTTCCCGCTTTCCTGAGAGGACAGGATGCTTCGAATGCGGTCAAGATTGCCCTGTTAAGGGTCTCTACCTCCATATCCAGTTCCCCATTGGAGATTTTGTGCCGATCTCCGGTACCCACGGTCTCAGTTAGACCGTTATTAAACTTATCCCAGTCGATTGACCTCGGGTTCCGTTTGAGAGGCAAAGTTTCTCCTTTTCCGCGTCTAGCGAGAAGCGGATTAGCCTATGGTCTGGCATTGTTAGGTCCTTTGTAACTCGCCAGTTTTTCACCTTGCACAAATAATTTTGCGACACAACCGTTACGTCTATCACCTCTTGTCTGACGCGATTGATAAATGTCGGCTATACTTTTTTTATTGGTGACTTCAAGGTTTTCCGCCGTGAGGTACTCTAGAAGAGCAATACCTCTCGTGTTGGTGTCGGTGCTACCCATTGAGTTCTATAAATTAAAGTCAATGGTGCTACCCCAGATAGTGCAGTGTGCGTTAGCGTCGCAGCCGATAAAAGCTGGAAAACCTGACTTTTTCGTATATTCAACGATTTTAATAAGTTCTTCCGTAGGAGGTTAACGCACGGTATCGTACGGAAGGTAAAGGTTTATCAAAGACAACTTACGTATCGTTCCCTGGAGTTTGTATTTCAGAAGGAGGTGGCATCCCTGGTGACCAGCTGGGGTAGGTGGATCACCTGCAACTCCTTGGAAGCCATGGTACAGGTCCGTGGTCGATCTAATCTTCTACCTACCTGGAGACCCCTGATATTTTCCCTGAAATAAAAATGCTCCTAAATTAGTACAATTTCCCCTCTTGTACCACCATGACGCTCGCAGGTTCTGCGGAAGCATCTCGGCCATGTTGGAGGTTGATTTGACTTACCCTTGTAGTGTCCATTGTGAGGCATACGATGGACGCTTTACTTTACTTTACCGGCCTGTGGCCTTCTCCTCCACCGGAGGTTTGGAGGCTGCTGACGTGGATGGCAGGGCTGGCCTTCGTTGGATGCGGTCCCTAAAGACTCTGAGTCAAACCATTTCGAAGAACATGGTCCACCCTGAACCGTCCAGCCTTTTTACCGTTTCCCGATTAACTCGGAAAACTTGTTTACCCTCAGTTTCTAGGTGTCGCCAGTTTGCAACACTTGGGGACCTGTTCTGAAGATCCAGCATCTCCATGATGGAACCTTCTTCTGGCTTGTCCTTCCGCCCTATGGTGAAGGTAACCTTCACCGGGCGAGGAGCGCCAGCGGCACGGTATGCCCTGAAGGTTCGGCCTTCCCTGACAAGTGGCGGACATTCCGTCACCAGCTAGTCTCGTGAGTCCTCGTCTTTCGCCGTGACCAGGAACCAGCCATTTTCCTGTAGCCCAGAGTTGCGAAAGCGGAGTTCGCGACCTCGGGATTCCTGCGAGGAACCCGTCATGGTCAACCTCATCTTTTCAATGAGGTGACTCCTAATCGTTTCCGCTTGTCTGGGTGCACTGTGAAGTCGTCCCCCTCGGGGAGGATGACCACCTCATTAGCTCTCCCGACTGCCGAGCGATAAGAGCCAGCCGAGGGGCCCCCAGCAGACGCCGCTACTTACCGGATCGGCATCACTGGAATTCCGCCTCATCGGCCAAGGAGAGGCGCGGTTCTAGTCCCCGAGCTCCCAAATCAGACATCAAAGCTTGCTGGTCCTCGCTGGGCTTAGGACCAGCTAGGTGACGGCTTCAAGGCCGCGTGATGTTTGGTGAAGACCTAGCAACACAAACACCACGCGGCGATACACTCTCATCTAGGCGAAGTTCTTGTGAACGGGTACTAATACTCTAGGCAATTGTGGTGTTTACCCATATTTATCCAAAAGTGTATAGGACATTATTTCATGTTACGTAGAGAAAAAGTTATTCATAAGAATGTTGAAATTTTGACCTTAATAGCCCCGTTTTACGGTACTCAATATAATTTGGTGAAAATTTATTATGATGAACACTACTAAGGACCTGTTGAAATAGTGGCCTTCAAACACATTTAGCTCATTTGGTTTACCAGGGGCGGACTAGGTTCTGCATTTCATTGCTCACATTTTTAACACCTTGTAGGATAAAGTCTTGAAGAAAATAAATTTGGATAGCTTGAACATTGAACTACAAAAAAGGTACTCTTGTTCATTATCGGTAAAATGAACCGTTTTGAAGAAAAAAAAAATTGTTTTAACGAACCATCGAAAATAGCCATGATACAGTGGTGTCCTTGACGAAAGTTTTTGAAAAATTTAAACCTAGGTTTTTCTTGAAATGTTTATCCTGAAGCAAGAATCTAAAATTCAAGAAAGACATAGGTTTACATTTTTTCAAATAATTTCGTTAAGGACACCACTGCATCATGGTTTTTTTCATTTTTTTTCCAGAACGGTTCATTTTATCGATAATGAACAGGAGTACATTTTTGTAGTTTAAGGTTCAAGCTATCCAAATGTATTCATTCCAAGTCTTTATCATACATGGTGTTAAAAATTTGAGCAATTAAATTGTAGAACCCAGTCCGCCTCTGGTTAACTAAATAGGGTAGATGAGTTTTAAGGACAAAATTTTCACAGGTCCTTAGTAGTGTTTATCATATTGAATTTTCATTAAATTATATTGAGTACTTTGAAAGTTATTTGCGCAAGAGAATTTCCACCGGCACACTTTAGGGGGCCATATCTCCTTAAGGAGGGCTTCTAGGGAAAAGAATTATCGGAACTTATCATCTTTTCTCATGTTCTACCTGAGATTTGCCAAATTTTGTGGGATACACTGTATTCTTGCGTATTTTGAAACAAAAATCGGAGATGACTTTCAAATATTGTATATAAAATTTCAAATAATTTGAAAATGTATACAAATTGTCCATTACAAAGAATACCAAGGGACCTGTGGGACGTATACAGGATGTTTTCCAACTACGGTACAAAACTTCAGAGGTTGATCTGTTAGGTCGTTTCAAGAAAAAAAGTTTCGATGAACATGATATGTCCGGAGTTGCTTCATTTCTGAAGCCTTAGTCTTGATAAAAAATCTTGTAAAAAAAATCGGTATTTATAAAATATCATAAATATCCTTGAACCGATTTTATTGAAATTTGGCACAATTATTTAATGTCACAAATAGGCCCTTATGTAGCCCTAACTAGAAAAAAAATATTATTACGTCTCAGTGGGTACCATAGCCAAATTCATATTGAAAAAAAAATACGCCATCAAGTTTTTTTGTGGTTTTTTCATTTTTGAAGCAACTAGAAATACAATTCTTGGTCTTCCAATGTTTTCTCCATATCTAGCTTCGAACCACCTCACCTCAACTCCTTCTAAAAACTATCCGTTTACAACATAAATTAAAAACCAATAATAAAAAACAAACAATTTTGACCTTCCAGTCAAACTTATTACTATTCATACTTATACCCTACATAATATGTATATAGCTCGCCAACTAAAAAAAAATAAACACAGTGAATGGATCCTCAATGCGCATCAAATACGGCAACTTTTCTCACTTACTGTTAGTGTTAGTTGCTTAGCAATAGTGGTACACGCTATTCAGACCACAGGTATAAATTATTGTAAGTCTGTTCAAACAAAGGAAAATAAATTTGGTCAAATATCTCATCAGTCTTTAAAATAAAAAAAAAATCAAAATAGAGTTTTCAATATACATAATAGTGGTAAATTTATCACGTAAATTTGAATAATGTTGAATAAACATTGATTGAAAAGCGTAAATCAAAATAGAGTTGATTCTTTTACAGGGTTATTCACGCTATACGGATCGTAATATGGAGTTTTTGAACCCCTTATTAGTTTCAACGTTATTAACGTATCCCGCTATACTAAGCATGCGCAGAAAACAAAACATTAATAACGGAGAGGAGACAAAAAAGAGATTTTAAAACTCGTATTCAACGTTTGACGTTGTGTCATCACCATGTCATCTGTCATCATAGTGATCAGATTTGTTGTGTTTTTGGTTTATGATGTATGGATTTTGTGATATTTTCGCCAAATTCCTAGCAGAGCAGCACGAATTATGGAATATGGAAGATATTTTGGTCCAAATTGGACCAGATTCATACTACCAAATGAAAGGTTTAAATCTTATTTCACGTCCGCTTGGCAAACGGGAATAATATTAGCATAATATTATGCTACCATCTACATTGAATTTGTGTTCAAAATTACTTTGACGCCAAATTCAATGTGGACGGTAGTACATAATTCCCGTTTGACAAGCGGAAATCTGTCACATCCACTTCGAAGCTAAATTAAATGTAACTCGGGCAAAACTACGAGTATCATGGGCAAAACACCGACTGGAATGATAAACAGCTGATCTCCATCAACATCAATTACATTGTTGCCAAGCTGTAAAACATAGGATCAGTTTCTGTTGGATATTTAATAAAAAGACAAGAATCTTACAATTCCAGTGTAACTGTAGTCATTTTTAACAATTTAAATAATTGTACTTTGTATGTTTCACGATTTCTATGTAATAATTAAATAATACTGTATATCAATATGACAACATGAGAAAATAACCGACGGTTATTAAGCGAACGTTAAGGCTCCGTAGATAACGTAACACGTTATCGGCTGATAACCGATTCGGTTATTTCCAGACATCTGCGCAAGCTCAGAATAACCGGCAACGTTAATAACGGGTCAAATAAGAGCTTCAAAAACTCCCTATTGTGGCTGAAATACTTGACTCTGAAGAAGTTTGACTTTTGGGGTATATGGCGGTATATTACGGTTACATTTTAAAATTATTTTCATATTATACAGGGTGTCCCGAAAGCCTTAAAAATATTAAAGTTGCATTTTTTTAATGCCTCCATTTAAAAAAACGCAACTTTTATTGAATTTTTGGATTCTCTGATCAAAATAAGTGTATGTTTTAATATGGTTCATGATACCTAAATCTTGAGGTTTTTTAAATAATTTGAATTTTGTGAAAACCTATTCTCAAATACTTGCGGAGTATGTTAGTTATGTAAGCGAAATTTGCGGTGCTACAATAGATCATATTATTTCATATCCCAATCTTGATAAACTTTTCATCTTATACAGGGTGTCCAAAAACTAAGACTAATCAAGTCAAATATTTTAGTGGCTAAAAGTTGACTAATTTTAATGGAACCTCATATTTTTTACTCTACCTGCAAATGTATCTTTTAGTTACCTGTCCATTGGTATTATGGTCTTCTATACCTAAGTCAGTTCAGTTAAGTTACAAAAAACGCCTTATAATTGTTTTTGGCCCCATTTGTTGTTAAAATAAAAGTTCTTGTGAATCTAGTTATCTAGTTACCTAGGCAATTCAGAAATGACAGATAATTAATCATGTTTTTTACTTTTACCAAGATTTTTACTTTGTCTTTAATGTGAAACAATGTTTAATCATTGTTGCATTTGTTTTGTTCTACTTAAAAATTTCAAAAACCCATAGGTAACTAAATTATCAGGTACCATCAGGATTTGTATTTAAAAACATCAAATGGTATAGAAAACTATCATTAGGCGTTTTCTGTGAAAACGCGAGGACTTACAGTGGCGGACATAAGTATGGAAAGGCCCTTCAATTTGATAAAACTTTGATCCTGCATCAGTTATCAAAGAAGTGATGGTGCATTCAGAAACTTCAATCCATTTGTCAGATTACTTGTCCTGGCGATTTTTTTTTTAAACATTGTTCAGTGCCCTTTTTTTCACGTTCAAAAAAAAACTTTTTTCTGTGTATCTTGTGATAAAGATGGCTTCAAAAGAGGGACAAATGCTATGTACTTTCTGAAAATTTCATAATAACTGAACAAAGGATAGCTTGGCAATAACATCTTAAACTTGGCAAAAATGATCCATTTTGCATGATTTCTTCAAAAAAAGTTCATTTTTGCCAATTTAAAAATTTTATAGCTAGACTTTCCTTCGTTTAATTATTATAAAATTTTCAAGAAGTAGATAACTTTTGTCCCTCTTTAGAAAAGAAGTCTTTTTTTGAACGTAAAAAAGGCCACTATACAATTTTTTTTTAAAAATCGCCAGGACCCCTAAACTTACAAATGGATTGAAGTTTTCAAGTGTACCATCACTTCATTGATTACTGATGCAGGATCAGAGTTTTATCAAATTTAAGGGCCTTTCCATACTTATGTCCGCCACTGTAGATATAGGACACCCTAATACCAATCGACAGGTAATAAAAAATACATCAACTAATGAACTGAAAATTATGAATAAAAGTTGACCATTGTGGAATAAAATTCACTGGGGGGGAAATAAAATTCACCAACATTTTTTTGTAAGAATAACAAATAAATAATTGACTGGTTCACCGAGCTCAGCTTCACTATTGGCCAGAAACGCACCTGGAATAAAAATTAGGCTGGGTCACCTTTCTTATTGACGTTAACATACTTTTCGAGGTATTTGTCAAGTTTAAGATATTTTTAATATGAGCTCAACTGAAATCAAAATAAGAGAAATACACCAATTGCAAAATCTATACTACTGTACAAGGCCAGGGAGCATAAATGCGATAATAAACCTCCGAATACAATGCAAGTGAAATACAGACATTCCATCATATTGTAACAAGTATCGCTATAGAAAACACTGTTCAGCTTTAATTAATTTATTTTACAAGTCACTATGTACAGAACTCACTATTCACAAACAAAATCACAGCTTATTTATGTTTCACGATTTATATTTCACGACGTATTCGGAACTGAACTAACTCCTTGAAATGACGGATCTCATTATATACCCTCGCCAGGATTGAGAGAACAATCCAGATATTTTTAGAAAAGCGAATAATGTTCGACGCCATCTAGCCTTGCTAGAATGTACCAGAAGCCAATCGATTCCAAACAATTCTACACAATGTGGTGATGGCTTGCGGCGGCGCATTCACCATGCAACGTCACATTGCCCCCTTCTTAAGGCAATTCGTCCCGAATTGCCTTCATGTCGGTATCGGCAACTGTCCCCAAACCGGCAGCCTGATGTCCTATGGAAGTAGCAGTCCACTGTCCTCTGGTTCGTCCTCCGGGAAGGATAGCAGCACACCAGGATGTCAATGCCGCTTTCTTTGAAGATTACCTCCAGCATGCTCCGTACTACTCTCCAGTCCAGTTGGTCGTTCGTCATTTTCGGAATTGCCAGATGGGTCAGGTCCTGTGACAGCATCAAGTCACGAAGATGACTGAGGGCTTTCCAGACATCACTGTAGGTGGTCAGATGATGTGGAAGCTTCTTCGTCACAAGGTAGAACAGATATCGTGTACCTTCCATGATTTCCAGTACCCTCCCCACCTCTGGTTTTTGTCGTCGTAGATATTCCAGTTGTCCAAATTTCCGCTTGAAAGCAGCAGCAAGACCACTCCTAATACCAAGGTCTTCAGTGACCCAGTGAGCCAACGAATATTCGGCCGGTGCTTTGAACAAATCCAGCTGCCTTTCTTGGACAACGCCATTCTGGACTTTCTGGCCATTGGAGTGTAGAGACATGAAAGTTTCCAATGACATGTCTTTCTTGGGTAACCTGATCTGCCTCACTTCAGCGTCCTGATCGTCGTGGTTCCCAGCATACCGAGCTAAACGATTGAAGTAAACAACCCTCGGTTTTCCTCGTGGTGGCTTTCGAATCCTGTAGACGACGTCATTGATTCGCTCCAGAATCTCATACGGGCCCTCCCAAGAACTTTGCAGTTTTGGGGAGAATCCACGTCGCCTCTGTGGGTTGTGAAGCCAAACCAAATCCCCAACCTGGAACCCTCCTTCTTCGGCCTTCACGTCGTACGCTTCTTTCATCCTGTCGCTGGCACTTTGGATGTTTAGTCGGACCCGTTGATGGATATCGTCCATTTTTCTACGAAGATCACTTGCGTAGTCTTCCCCAGCGACATCCTCACCGGGTGGACAGCCAAACTTCAAATCGCAGGGCAGCCGGAGTTCACGACCCATGATGATCTTGGCAGGTGTTTCGCCCGTCGTTTCATGAACTGCTGACCTGTACGCCATGAGGAATAGGGGAAGATGTTGATCCCAGTCTCTTTGTTGGTCAGAGACAACTTTGGCCAAGTGTCGATTGATGGTTCGGTTCATTCGCTCCACCATGCCATCCGATTGTGGGTGTAACGCCGTTGTCCTTGTCTTCTTGATCTTCAAGACATCGCAGACGTTCTGGAATAGCGTCGATTCGAAGTTCCTGCCCTGGTCCGAATGCAGCTCCAACGGGACACCGAAACGGCAAAACCATTCCTTAACCAAGACATCGGCAACGGTAGCCGCCTCCTGGTTTGGCAAGGCATACGCTTCAGCCCACTTGCTGAAGTAATCCATGGCGACCAAGATGTATTTATTTCCTTTGTTCGTTTCAGGGAACGGTCCAGCCACGTCGATTGCGAACCTTTCAAAGGGGCTTCCCACGTTGTATTGGAGCATAGGAGCTTTTGGCCGTTTCTGGGGTCCGTTACTTGCCGCACATACGGCACATTTTCTGCACCATTCCTTCACATCGGCTTGACAGTTGACCCAGTAAAACCGTTCTCGCAGCTTTCCCAGCGTCTTGGTTACACCCAAATGTCAACCCGTGACGCCATCATGGACCTCTCTCATCACCTCTGCCTGTCTGTTTCCAGGAACGACTAACTGCCTCCGATCTTCAGTGCCATCCAGATTCTTCACCAGCCTCTTCAGGATGCCGTCATCAAGAACCATCGAGTCCCATTGAGCCCAGTAGGACTTCACGGTGGTCGAGAACCGCGCGACTTCTTGCCAGGTTGGTCGTTGGCCTGCCTGTTTCCATCCGATGACAAGCTTCAGATCTGGATCTTTCTCCTGGTCCTCGCGAAGCGCCTTAGACTGCCAGGAATCATCCACTACAGTTGTCCTGCGAACGCTCGCTTCCTTTTCCTCGGCTGTGTGAGAAAGCTCTGGTCTCCTGGACAAGCCATCCAAGATCTTGAGGCTTGATCTCGCTCGATGATCCTTCTTTTCCCATGCCAACGCAGGTGCCCGTATCTCTTTCCTACAGCGGCCACGCATATGCCCAAGCTCTCCACAATTCCAGCATCGCAGCTCCTTTCGCTTGGATACCTCCATTTCCTTGAGGACTCTCCTCACAGTTGCTTCGACGGTGTCTTCTTCCAGACTGCCGAATCTCCTGGTCTCGAAGTCCATCCAAGAAGGCCTGAACTGCAAGCCTCTCCATAACGTTCTCTGGCGTGGTCGGATAAGCCAGTCGTGCAAGGCGAGCAACATCCGCTTCAAACTCCTGCAAGGTCTCGTTGGTCTTCTGAATGCGATTTTTCAACTGAGAGTGGTAGACGTGCTCCAAGTGAGTTTGCCCATATCGCAGTTCCAGATGCTTGACTAGTACATCGTAGTCCTCCTGCTCCTGGGTGTTGAGCGTCTGCAGGATTTCTGTAGCTTCCCCACGAAGTGCCAGAGTCCCGGTCCTTTTTCCGGTCCAGTCCATCCATTTGCCCTTGCTGCTGCCTCGAACTGGCGATGGTAATTGTTCCAGGACAGTTTGCCATCAAACTGTGGGGCTTTCATGTGGATTCTGATGGTATCAGCTTCCATCTTGGCACTCGCACCGTGATTCCCGAAAGTAACTTCCGGTTGTTGCATGATTACTGCCACTTGCCTTCTCACTTCGTCGATTTCGTCTTCCAGAGCCTTTGCAGTCTCTCCTAGTTGTTTCTCCAGATTTCCGATTTCCTCTGCTACATGAGCCTTCAAGCAGTTGTAGTTATCCGCCAATTGCTCCTTGATTTCTTCCATAGCTCTGGAAGATTCTTCGAGCTTCTCCTCCATTTTCCTCGAGTTCTCTTCCATGGCTCTAGAAGATTCATTAAACTTCTCTTCCAATAATCTTTTTACTGCGTTGGGATCGGGAACTTTAAATTGGAACGTATCAGGATTCATGCCTTCTTCCATTAAAGCCTCACGAAGCCTTGTTTGTAGATCAGTTTTCTTACCACTACTATCCAGGTCACGCTCCTCCAGCTCTCTCTTCAACTCGGCGACCTTCAATCCGGTTAAAAACACCAGTTTCGCAGCCATCACAGTGAATATTTATGTCCGTTTCTATAGCACACAATAAATCCCACTTTTGACACCAATGTAACAAGTATCGCTATAGAAAACACTGTCCAGCTTTAATTAATTTATTTTACAAGTCACTATGTACAGAACTCACTATTCACAAACAAAATCACAGCATATTTATGTTTTACGATTTATATTTCACGACGTATTCGGAACTGAACTAACTCCTTGAAATGACGGATCTCATTATATACCCTCGCCAGGATTGAGAGAACAATCCAGATATTTTTAGAAAAGCGAAGAATGTTCGACGCCATCTAGCCTTGCTAGAATGTACCAGAAGCCAATCGATTCCAAACAATTCTACACAATGTGGTGATGGCTTGCGGCGGCGCATTCACCATGCAACGTCACAATATTATATTTGATCAATGGTTGACCACCACACAAAAAATTGGTGTAGCATTCTACACATACTCCCAAAAATTAGGAAAAGATGGGGTAGTCCCCCAAGGCGTCCCTAGGCCGCAGGACAATCATATAACTTGGCACAAATAGCTTTCTTCTTAAATCAATTTTTATATCAACTCGCCGCTAAATATGTCCAGCCAATGGCTGAATCCTACTCGTTATATGTTAAATCTCTAACGATATCGCCTCAAATAGAGCCGATATAGCCTTATGAATGATTTTTTAACTAGGTACTCATAACTCGAGATCACCTCATTCACAAGAACCAAACTCCCATACCATAAGTATGATTATATTTTATACCACTACGCTGTAGGAAAAGTGAGCTGTAGCAGATCATTTAACAAGTGTCAAACTCTTTAGACTACTGATGGTGAGTCATTCCTCAATCTCCATCACTCAGAAAAAGGGGCGGCGGCAGATCGTTTTAACCTAATTCTTGATAGCTCAAGAATCAAACTCTTTTGACCGCTGGTGAGTCATTCCTCAATCTCCATCGCCAGAAGTGGCTGCAGAATAGAAAACACAATGGGATTTCTCTTGATTAGTTAAAAACGCGTTATATTGAATTAAGAAAGGTAACTCTGTGAGACCACTCACCATAATCAGTAAATTAGGTATCTGGCTCATCATTACAAAACACATTGGCAGTATAAGAGTCCATCCTCTGCACTCAAAATACCATCAAAAGGAATTTACCTTTCAAATATCACCAGAGAATATCACTTTGACCACTGTCAAAAATGATTATCAAGGTAGAGAAGAATGATCAGAAAGCACACAAAATTGTTACAAAAAAAATGGGTTGCTACACCATGGAGTATATTTCGTGCAAATCTATTTTTTTTTTTTTATTCTAATGAAGAGCGCTTCCGGCAACAATGCCATCATCAGTTCTTCCTGAAAGAAGTAAGAGCACAAATTAAAAAAGCCATAAGGACGGAAATATTACTAGAACGCAGTTAGATAAAAAATGGAGCAAAACATTTTTAGGTTAAATTGTCCAAGAAAATATAACTTACTTCAGTCAGGAGTACAGCAGGTCAACACAAAACAGGTTGCACATTACAAACAAGAAGTGTATAGGTGACGGTAACATCGAACAGGAACATGGGGTTACAATTTGCCCCTTACTTGGGAGTTGATGGCTACGCTTACGTTACATGTGTTTGATTAAAGCGAAGGTTTCAGACAGAATGAATTGTGAAATGGCGCTCTAACGGCAACCGAACTACGTTCTTTTTCTTCTTTTCTGTCGGTCTGAAGTATCCTCAGAACGACTGTTTGGTCTGGGCTGCCAGGGCCATACAACCAATTTCCGTGGTCCAGTCAGTGTGTTCTTGACTTGGTGTATCTCCTTATTCTCTTTCTAATTTATAACTTTTAATTCAAGTATTAATCTTTTGTTGCTTTTTAACATCGCAACTGATTAGCGCGTGCAAAAGCGGGGATTTGCAAAAGAAGAGTTGTGCAGGTTCTGGTTGCAAGCTGTAACTACTAAGTTCAAATATTACAGTTGGATATCACAAGCTTGCAAGAAGTTGCTTAGGAGACGAGCTGATTCATGCATAGAGTGCTGGTTAAACCTAATGTCATGCAAGGCAATTGGAAAGTTCCCAAACTGCCTATAGAGTGCAGAAATGAAAGTTTGAGTTTGGATTTGAAAAGGCTGGCACGAAAATAGAACGCGTTCCAAGGAACCCACTTCCCCACATACACACAAATTATCCTGCTTTACTCGGATTCTGTGCAGATGGACCGACGCAGCACATCTGCACTGATCTGATCTTAATCGGCAGAGGGTGACGATTTGTCTTCTGTTCAGGTTATGTTTGTTTTTATACCAAGGTTCTTTCGCGGGTGCCCTCATAGCTTCCACATTTTCCTTGCCTTTAGTCAGCCCTTTATGACGGAACATCTGGATCCACTTGTCCCATATTTTACGAAAGATTGTTGGTAGAAGCTCACGATATTCCTTTTTTGGTGTCTCCGATATGGTGATCATTGCCCTTGCCTCATTCACTAGTGTGTCCACTCTCTCGTTTCCATATAATTCTCGAGTGACTTGGGATCCATGTGAGATGGATTCCAGGTTTTTGGTTCAGTTTCTGACTCACTCTCAAAGTCATTTCCTCGCTGTCCCCCAAAATTCCTCTTCTTTTGATTCTTTGCAGCGCACTTCGTGAATCTGAGAAAAACACTGCCGAGGTGGTGCCTCTTTCCTCAATTAAGGCTAAGGCCTTTTGTTTGACGAGAATGGCCACTCCTCCATATTCTTCGTCTCGTTCCTCTCTCACAGGAATATAAGTTGTTCTTCTTTTTTAACCAAGTCTCGTTGAGGCAGATTAAACTGGGATTATGTTTATGACATAGAGAGATTAAATTCTCCCCATTGGATCCAAAGCTATCATATTCCAATGTAAGATATCAGGTAAGTACTGGAATTTCGATAGAAAGTTGATTTTCCTTTTATTTGTTATCTTTTACCGGGTTCTTTAATCTCTCTAATCTGTGAGTTTACTGTGATTGACTGGAAAAGGATAGCGAGTTCCTCTCCCAATCTTTACGTGTCGAAAACTGCGTTAGTACTGCGCACGCTACTTCCTCCTGTGTCTTCTCTAATATATTGACGTTCTCCTCGCTGTTCTGTTCCCTGCTGCCTTCTTCTGTGAACTCGAAAGTTTCCTTTTCTTCTGTCCTTTTTGGTTCAGTGTTGTTGGGCACCCCCAATGTGTTATTGATGGGATTTCCATCTAACTTCATTCTGGAAGCAGATGGAAACAAGCAGTTTCGGTGTTCTTCCCTGAGTGTCCAGTTTTCCGGGATTATTTCTTAGGCCCTTTTCTTCGACTGAGTTCTCTGGTAGGTCTTATACCGGTGTGTTTGACTCTGCGTGTTTGCTCGCGTGTCTGTGTATTCCTATTCGAGAGTGTCAGGTCCAGTGCTGGGAACTCAGAATCATCTGTTGTCCTCAGGGCTTGCGCGAATTTTCTCTTTTTTTTTGTACAGGGCCAGCAAATTCCTGTCTGCCTCCATGAAGGAGATGTTTTCACGAGCAACCAGCTCATTAATTGCTTTTTCCCTTTTGAATTCAGGACACCTTCTATCAGTTCCCATTCTCACAATCCTCTCTGGAGTGGGGTCTCCGCATCCGGAGCATCAAAAATGCCTGGCCTTGCAGTATTTTTTTTCATGACCAAATCTGAAACAATAATTATAACACTTTATAGTATTTTGAACATAAATTTCTCCTTCTCTGTTCCTCATCCTTCTCGACATTCTTCTTCCCTCGATCATTTTGGTACGGCACTCGGCCTCGTTGATGAAATTTTATCAATCTATGATAAAGCCCACGTCTCTCACTATTCCCTTCACTGATATCATTCTTTGAGGAATATAAGCCCTCAATTGATTTTTCCTTAGGTTAGTATCGTTGATAATGCTATTCGCCTCCTTTTGAGAGTCCAGATAGACGCACACTTGGTTGTATACTGATTTTTTAAGGTCCGTAATGCCCTTGATTCCCATTCTTTACAGAATTTGACTAAGATCGGAGTAGTGTAATCCCGATACATTTCTGTTTTCTGATTGGATGGTAACTAAGAATGGTTTCACGTTGTCGCTGAATAATATATTTTCCTTTTCAGAGCATTTCCTTTTTTTACGCAGCTTTCTGCCTCTATCCTATCCATTTCTGTCCACTTTCGTTTTCGATCAATTTCGGAATATCTAAAAGGGCCCTATCTAGGAGAGGGGTATCCAGTGGTGAGAGCATGTGCAAATTATTTAAAATATTTGTAGTTTCGGCATGTAACAGGCTTTTGAATGTAACATTCTCAATCCCAGGGTCGGGTGGTTTCGGAGGGATCCCTAACCCGTTCGTTTTCATGCTAGTAGTCAATACGCAAATACAATACGGCCAAGCAAAAAATCAAGCAGCAACAAAGCACTCTACAGCTAAAGCGGCAAGCAAACTAATATAGCCTGAATCAACGACTAACTTGATTTCTCTGTATTATTGACTATGGCCAGCACCAGAGCCGTCTATATTGTAATACAAGCCATGAAGTCAACAATTGCAACGTCGCAATTTTGGACCACCGTTGACGTTGAACGGTGGTCGAAATTTTGCATTGATTGAAGGTGCTTTCTTTAGGTGAGTTATGAACGGGAATCATATGCTACGGGAATCATATGTAGATGGTAGCATATGATTTCCGTTTGCCAAGCGGAAATTTGACAGTTCCACTTCGAAATGAAATCGAATGTAACCTAGGCTCCCAGGCATTCAACGTTTCAGAACTGCTTTCAGTTTTCAGTGCTTTCATTCAACCGTAAAACATTTCCCTCATTCAACTTGAAATTGTATTTTGAGAATATGAGAATGAGAAAGAAGCTCTGTGAAAATGAAGTGGTTTCTGCGTTGTTCTGAAAATTTAAGATTAAGGTAAGTGGGTGGGTACTAAAGAAAAAAAAATACATATTTAAATAGGGAAAATGGATGAATTAATGCCTCATCCTGAATTCCTCATACATATGCACCAGCTTCTATGTTATGTGGAAAAATCATAGAAAACGAGTGCTGTTTCGTTTAGGACTTTGGAAAAAAATTTTGGTGTGTGACGAAGATGGTGCTTTTTGGTTTCTCTGTTTTAATAATAGACACTTTAAGCAAACCCAACATTTTTTTACGTATCCGCATCCGGATCCGTAAACGAATCGACATACGTTAACCATTAAACCCCCCCTTAAGCAGCGATCGGTTCTACGTCTACGAAACGGATTGGTGAAACATCAAAGTTGTCAAACTTCGCGTTTTGTAACCCAGATATTGATTTTTGTTTATATTTTTGGTTTGGTTCGGATGTTTGTGTGTTTTCCGTTTATCGTTTTTGAAGAGCTTTTGTTATAATTTTTCGATTAGTTAAGATGCGTTTTCAGATACGGATACGATGAAAGGCCCGCAACGATACGTGCAACGGAACGAATCGGAACCCCCGCATCTATTCTGAGCATGCGCAGATTGATGCGGATACGGATACGTTTGAAATTTAGGACGTGCTTAAAGTGTCTAATAGTAATTAGACACTTTAAGCAAACCCAACATTTTTTACGTATCCGCATCCGGATCCGTAAACGAATCGACATACGTTAATCATATAAAAACCCGCTTAAGCAGCGATCGGTTCTACGTATACGAAACGGATTGGTGAAACGTCAAAGTTGTCAAACTTCGCGTTTTGTAACCTGGATATTGATTTTTGTTTATATTTTTGGTTTGGTTTGGATGTTTGTGTATTTTTCGTTTATCGGTTTTGAAGAGCTTTTGTTATAATTCTTCGATTAGTTGAGATGCGTTCTCAGATACGGATACGATGAAAGGCCCGCAACGATGCGTGCAACGGAACGAATCGGAACGCCCGCATCTATTCTGAGCATGCGCAGATTGGTGCGGATACGGATACGTTTGACATTTAGGACGTGCTTAAAGTGTCTATTATCAACTCCTGTCCTCCAGAAACTGAGGAAATCACATCTCAAAATCTTTAACCATCTGACGGTTTTGATGTTTTATTGTTTAGAATCAATATTTTTTCCCAAAAAATCATAAAACTGTCGTTAGGTTAGGATATGTATTATGTTATTTCTTATGTTATAATTTGATAAACATCATACCTGTTGCGATAATATATAAGTTATTCTTTCAAGTTACTGTCTTATTGAACATTTTCCGTAACTCGTAATCGTAAAATACCTTAATTTTCAAAAGGTGAGTTCGAGTATTCGCTCTGAATACTCGGAGCGCCAAAAATTGTTCGCGCTTCAATGGACAATTTCGCGCTCGGGGCGAAACTCGAACTCACCTAAAGAAAACACCTTCAATCAATGCAAAATTTCGACCAGCGATTAACGTCAACGGTGGTCCAAATTGCGACGTTGCACGTCATTACTTCATGGCTTGTATTACAATATAGAGGGCTCTGCCAGCACCCTTAATCGACGAATTCCAACCCAAATCGGACTAAAATCAGCCAAAATCCAAGAAACTAGAACCTACGATGTACGCACTCCTACCCGCAGACGCTTTTTTACCGAGCTACCATACATAAAAAATATATATACGTCAACAGATTGGAAACTGTCAGCCTTACGTCTGAACATTGCTATTTGCGCCACCTGTTGAGCTAAGGAAATAACACAGGCCGAAAATAATGTGGCGGGTCATTTGAAATCTGCGATTTCAATACTTTCAGTTCAAATACACTATACGACAAGCATTTGATAAAGCTTTCATCCTGTCTCTCGGTATCTTAGAAGTAATAGTGCATTTAAAACGTGTATCGATTTGTCAGTTTACGTATTTTGACCAATTTCTTCAAAACATGGTTTGATGCAGTTTTGTCAAGTTTTAAAAAGGATTAAAAATACATTTCTTTAGTGTAATTTTCAATTAAAATAGCTAGTACGTGTACACAGCCCTACAATCACCTTAAAAAATATGAAGTTCCGTATGAATCAAACTTATAGCCATTGAAAGTTTTAATTTGATAAGTTATAATTTTTGGCCACCCTGTATGAGATGACAAGTTTATTCAGATCAGGATTTAAAACATGATCTATTGTAACATTTAACCGCAAATTTCGCGTACATAACTCAAATACTCCTCAAGGCATGAAAATTAGTTTCACAAAATTCAAATTATTCAAACAACCTTGAGGTTTTGGAGCTCGAATAAAAAAAAACTTTTATATTCTCAAGGCTTTTGGAACACCCTGTATAATATGCAAATAATTTTGAAAATAACCGTAACACACCCCAAAAGTCAAACTTTTTCAATGTCACGTAATTGAGCCACAATATCACGATCCGTATAGCGTGAATAATCCTGTATAATGGAGATCAATTTCAAAAGACACATATTTCCCAAAAAATTGAAATCTAATGATGAGAGTATTTATAGCTCATAAGCTATATCCACAGTTATTACGCCGGTGTTAAAGGACCGGCAAATAATGGGGCTGTATTTTTCGGGATATCACGGATATCAATAATAGATTTCTGTTGAACCCCCATTACAGAAATGCCCGCTAAAATTATATTTTAGAATTGTTTTTAATAAACGGGGTTAAAATTGAGTACGCTTATACTATTAGAAATGACTTTATAAATAGAATCACGCCATTTTAGTGGAAAATATCAAAAACCAATCACAAAAAAGGACTGCTTGGCATGAAATGATCTACTTTATGACATCGAATATGTTTACACATTTTTTATCAAGATACAGTTAACCGATACTACCTATTCCATTTTTTCATCTTTATTGATACATTTGTCCGAGAATACAAATAATGCTTAGTAAAATAGAAAAAAGAAGACTTACGCAATGTCCTACTTGAGCGCTTTAGTACTTTCATCAGCCGCGAGTTGCCGTTGACGTAGGACACTGCGTTATCTTTGATAAATACCCAGTTCACGGTATATTGCGGAAGAGCTCATGATTTGTATTTACAGGTAGATGAAGTCAACCTTATGGAAACCGTGAAATCCGCATTGAACCTGAAGCATGACAATTTCGATCTTGTTGGGGCTTTATGCAAAGTGGCCAAGAAACCCAGATGTACCGAATTTCAAGAAAATTTGGTGGAGTTTTTGTTTTCCCAAATGACACAAAATACTGTGTATTTCAGAGATTTCATCTGTTATTGTCTAAGATGTGAACCAGAAATTATTGTCAAGTATTCACCAACTATTTTTGATCTGGAAAAAAAAGCCCCTTATCTTGACCTGAAACTGGTTAAACTCTATAGTCATTTGAAGTTAGATGACAATTTGATCAAGCACCTTCTAGATTTTGTTAAATTAAATACAGACGTCGATGGATCTGAAGAAGTGATAGCAAAGTTATCCAAAATTATGTCATCAGAAGATTATGTGGATCTTATTGAAGAATATTTTCCTCGAAACAATCAACCTGAAAGTACTGATTCACAAGAGCTCATATTGCAGTTCGAGATCATCAAAGCTTTGAGAAATTTAGATGACCCTCGAGCTTTGATCCCACTTCTGTCGACACTTTGCCGAGGAGATTACTTCCAGCCAAGCATTCCATTACTTTACAAGACGTTGTACCATTTGGATGAATACGATGCATTGAAAACCCTACGTTTGTTGCTGTCAAAAGCCGTTTCAGTGAGGAAACATGGCGTTTTCTTGGGCTTCGAAGTAGTACCTCAGAAGGATTCATTAGAGCTTTTTAATGTTGCTGCCACAAGAGAAAATAATACTTCATCAAAAAAATATTTATTCCGAGGTCTCTTGAAATATTCTTTGAAAAATCCATCGGAACGACTTTTGATCATGCTGACACCGTGTTTCAGCTTCATCAATATAAGAGACAAGGAATTGTTTGGAAATATAATTGACTCGTTGGAGAAAGTTCCATTGGCATTTTCACCTTTGTATCTCGAACATTTGCTGAATTTCTTTGATGAAATGGATCAAGGTGGAGGCATAGTAGCTGAATATAGACGATCCCTAGTGAGATTCATTGACCGTAGTGGTTACTCGTTTTATGCATACGTCAAATATAGATTTTTTGAGAAACTTGTAACTAATTATTTTTTAACAGATTTTCATCTAAATGACTTCGTTGTTAATTTTTTGCTATTTAAAGGAGAAGATTCATACTACAGTCTGATTTTCAAGTTGGTAAAAGAACGAAAGACTCTTCATGCAAGTCAATTGCACGAATTCTTTAATGCTTTTTATGGGGCTGTTCAATCTCTTCCTCAATTGACGATCTTCAAATCCTACTGGGAGATAACTTTCACACATGAAGAAAGTTTCGGGAAATATGTATGTCTCCAGTTGTTGTATTTATACTATACAGCCCAACCAGACATTCATGAAAAAGTGAATAGCTTTCTTCAGGAGATCACATTGCAATATGGAGTATATTCTTCGCACATTGCATGTGAAGCTTTAGAAGCGTTTCTCAATAAACTTATATGCTCGAATTTATTGTCTGATATGGATGGATTCGTTGTTAAATTACTGAAAATTGATCCAAACATTTTGAATTGTTTTATCGCAACGAAATTATGCAGATCTAATGAAGAAATCATTAGCATTTTGAAAGAAGTAGACAATTTAACTGTCAGGATCCTTTTTAACAGATACTGTATTTGAAGGATTGTCTGTGTCATTGTTTATTTGTAGTTAGATTGTCATTTAGCTTTGACTCAGGGTATTATTGTTAATTACTCCATGTTGCTTATCCGACTGTGATAAGACAAGTAAAAGTTATGATATATATATATATATTTACGCCTTTCAAATAACTATACTTAGGTATTCGAAATATGAGTTTTGTTTCAATGATTATTTTCTTGTCATCCTCAATATTGATTATAACTCTTCATGTATTCTTCACGACAATAAAAGATATTTATAGTAAAAACGTTTTTATTTGAACACAGAGGGTTTTGAAAGTAACAGTTACTTTCATAATAAGTTTTCCATGTCGCACTTGGATGCTTTACAGACGCAATCCGTCAAAGTTCCAAGATTCAATAGTCAAGACAAGTTCGTATTTAGAGGATATGAACGCAACCAATAAATGTAACAAATGGAAGAAGTAATCCATCCATCTTTGCAGTGATAAGGCTAACTTCTAACAAAACTTTCACCTGAACACCAATCGACTACAACCTGGCATGCAGTGAAGTGGTTTTTGGCCGTTGAGGTTATTAGGGAAAAAATGAGGACCAAAGATATTGGAGACTTTCTGATGAGGATTTTCTTTAGTAAAATAGTGCAAATCTTAAAAATGTGTTATTCCCACCTAAGAAAACTCATCGGTCGATAGACTGTAGCATCATCAATGTCTGCGTCGAGAATGGATCTGCAAAACTGAACCTTGCGTGCAGTGTCGCCTCCGTCCAGTCCTTGCACAGGAGTATAATGGAATGGGTAAATATACGTATATAGTGCGGCTTAAAAAGGTCCCCTTCCTTCTAACTTTTGAAGCGTTTGATATATGCTAACGAAATTTGGACACCATATGTGAGGACGTTCTGCATTTTAATGTCAAAATGACAGCTGGGCGCCATTTCAAATAACTTTGAAAATCAAATAGAAAGGGAGATCGAGTGACATCTTATCTTAAAGGCCCTTTGATCCTGATAACAACTGCCGAGTTCCAAGTATTCTATCATTTCTGTTGATATGACAGCGTGTCCATTTTTTTTTTCATATTTGTTAATCAATACTTACCCGTAAGAGTTGACGAGAATTTTTTTCACCCCAATTTTTTTTTCGAGATTCATCTTCGTCAAAAATATTGAGTAATAGCTCATTCCGAAGAGCCTCTGTACCTCATCATATCGTCTTAGTTTGGGGAAGTCAACTTTTGCGGGTTAGTATTAATTGAGTAACAAAAATGAAAACACAAAAATTTTGACACGCTGTCATATAAACAGGAATGATAGCAGTGGCTTGAAACTCGGCAGTTGTAATCAGGGTCAAAGGGCCTTCAAAATAAGGTATCACTCGACCACCCTTTCTATTTGATTTCACTACTATGTCAAAGACTAGTCTTTAAATTTCATCATCAATATTGTCGTCTGCAGGAGGAGCTCCTACATGTTCTCCTCGTTGAAGGTTGCCAGTTTCAGAAAGGCGACGCGACGGTAGATTGCACCAAAGACTATTTGGCAAGCGACGAATATATTCTCGTTGAGAGCATTTCTATCAGAAAACCCATAAATAAATAGAATTTCAGCATTACTAAACATTGCCATCTTAAACACCGTAGATAAAAGCAAAAGATTTTGACTGGAATTGTTTAAATCGAAACGATAAACTAAGACTGAATCTTGTTATTGTTTATAATACAATTGAATAGTAGAGATACCAACATTCCTGGCGAGTATAATACCAAAATGCGATAAGAAAATGCAATTCTACAGAGGTCCTCTTTGTGATTATGGACGATTTTCAATCATTAAAGAAAATGCAAACTACATAGTGGTACAGTGCTACTTGTAGGTAAGACTAAATCTCGTACCTGCAAACAGAAATTATCTGTTTGATGATAAAACAAAAAGCTAATCCTAAATTGATGTACTTGCCAGCTGCCCAAGTCGTAAATTTATAGATTATGAGTACCTGTTATCTTTTTTTTATAGAATATTTGCACTGATTAGCCTATTTCTCGCGCGTTTGTAGCGCAATTTTGTTATTTTTAATTCGTATCAATGAGAGGGTTGAGTAGAATAACCATTGGCTAGACTTCGCCAACTTATGTAAAAGATTATTTTTTTTGAGTTACTTGGAACATTATTGAAATTTGAAATAAAAGTCGTTTATTATTATCATTATTATTATTACTTTATTTTGAAGATAATAACATGAAGTTTAGTTTATGATGTATTATGGTATTTTCGAAATTTTTAGGGTTAAAGGATACATTAGTTGGAAATTTGTTAAGAAAAACTTAGTTTGAGCCAAAAACAATAATATTTTCACTGCTAAAATTTGCGTCAATATGTCAGCTGATAATTGAAGAAGCGACATTTGAAAAAGCTCACTTCGTTTTAGTTAATTTGACATAACGATAAAAAAAAAGGAATTTCTTGAAAAAAAAAAAAAAAATTGGAATATGTCGATACTGCTTGAGAATGGTAAAGAGGTAAATTACTTTTGATCGGTAGCAAATAGGGTACACTGCTATCAGGGTAGGGTAGGAGATTCTTGCAGTGGATCTACTTTTGGACAACACGGCTAAACCAAACAACTACTTTTCGGGCAAAAATCTATATTTCTGACCAAAAAGGCAGCTTAAATACTATTGATATTTGGACATTATCCTGATATTCTTAATCACAAAACAAACAATTTAAATCGAATACACAATCAGGATGAGTCTTCTGAAAGTAAAAACAAAACAATTTAATTAATATAGTAATTATTGGAAATGGGTTGTTAATAATAGGAAAGGTTGAGTTGGATAATATTAATCATTTGATTTAATGTGTGCACCAAAAATTTTGAAACTTGGCATACTTTAATTGCTGTCGAAATACTACTTTTTGATGTTACTCACGTACTTTTAGTATTCAAGATGGCGGCTGGGCGCCATTTTGAAACATTTGTTTAAATGGAAAGGGGGTTCGTGTGACAAATCATTCGAAAGGTCTTATCGAGTAGATTATTGTGTGAAAATTCCATAGGATTAAACGCATCCGTGCGGGTATGACAGCCTGCCAAACTTTTCGTTTTTAAAAATGTCGTTTACATTAAGTTTCAATTTTTTAACGAGCTGACACATCAGATTCTGGAAAAATGTTGGTGAACCTGAGCAAAACAGTACAGGTTAACAAATAGGAATGCTGATACAAAGCGGATAAAGAATTTCAAGATGATAAAAAAAATTGGAAAGTATTTATTAGCATTATAATACTAAAATCTAAATCAAGATGGACATACAGTTTCCACACTACCTCGCCACAGCACTAAAGTTTAACCAAATGTGAAAATCTTGAAACGATATGAGCCAGTTGTTTGATTATTGTGTTAATTAGGAAGTGTTACAAAAATGCCTAATTCGCGTCCCCTCGCAGAAAAAATTGAAGCAATTTTTATTTATGGCGGAAATCGTAATTTCCATGAGACGGAAAGAATCTTCAATCAGCGCTTCCCGGACTGTCCGATATGCAGGAAATATCTTCGCGAATTAGTGCGGAAATTTATCGAGACTGGTAGTGTTCAGAGCTTGAAGAATCAAGGGCGACCATCTATTTCGGAAGATAGACAAATTGCAATCATTGGTGAGATGGTGGTAAATCCTGAACAGTCGACTTCTTAGGTTGCAGACATCTGTGATACTTCGTCTGCTTCTGTAAAACGACTGCTGAAAAAACAGAAATTTTATCCTTATAAATTTCAAATGGTGCACCAGTTGACTGAAGATGATCCTGACAGACGTGTGGAATCTTGCGAAATTATGACCGATAGAATATGCCGAGAACCGAGATACGTTCAAAATATTTGTTTTAGTGACGAGTGTACTTTCTTTTTAAATGGCCGTGTACACAGGCAAAATGTTCGTTATTGGAGTGACGTAAATCCTCATGTTTTTAGGGAAACCCACACGCAATATCCCGAAAAGGTTAACGTATGGGCTGGCATATTGGGGAACCATGTTGTTGGTCCTGTTTTCATTCATGAAAATTTGACAGGGAACCTGTATTTGAACTTGTTAGAAACTACAATAGAGCCTTTGATTGTACAAATACGTCAGAATAATCCCAACGAATTTGGCATGGCACCAATATTTCAACAGGATGGTGCGCCTCCTCATGTCAGCGGAAATGTAAGGCAGGACATAACCTACCCCAATCGTTGGATTGGTCGTCGGGGTCCTACCGAATGGCCTGCCAGGTCGCCCGATTTAACAACATTGGACTTTTTTTTATGGGGATATTTAAAACAGAAAGTATATGCAACACAGCCAGATTCTCTTTTAGATTTACAGCAAAGAATCACTGCTTTTTGTCAAAATATTAATGTCGATACTTTCGAAAAAGTCCGTCAGGAGTTCTCAGACAGATTATTTCATTGTTTGGAGGTCAACGGAGGGCATTTTCAACATGTTTTACAATAAAAATTCAAGTATGCTTTCTTTGTTCTCATTTCACGAATTTCTTTATGTTGTAGTTTGACAGTCTGTCATATCCGCACGGATGCGTTTAATCCTATGAAATTTTCACACAATAATCTACTCGATAAGACCATTCGAATGATGTGTCACACGAGGGGGGTCGTTCCATTAAATTTTTTTTTTCAAAATGGCGCCCAGCCCCCATCTTGAATACTGAAAGTACGTCAGTAACATCAAAAAGTAGTATTTCGACAGCAATTAAAGTATGCCAAGTTTCAAAATGCTTGGTGCACACATTAAAAAAAAAGGGGGGGGGACCTTTTAGAGCCGCACTGTATAAGAAGGTATAATACCTGTATTATGAAAAAAAAAAGAGTATACAGTATATAAAAATTGGATATAAACAAACTAAAATTAGAGTAAACAAAGCAAAGGTAAGTTCTTGAATAACAATTGGTGGGTTATATGCCTTTACTTCAAAGCTTAGGATGCATATATTTGACGCTGATACTGGTTTTTTACAATTTTTAAGAGCAATAATGCTAATGCTCCCGTTGAATTTTATCTATTTTGACAACTAATTATTATTTTAGATCCATGACAAGCAACATTCACGCCTGCTTCTCTTCTGTAGTCGTCACGTTCGAATGGTACGAAATATAGGTATGTTAAAGAACAACATTCCGCCTCCCTTGAAAGAATAATCTTTCAATACAACCCTAATTTTGAATCTACAAATACTTAATGCTCGCATACATTTTTATAGTCAATCACTTTCGCCAACTTCTACCGGTAGCAAACATAGTTTTTCAGTTGCACGTTTAATCTTACCGTTTTTAGCTTCAACACTGACAACTCGAACTCAGCCATCAAGTCCAGGATATGTAGATCCTTCCAAGAGGCCCGCAAAGTGGTGGTACATTCTCTTCTCTCAAAATCACCATGGAATTTAATTGAAGCTGCGGGTTTTTGTCGAATTGCCATTTAGTTCCCTGCTGAAGACCATGCAGATATTCGTGTCCAGAAATGTTGAAAAATTTGTTGCATATGTTGATATCTGTTCACAAAATTCACTTCGTAATTTGTCAAATCACAGCACAGCAATAGGTCGACCAATTAAAAGATGTCCTGACGTTAATGATTCCAGATCGTTGGGGTCAGAAGACATCGGCGTCAGAGGCGTTGAGTTTAAGACCGCCTCCACTTGTACCAATATTGAATTGAGTTCCTCATAAGTTAATGGTGTTTTATTGAGAACGCGATTTAAATGGTGTTTAGTAGATTTAATCGCCGCCTCCCATGAACCACCAAAATGAGGAGAACGAGCCGGAATAAAATGCCAATTAATTTTACATGAGATTAAATAATTTTGAATATAACTAGTTTTAACAAAATCATTCAAAGCTAGAAGTTCATTTTTAGCGCCCACAAAATCTTTGGCATTATCTGAATACAAGTCACTGCAAGGACCACGTCTTGAGGCAAAACGTTTCAATACATTAATGAAACCTTCGCTAGTTTCATTAATCCCATCCCTTAATAAAACTCGAATGGGCCTGCAAAATCCACTGCCGATGAAAGAAAAGGATAAGTCGGAGAGATACGTGCGCTAGGGAGTTGTCCCATTTTGACACACAACTCGCTAGTCTTTGCTCTAAAACGTTTGATGCATTCAGGAATGCGACATTTTATAGCATTTATTCCATTTAATGGCCAGAAATTTTGCCTTACGTAGGAAAGAGTCGTGTTTACACCTGCATGTACTGATCTATTATGCTCGTTTTGTATCAAAAGCCTCGTAAAAGGATCTTTCGAAGGTGAAACTATCTGATGCTTATAATTTTCCGGAAGGTTTCCTTGTTCCAGTCTACCCCCTACTCGAATCAAACCATTTTCATCTAAAATTGGGGACAAAGTTTTAAGTGTTCTACTTTTATTATTAACTACGTTTTTTTTTTTAAGTTGGTTAACGCTCCCACTAGACGTTTTAGATGATTTCTTAGGTTTTGACAGAATCTTAGACAATATGCTGTAATACGTATCAATTTATTATAATCCGAGAATTTTCAAAAAAGATCAAAATTCTCACTTGTCTCCTGACATAAGAAACTAGACGTCGATGGTGTTTTAAATTCAGAAGACTTGTCAATGTTTTTGGAAAAAATCACAATGTTGGTATCCTTGGTCCAGCATTCTTTCATTTCTTTCAAAAATGCAGGGCCATGCCACCACAAATCTGAATTAATAAGATCAACAAGATTAGCTCCGCGTGAAATGATATCTGAAGGATTGTTAGATGATAAGACATAATTCCAATTTTGAATATCTGTCGACTGATTAATTTCAGATACCCTATTTGATTGGGAAGTCTTCCACATCCGCGGTTAACCAGCTAACCATGAAAGAACTATAGTGCAATCTGTCCACATATAAATATTATCAATCTCAACATCTAGAGCTTGAAAACATATATTGAGTCGAGAAGCAACTAGAGCCCCACATAATTCTAATCTGGGTGATGTGATAGAACTTATAGCAGCAACACGAGTCTTTATCTTGCGATCTAAGATAAACTGAAGAAGCGTAAGCCTTTCTTGCATCTGAGAATACGTGAATTTCGATATTTAAACAGTTTTTAATCAATGTGTGTCTTGGGATTCGAATTGAATCAAGTTGCGATAATTGAGAACTAAATTCAATCCACTCGTATATTTTACAAGGCACTAGATCATCCCAACCAACCTTTGTTTGCCATAAGGCTTGAATTACCATCATTGAAACGAATATGATCGGGCCCAATAAGCCTATAGGATCAAATACTTCAGCTACAAAGGATAAAATAGGTCTTTTTGTGACGTGATTATTTAGATTAAAAAAAGTCTGGCAATTGTATTGGAAAACATCCTCAGAAGGAATCCAATTCACGCCTAAAGTTTTCGTTGAAGAATCATCTTTTATAATGTATTGTGTGTATCAGAAATGACATTAATATTTTCAAGAAATGCTTTATCGTTAGATTGGAATTTTCTAACTTCAAAGCCGTACTCTGATAATATTCTAGTGAGATTATTGCGTATTTTATTTAAATCTTTGCTGTTTGATGCACCTGTCAAAATGTCATCCATATACATGTCTTTGCTTATAATTTTACATTCGAGTGGAAAAAGTTCCTTATTTTCAATTGCAATTTGTTTTAAACATCGGGTTACAATAAATGCAGTTGGTTTCGTTCCGTAAATGCTTAGGTGTTGTGAAAATGCTTAGGTGTTGAGCAGGTGGCAGTTATGTGGAATGAAAAAAGTCAGTGTCAAATTGTCGGTTGTAGTTGTATTCGTGTTTGTCATAAAAGTTCAATAATACAGTCCACAAAAGCTATACTGCCGTGCTTTATTGTCCAGTGAATGAAGCATAACGATTTGTTAACATCAACTTTAACATTTGGTTCAGACGAGCCGGATTTCCAGTTCCAGCGAAAAGTGCAATCTATAGACAGATATCAATGAATTTCAACCAGCCGACCACAAGCAGTTTAACGAGCAATTAGCGGTGAAAAGTGAGTTTTCCCTTCTTTTTTTTTATTTCCAGTCAACAACATTCTTATTTCTTGCGTGAATTAATTGAGTATTTGATTAAAATGGGCGATTTGACTAAGGAATTTTTTGACAGAGGTGTCATCAAGGGGTCTTTGACAAGACATAGGAATATTTTGGTAAAATAGCTTTGGTTACTTGGGATGATGGGTTGATTCGACAAATGGAGGCACGCCTGTTAGAAGTAGAAGCTCTTTATGATAAGTTCAATGAAAAGCAAAGCGAAATTGAATTTTTAATTGATCAGACAGAGGATCAGACTGAAGGATTGAAACAATATGAAGAAAGAAACCAATTTGAGAGTTTGTATTTCAATTTAGTAGGCAAGATCAGATCGAAAATCAACTCTTACAACCATCCAAGTACTGATGCTGGATCACATAATATGTCAGTCAACATTCAAAACAATAATCAGCTACCAATTCGCTCAAAAGGTGTTGAACTTCCAGCTTTAATACTGCCGCATTTTGCTGGAAGGTTTGAAAGTTGGTTGAAGTTTAGGGATGGTTTCAAAGCGCTTGTTCATGATAATGCCACATTGACAGATGTCCAGAAATTTTATTATCTGAGGTCATATCTCATCGAGGATGCTTTGAGATTGATTGAATCAATACAAGTCACGGAGGGAAACTATAAGGTTGCATGGGATCTACTTCATGACCGATAATGATAAGGGCCTTACTTATTCATAACCATATTCGATTGATGTTTGAATATTCTGTGATTAGTCACGAACACCACAACAATTTGAGATCTTTCTATGATACAAGGACAAAGAACTTGAGAGCGCTAAAGGTGTTGGGAGAAAATGTTGACCAATGGGAAAGGCTGCTAATCTATATATTCACTATCAAATTTGACTAGAATACACGTCGCGAATTGGAGTTATACAAAATTGAAGATGACTTACCAACAATGGAAGACATGGATCGATTTATGAAACAGAGATGTGAGCTATTAGATAAAATAGAAGTATGCAATAAATCAAGAGACAATCATTCAGAAAATAAGGTGATGGACAATTCAATAGAGGAGCCTACCTAGGAGTGGGAACACAATCTTCCGGTCATCATGGCATGAAGTGTTATTTTTGCAAGGGGCCTCATCCAATTTTTCAATGTACTACATTTTTGAGATTTTTACCAGCTGAAAGATGCAATGAGGTCAAAAAATCAAAACTATGCAGCAATTGTCTACGATCAGGACATTTTGCTCCAAATTGTATTCATTCAGGATGTAAGAAATGTAGTTCCAAGCACAATAAACTATTGCATATCAACAATCAAGGGCAATCAGACAATTTCCAAGAAGAATGGACAAGAGAAGGCTCCAACAATGATCATCCAATTGCTGAAGCTGGATGGATCAGAAACAATTCGGCAGAACATATTAGCTGCCACGTGAACTCAATCGATGGAACAATGGAACAGACACAAGTACTGCTATCTACTACAATGGTTTCAATTCAAAACGATCAAGGGAATTTTCATGAGTGCAGAGCACTATTAGATAGTGGCTCATAAATCAATTTTATCACAGAGCAGTTTTGCAAACAAGCCGATATTCCAATAGAAACAATGCAATGCAAGATAGTGGGTGTGGGACAAGCTATTTCAAACGTAAACTATAAAGCAAGAATTGATCTTATGTCTAGTACCAGTTCCTATAAAACTTCAATTGAGTGTCTAGTTTTGAAGACAATTACTGACCATTTACCATGTTACACATTTAGCAATAAAACAATGAGACTACCAAACAATATTCAACTAGCAGACCATAACTTCAATAAATCAGGACAAATAGATCTTCTGATTGGCGCATCACTGTTTTAGGAAATTCTGCAGACGGAAAAGATACAATTAGACAATAGTAATTTATTTCAGCAAGAAACATTACTTGGTTGGGTAGTAGGTGGAGTTACATCATCAAAGTCAGATGAATACAATAATCCAAGTCAATAGTCAATAAGCTGGCTCAACACTGAAGCAAAAGAAACTTTCATGGACAATATAATGAATAAATTCTGGCAATTAGAAGAAGTTACTGTCAATCAAGATCAACAATCAATGTTTTCCGCAGAAGAGAAATACTGTGAGAATAATTTCTTAACAAATTTTCAGAGAAGTGATGATGGAAACATCATAGTTTCTATACCATTCCAAGGACAATCTGGAGGATCTAGGAAAATCAAGAGAACAGGCATTACAACGATGCACTCAAGAACGCAAGCTTTCCAAAAATCCACAATTGAAGGATGAATATGACAAGCTCATGATTGAATATATTCATTTGGGACATATGACTGAAATAAATGTAGATAAAAACATTTCAATGACATCAACGAGGAACTATTTGCCACATCATGCAGTTATTCGGGAAGATAGTCAAACTACTAAGCTTAGGGTAGTGTTTGATGTATTTATGAAGACAACATCTGGTTTATCTTTCGATGATGTTCAGTGTGTGAGTCCAAGAATCCATGATGACCTTTTTTCAATAATACTAGTGTTACGATTACGTTACGATTACTATTATATTATGTTATGATTATTATTATTATTAGTGTTAAGATTATGATAACGTTATATTTTGCATAGTGGAGTGGGTGTTAGTTTATTAGTTGCATTTATTTTAATTATATAATAGACTAATAAGTATATTTTTCTGTCTACGCCTGTGATCTGCGATTCAGCGTGACTAATACTTTTTTTCGGAACGGTTAATGTAAACACTGACGTGTTATGGGGGGTAGTCAGCAAACCGTTGTGGCGACGGGTTGCTATTAAAATATATTATCGTATTAATTGGGAATTGTGGCTTCATTTACATATCGCTATAATATATCAGAAGTGGGATTATTCTACGTAGGGAAAATGAGTGATAAAAGTGAAAGTGAATGCAGGGACGACCAAAATGTCGACGAAAACCACTTGGAAAACCATAAAAAGCGGAAAAGCCGTAAAAACATGAAACAAAAAAATGAAAGAGTGCGGAAAAGATACACAAGTTCGTCTAGTGCGTCTAGTAGTGATAGTGACTCGGAACACGCGGCCCGAAAACTTAAGAAAAAAAGAATTGATGATATAATTGCCAAAAAAGTGCAAGACATTATTGGGCAAATGCAAATGCCTACTAATAACAATTTTCTAAATAATGTGGTGCCGCAGCCGCAGGGAAATTCTGAAAATTTGACACAGTGCGAATTAGTGCCAAGTTTTGATCCGGAAATAGGGGAGATAAATGCCATTATGTGGCTTAACAAAATCGAACAGCTGGCGTTAATCTATAGCTGGAATGATTTAAAGAAATCTTACTTTTTGCAAACTAAACTTGCTGGAATGGCTAGAACTTGGTACAATGGACTGCTGGATTATAATAAAACCTGGGAAGAATGGAAGGAGGCCGTTATAAACGCATTTCCGTCCCATGCATATTTTGTGGACAACTTAAAAAAAATGCTCGAGAGAAGAAAATCAACAAAGGAAGGTATGCTTCATTATTACTATTCCAAATGCATGCTTATAAGAAATTGTGAAATATCGGACACAAATGCAGTTTCTTGCATCGTTGATGGGCTACCAGTGGAACATCAGGGCACCGCTAAATCTGCTAATTTCCGAACACCAGATGAACTTTTTCGTGGCTTTTTGTGCAAATTGGACAAAGAAATAACTGAAAAAAATGAACCTAAAAATCAATTCAAGAAGGCAAATTCCAGGGAAAACCCTCAAACATGCTTTATTTGCAAAAAATCTGGTCATATCTCTTGAAATTGTTTTTTCAGGGATAGCCATAAGAAAGCGGGGCCTTCGAGTGGGCCTTCTTCGGACAACATTTACAACAGAACAAACATAAAGGAGTGCACCCATTGTCACAAAAGGGGACATTTGAGAGAGGACTGTTTCCATCTAAAGTCAGCGAAGGTGCATTTATTAAAAAGGTCAGTACAAAATAATAGTTTTTTTCAATTTTGATGTATTAATCAATGGGGTACCATGTCGAGCTTATTTGGACACAGGCAGTGAATTAAATGTTGCAAAGTGTTCACTTTTAAATAAACTAAATAACATTGCCCTGAAAAATTCTGACATTGTAGTTAAAGGTTTTGGTGGCGAATTTTTGTTTCCAAAAGGAAAAGCCGATTTAAAATTTACTTTTAACGATTTTTTTATAATTGCACCAGTACATTTCGTAGACTTTGATCTGGGCACAGTGGGCCAACCTATTATTAATCACAAAAATGTTTTATTGACAATTCAGGGGAATTCATTTCAATTACAAGAATATACAACTAAAAATAAAATCCCCATACGTTTAGGAAGTGATGTACAAGTTGAACCATATTCAGCTCTGTCTGTACCGATACAAAAAACTAACCTAAATTGTATGCTATTATTTTCTGCCACAACGCAAAGTAACAAAAACGGAAAATATTCTATTCCTAGTTGCATGATCGATACTGACCAACACACAGTAGTACTTATTAATAATAGTACTCAACAATTATGTATGCAGCAGGGCCGCATTTTAGGGCGTGCTTTTCAAATTGATTTGCCGAAAAATTATTCAGAAGTCATCCAAAGTAAATCTGTTGTGTCTTTAAATATTACCGAAGTAAAAATTAACGAAAAAGCTTCAAGCCAAACTGAAAAATCTTGTTTTTTCACACTTTTATCAAATTATCAAGAATGCTTTGCTAAAAATACATCAGAATTAGGTGTTACGGATTTAATTGAATTTGAAATAAATTTGGAAAAGTCAGAACCGATTTTTTATCGGCCGTATAGGTGTTCTGAAGCAGATAAAGCTGTCATAAGAGCAAAAGTTCAGGATCTTTTAGAAAACAATATAATAAGACCTTCTAAAAAAGAAAAATGGCGACCACCGTCTATGTGTTGATTATCGCAAATTAAATGCACAAACTATTAAGGATAGGTATCCTTTAAATCACATCGAAGACCAGATCAATTGTCTGAGGGGCAAGAAATATTTTTCAAGTCTTGATTTAAGCCAAGGCTACTATCAAATTAAAGTGTCAGCAAATTCAATAAGCAAAACGGCCTTCGTGACTCAAGATGGTCAATTTGAGTTTTTACGCATGCCGTTTGGCGTCTCTAACGCACCAATAACATTTCAACGATTAGTAAATAATCTTTTTGCTGAATTAAAAGATCAAATAAGCCTTTATCTGGATGACATTTTAATTGCTTCAGATACAATTGAAAATGGTATAGGTACCCTGAAAAGAGTGTTGGAAATTTTAAAAGATGCCAATTTAAAACTAAATGTGGAAAAATGTTTTTTTTTGAAACTAGTATAGATTATTTAGGGTATGAAATTAGTTCAGAGGGTATTAAACCTGGTCAACAGAAAATAAATGCGGTAGCAGATTTTCCAAAGCCAAAAACTGTGCATCAGTTACGTCAGTTTTTGGGACTGAGCTCATACTTTAGAAAATTTATAAAACACCATGCCATGATTATTTCTCCGTTAAGCAACTTATTAAAGAAAGATGTTTCTTTCACTTGGAGCACTGAACAGGAAAATGCATTTAATGAAATTAAGAAGTTACTCACATCTAGGCCAATTCTGAGTATCTATGATCCAAGTCTAGAAACTGAACTTCACACGGACGCTAGTTCGTCCGGAGTTGCAGGAATTTTACTACAAATGCATGAATTTTCTTTCAAGCCAGTCATGTACTTTAGTAGGGCAACCAGTAGAGACGAAAAAGTTTTCCATTCCTATGAACTCGAAACATTAGCTGTAGTAGAGTCAATAAAAAGGTTTCATATTTACTTAGCGGGAATTCATTTTACAGTCGTGACTGATTGTGCGGCTGTGCGTTCTACATTCACAAAACGCGACTTACTGCCTCGTGTAGCTCGATGGTGGTTGACTATCCAGGACTATGATTTTGAAATAAAACATCGTCCTGGAAATAGAATGCTTCACGTCGATGCCCTCAGTCGCAACATCCCCATAACGAATACTCTAATTATTGGAACGAACGATTGGTTTTCAAGCATTCAACTGCAAGACCCTGCATTAAATCTAATTTACCAAAAATTGAAATCTAACGATTGTGATAAACAAACTAAAAATACCTACCTCTTAAAAGATCACAGACTTTATAGAAAAACTTTGGATAACAAAGAAAAACTTATTATTCCGAAAACGGCAAGATTTAATATTCTTAGAAAGTACCATGACGATGTGGGTCATTTGGGTTATAAAAAATGCGAGTCTTTAATTAAAAGCAAATTTTGGTTCCAAAGCATGACAAAATTTATTAAAAAATATGTTTATGGGTGTTTAGACTGTGCTCATAAGCGTGGTCAATATGGTAGAAAGGAAGGTTTTCTTTTCCCAATTGACAAACCAGAACAGCCTTTACATACGTGGCACATTGACCATCTGGGTCCATTTGTTAAAAGTGTTGGAGGATATTCATATATATTAATGGTAGTTGATTCATACTCGAAATATTTATTTGCCAGACCTTCAAAATCCGTGAGATCGGTTGAAACGATAAAAATTTTGAAAGATCTTTTTAGCCTATTTTCTGTGCCTAAAAGAATTGTTTCAGATTGCGGAAAGGCTTTTAAAAGTAAGGAATTGAAAGAATTTTCTCAAAATTATAAATTTCAACACATCCTGAATGCTGTCGCTTCTCCTAGATCAAACGGCCAAGTGGAAAGGTATAACCTAACTTTAACAACTGCCATTAATACTAGTATATCCGATGAAAATGAATGGTGTTCAGTTCTGCCTGATGCCGTGTGGGGTATAAATAACTCTATAAATGTTAGTACAGGGATGACACCGCATAAACTAATGTTTGGGTTTGACCAATTAAAGCACCCTGATTTAGACCGGACTATGGCAAAGGTAGATAGAACACAAGATTCGCAAATAGCAAAAGCAAACATGGATAAGCAAGCATTAAAAATGAAACAAAACTTTGACTCAAAAAGAAAACCTGCAAAATCGTACAAGGTGGGTGACTTAGTGCTTTGGTCTGGGTCAGAAAACGCACAAAAGGAAGTGCGTAGGAAAACAGGTGTAAAGTTTGGTGGCCCATACAAAATAAGTCAGACTCATCCGAACGACAGATATACGATTTCAGCTCTAAAGGGCATGAAAGGATATAAAAAATATTCGGTCACTGTCCCAGCCGACCAGTTAAAAATGTATACTGGTGGAGTTTTGGAACAGTCCGAATCGGATAGTTCTGTAAATAGTACAGATGAACTGATAGATCTTTTAGAAGGCTAAAACAGAGCTCTAATGCGAGCATAAAAATGTATTAAAAGCAAAGCTCTAGCGAGCATAAAAACCTTCTAAAGTAAAGCTCTAATGCGAGCATAAAGCTAAATTAAAGCATAAAATATAAGAGAACCTTAAAAGTATAAGGAAAATAAAACAACTAGTCAAAATTATTTCAATAATAATTACTAAAATAAATATACGTAGGTATTGAAGTTTAACATAAAAAAAAAAAAAAAAAAAAATATTATCGAATGAAAAGGAAATACCGATACAAAATAAAATAAAGCATGGATATATGTATATATATTTTTTTTGCGTAATTATTTTGTTTCAGGAGCAATAAAAGAAAGTCGAGGACGACCTAGATGTAGGATGGCCGAGTGTTACGATTACGTTACGATTACTATTATATTATGTTATGATTATTATTATTATTAGTGTTAAGATTATGATAACGTTATATTTTGCATAGTGGAGTGGGTGTTAGTTTATTAGTTGCATTTATTTTAATTATATAATAGACTAATAAGTATATTTTTCTGTCTACGCCTGTGATCTGCGATTCAGCGTGACACATACTTTTTTTCGGAACGGTTAATGTAAACACTGACGTGTTATGGGGGGTAGTCAGCAAACCGTTGTGGCGACGGGTTGCTATTAAAATATATTATCGTATTAATTGGGAATTGTGGCTTCATTTACATATCGCTATAATACTACGTTTTGGAAAGCATCCATATGTTATGACTGCTGACGTGTCAAAAATGTATAGGACGATTTGGATCAATGAAGATCAATGAAACTATCAATGTATATTTTGGAGAAAAACCCCAGCTAGTGATTTGAAATTTTGGAAACTGAATACTGTCACATATGGGACTGCTTCAGCGCCTCATTTAGCCGTAAGATGTCTTCAGCAGTTAGCTAAGCACAATAAAGATCTTTTCCCAAAAGCAAGTGTTTCAATAAAAAAAAATTCATTTTATATGGATGACTATTTGGAAGGTGCCTATACAGAAAGTGAGATCCTGGAACTACAAGCTCAGGTGTCAACAATTCTCTCAAGTGCCTGAATTGGAACTCAGAAAATGGCTATGCAATAATGATCAATTATTATCAAAATTCCAAGTCAATAAAAATTAGGATTCAAGCATTCTGAAAATCAATGAGGGCGAATCGAACAAAACATTGGATATTATCATTTGGAATTCAAATTCTGATTCTATACAATATTCTGTTCCAGACTTCAAAAATCTAGAAATTATCAATAAGCGTACAATTCTATCAGCAATTTCCATGATTTTCGATCCACTTGGACTTCTAGGCCCAATCATTGTTGTAGCGAAACTATTGATGCAGTCTCTATGGCAGGGTCAATATGGATGGGATCAAGATTTACCAAGTGAAATTCTAAAAGCATGGCTCAGTTTCAAGAATAGTTTACCAGTTCCAATTATTATATCACCATAGAACTTCATGGTTTTGGAGTTGCATGTCAGAAAGCATATGGGTGTTGTATCTACATCAGATGTCAACTGGACACACATAAATATACAGGGTGTCCCAAAGTCTATTGTACCTTAGACGTTTACGGAAAACTAGACATAGGATCGATCTGAAAATTTGGCTCAGCACATAATCGAGTATGATCTATATTTTAAAAATATTTTCAGTTCTGCAGTGTTGCCGCTTCTACCCAAAAGTCGTGGCAACTTTCTTATTTTGAATGGACCCCCCTGTATATTATTATTTTTTTGGATTCCTTGACTGATTCTAATCACTTTTGCTTGATATACTCCTATACCTGTCGGCAGCGGTTCTCGAGATATAAATTAATTTATAATATTTTTGTCGTAAAACACATCAGTGGATTGAGTTCAATAATTTCGTACTTGAAAACGGTGGAGAGTTGAAATTGCTATGCCGAAGGAAGAAAGGTGGGTTTATATGGTTCCAATGGAGAGAACGATCTGTAAATATACAGGGTGCTTCAAATTTATTAATCTTTTTCCTATACACAAAAATGATAAAAAAGCTATTTTTTCAAATGAAACCCCCTGTATATCACTTGAAAAATGAAAAGACCAATATATTTCCTTTCAAATGGTATCCCATGTTCCTATACCTAAACCTTCAGGATCTACAAGAAAAATGCATTTTACTAAAAAATAAATTATATTGGTATACATGATAATATGAAACATAATGTAGTTGCAGTTTGCTACTAAAAATAAATTGTTATTGCTGTGTGACCTGGCAACTATAGGTTGCTCAAGAAACTACATTATGTTTCATATCATGTATACCAATATAATTTATTTTTTAGTAACATGCATTTTTCTTGTAGATCCTGAAGGTTTAGGTATAGGAACATGGGATACCATTTGAAAGGAAATTTATTGGTCTTAAGTAATATACAGGGGGTTCCATTTGAAAAAATAGCTTTTTTATCATTTTTGTGTATAGGAAAAAGATTAATAAACTTGAAGCACCCTGTATATTTACAGATCGGTTTCTCCATTGGAACCATATAAACCTACCTTTCTCTAGTCGGCAAAGCAATTTCAACTCTCCACCATTTTCAAGTTCGAAATTATTGAACTCAATCCACTGATGTGTTTTACGACAAAAATATTATAAATTAATTTATATCTCGAAAACCGCTGCCAATAGGTATAGGAGTATATCAAGCAAAAGTGATAAGAATCAGCCAAGGAATCCAAAAAAATTATAATATACAGGGTGGTCCATTTAAAATAAGAAAGTTGTTACGACTTTTGGAAAGAAGCGGCAACACTGCAAAACTGAAAATATTTTTAAAATATAGATCATACTCGATTATGGGCTCAGCCAAATTTTTAGGTCGATCCTATGTCTAGTTTTCCGTAAACGTCTAACGTACCATAGACCGTGAGACACCCTGTATGTCGAGGCTCTTGTGTGCTAAATCCAGAGTAGCACCAATAAAAAAGGTTCTAACATTGCCAAGATTAGAGCTTTGTGCTCAAATTGTGCAGCCCTATTGTTGGCACAATTGTCAAAACGGTCGATACAATCATTGAAAATCAGCTTTAATAGATGCTATTTTTATTCTGATTCTCAAATAGTTTTATGATGGATTCAAGGGGCACCTAATAAATGGAAGGTGTTTACAGATGTGTGTGACACTGTGACTGCATCCCAAATTCCACCAAAGTTCGGAGCGCGCGAAGGTATGAAATGCCATTGAATTTTATGCTCATTCATAAAATAGTTGAAGTTATCCGCTTTTTCTTGATCCATAGCGGAGTTGTAGAGTTTCTTCAACTCTTTATCTGCAGTGATGAATGTTTTTCCATTGTCAGAGTAGACATGTTTCGGTATGCCACGTCTACCCATAAATCTTTTGAACGTTGCTAAAAAACACTTGCTGGTGAGGTCAGATAACAGTTCTAGATGAATTGCTTTGGATGGAAGACAAATGAAGATGCAGACATATCCCTTGGTTAGCTTTGGTCCTCTTGTTAAGCGATCCTTCAGGAGAAATGGTCCAGCAAAGTCACAACCGACATTGATGAATGGTAAATATGGAGTCACTCTGCACTTAGGTAAGTTTCCCATCATATATTCACAGGATACCGGCCTCTCTCGAAAACATTCCACACATTGTCTCACAACCTTTTTGCAGAGGTTTCTTCCAGATATTGGCCAATATTGTTCCCTGATTGAAGCTAATAAAATCGAAGCTCCACAATGCATCAGTCTGTGATGTTCCGATTCTAGTATAAGGAATGTTAATATATGTTTTGATGGAAGAATCGTGGGATGTTTTTTATCATAGTTATAACTTGAATTCTGAAGTCGACCTCCAACACGGATAACTCCATTGTGAAATATTGGATTCAGTGATAGTGGATTACTCTTCTTGTCCAATCGTTGTCCATTCTGCAATTTATTGTAGTCTAAAAAGAATGATTGCTTTTGTGCTAAACTGATCAATCTCTTCAAGGTTCGATCTTGTTCTTCAATTATCAGAAATTGACCTTTATTTCTAGATACATGCTTCCGCTTGCAATGTTCTGCAAATCTGAAGCACCAGCTACTCACATTTTTCAGTTTATTTATCTTTGAATATCGTTCAAAGATATCAAACTTGTCTCCAATTGTAACTGCATTCACCAGAGCTATAACTTTGTGTTCTGTTAAATTGCCCTTTTCAATAGATTCTGCCTTATGTGATTTTCCATAGTCCCTTTTTCAAGCCATGTACGTCCATGCCACCATAAGTTTGAATTCTTGAAATCTTCAATACCCACAACTCTTCAAATCATGTCAGCAGAATCTTCTTCAGTAGCAACATGATACCAGTCACACACATCTGTCAGCTTTTGAATTTCACTGACCCTATTGGCTACAAACACCTTCCATTTATTAGGTGCCCCTTGAATCCATGGTAAAACTATTTGAGAATCAGAATAAAAATAGCATCTATTAAAGCTGATTTTCAATGATTGTATCGACCGTTTTGACAATTGTGCCAACAATAGGGCTGCACAATTCAAGCACAAAGCTCTAATCTTGGCAATGTTAGAACCTTTTTTATTGGTGCTACTCTGGATTTAGCACACAAGAGCCTCGACATATATTTATGTGTGTCCAGTTGACATCTGATGTAGATACAACACCCATATGCTTTCTGACATGCATCTCCAAAACCATGAAGTTCGATGGTAATATAATAATTGGAACTGGTAAACTATTCTTGAAACTGAGCCATGCTTTTAGAATTTCACTTGGTAAATCTTGATCCCATCCATATTGACCCTGCCATAGAGACTGCATCAATAGTTACGCTACAACAATGATTGGGCCTAGAAGTCCAGGTGGATCGAGAATCATGGAAATTGCTGATAGAATTGTACGCTTATTGATATATTCTGGATATTTGAAGTCTGGAACAGAATATTGTATAGAATCAGAATTTGAATTCCAAATGATATCCAAAGTTTTGTTCGATTCGCCCTCATTGATTTTCAGAATGCTTGAATCCTAATTTTTATTGATTTGGAATTTTGATAATAATTGATCATTATTGCATAGCCATTTTCTGAGTTCCAATCCAGCACTTGAAAGAATTGTTGACACCTTGTAGTTCCAGGATCTCACTTTTTGTATTGGCACCTTCCAAATAGTCATCCATATAAAATGATTTTTTTTTTTCGTATGAACAACAAACTTTTCAAGAGACCTGTTACCAGGATATGCATACTACCAATTGAAGACCAATATGAATCAACAACGAAGGATTCAGAAGAGGACAATGTAGATTGTTGAGAATTATTTTGAAATTGATTTTTTATTGTGTTCATGATTTATGTATTATTGAAACTGTTACTACATTTCAAGGTGGCCGGTATATTAAAGCAAGGAATGGGTACACTTTGTGAAAATGTTCAGGTGTTAAGCAGGTGACAGTTATGTGAAATGAAAAAAGTCAGTGTCAAACTGTCGGTTGTAGTTGTATTCGTGTCTGTCATAAAAGTTCAATATTATAGTCCACAAAAGCTATATTGCCGTGCTTTATTGTCCAGTGAATAAAGCATAACGATTTTTTAACATCAACTTTGACAACTAGTATGGGAAATAAATCGTTTTGTATAACGGGTCCATCCTTCAAAACATCGTTTAATGATAATCCTGACGAAGTATTCGCGGAAGCGTCGAAGACGACACGCACTTTGGTAGTGACACTATCCGTCTTTGTCACACTATGATGAGGCATACAGAACATAGGAGTATCACTTTCATCGCGAGGAATCTCAGTCATATGATTTTTCTGATATTCAGTTAAAAATGCTTTATATTCTTTCCTTAATTCATTGTTTTTTAGAAGTATTTTTTCTAAAACAAACAACCTATTTGAAGCTCTACTTTCCGATTCTCCTAAATTCGATACACTCTGTCTTTTAAAGGAAGCTTGACACAAAATCGTTCTTCCTGATTTCGAGAAACGTTATCCACAAAATGCTGTTCGCAATCCAGTTCTTCCTGGGTCCATTCATGTTCGTCTTCGCGATCCACCTTCTCAATGACCCAGAATTTTTCAAGCTGCTTATTTAGGCTGATATCCTGTTCATATTTTTGATCAAGCTTCACAAAAAAGCACCTTGATTGATGATATGCTAGAAGTATATTTCCAGCCAACCGGACTGACTGTTTTGCAAAATAGGCAAATTTCTCCCTAGTCTTATCATCTGACCAGTCAATGATTAATCGTAAAAAAGAGAACAACCTTTAAGCATATCCACACTGGAAGCCACATTAAAATCGGGATCGGCTAGATACACATCAGGAATTTTTAGCTCTGAAGTATTAAAGGTGAATTGTGGCGAAACGTCAGTGATTTGCTCAATTACCAAGCAGTTTATTGTGGTTGTAAATTTATTAAAAACCGATGAAAGTTTGACAGTAGTCTGGTGGTTATAATTCTTGTTTGAATCTGATTTATATCAGAAATCGGTTAATCAAATTTTCGAATGTATAAGTTGAGTTTCTCTGCAAGCTTTCGAGTAATAAAATTAGATTGTGTGCCGCTGTCCAGTAAAACTCGACACGATATCGTTTGGTCATTTGAATCATATACTTGCACAATAGCAGTTGATAAAAGAACAAAGTTTTCTAAATAAGTAGGAATTTGTGAGATTGAAGACTTTTTTCCACATCATTTTTTCAAAAATGAACTCACATCAGTTATCATTTCTTTACTTTTCTAAATAATTTTGCATATTATGGTGTGAAAAGAGAGTACGATTTATAGGGTTTTCTGGAGCAATTTCAGATGAGAATTGATTACAACTATTATGACATGATGTACTTAAATTGTTATTTTGTTGTTCAGAACTGCGCAGCTGTTGATTATCACGTTGGTTTGTAGCGTTATTACTACCATGAGCTTCAGATGACCGATGTAACAGTGTGCTATGCGGAAACTTACATATTTTACACCTCATTGATCTGCACTCAGAAGTTTTGTGGACTTCAGGTAGACATTTTGTACACAATTTCAGAGCACGACAATTTGTCATAAATGTATCAAAAAATCTTCGTAAGTTGGCATGAGATTCTTTCGGCAAAGAAGGAAGATCAAAAAAAAGTTTCAAGTGGGTCGCTTTTTTATTCTCGTATCAATCTTTCAGCAACTGGAAAGCTCTAGAATAATTCGGGAATTTGGAATGATGCTAATGCCTGTGCAGCTCCTCCCTTCAAACAACCTTGAAAGTAGTAAAACTTTTCAATATCAATAGTTATTATCGTGAATCAAAGCAACAAAAGTGTCATGAAATTGTTGCCATTTTTTTATTCTTGACGGAAGTAACTTGGCAGATTTGCTTACGATTGATAAATTGCTTGGAATCAAGGATGGAGGAGGATTGGACGAATTATTTAATTTTTTTGACTCATTGATCAAATCTTGGGCGCGTGAAACTACATCAAAATATTTATTTACAAATTCATCCCTTTCTTTCGCTGAAGCGTGTTCATCGAACTCATCATTACCCTTTTGAACTGATCCAAAGTACCACGAATTGTCTCAAAACGTGTCTCCAACTGTGTCAGTGTTCCGGAAGTTGGATCAAATTTATCCAAAAGGAATGAAATCGAGTTATTTCAGATTTAATTTGACCAGGATGAACTTTGAGTTTTTTCATATTTTCGGACATCTTTGAATCTAAATTATTATGTATAATATGAAATCGAGGATTATTAAAAAACGACGTGAAATAAATAGTATGCGATTAACGATAAATAAAATAATAATAAATCGAGAACACCATTAACTTAATAAGTTATCAATATCAATATCGAACAAAGTGGTGACATCCATTCAAGGTAATAATATGAAATGGATCTGACCTGACTTCGTGAGTGATAATCTTCGACCATATGAGTTACGTGATGATACTCCTTTTGTCCTTGGAAATGGAACTGGAGAATGGCTGTTTTCCGTAATTACGTGATGTGTCCGAATCTAAAAGACCAATCGTGGGTTATGCCCTTTACTTCAAAGCTTAGGATAACGCTCATGCTGGCTTTTTACAATTTTTAAGAGCAATAATGCTAATTCTTTCGTTGGATTTTATACAGGGTGTTACAAATTCGAGTGTATGCATGGGGATCTCGTAAACCGTAAGAGGTAGAAGGTCGGTTAAATGGAGGCAAAGCTGCGTATTTTGATGCTCAACAAAATGCCGTTTTGAAAGCGAAGAAATTCCGACTACGTTCGAAATATCCGGAAAAAAACCTAATTTTTCATAATCGTTTTCTTTTTTTCTGACCACATTTGAAGAGATGTTTTAAAATGAATGGAACTTTTTCATTGCAACTTTTTTCCCTTTACAAGATAGCGTTATTGAATTACAGAACCGACGTTTCGTCTATAAGCAGCCATCATCAACTTTGTTTTTTTAAATACGGTCCTGGATTTTTTATTACGGATTTTAAGAGCCTCTTATGTTCCTAAACCAACGTATCGCAATAATTCAAAAAAATTGTATTAATGGATTTTTCCATAAGAACTCATGTGTTAGAGAGAGACAAAAAATGTATTTTTAATAGGATCAAAAACAAATATCTTTTTTTTAATAAGTGCGATACATCGTTGGTTAAGGAACATAAGAGGCTCTTAAAATTCGTAATAAAAAATCCAGAACCATATTTGAAAAAACAAAGTTGATGATCGCTGCTCATAGACGAAACGTCGGTTCTTTAATTCAATAACGCTATCTTGTTAAGGGCAAAAAGTGGCAATGAAAAAGTTCCATCCATTTTAAAATATCTTTTCAAATGTGGTCTGAAAAAAATGAAAACAATTTTGAATATTGCGGTTTTTTCCGGATATTTCGGGTGCAGTCGGAATTTCTTGGCTTTCAAAACGGCATTTTGTTAAGCATCAAAATACATACGCAACTTTGCCTAAATTTAACCGACCTTGTATCTCTTACGGTTTACGAGATCCCCATGCATACACTCGAATTTGTCATACCCTGTATATATTTTGACAACTCATTATTATTTTACATCCATGACAACCAACATGGCGTGAATGATCTCTTCTGTAGTTGTCACGTTCGAATGTTACGAAATGTAGGTATGTTTAAGAACTTAACAACAATTTTAAAAGAAAAGAAAAACAATATTAATCCAAGTTGACGGATGAAGCTACAACAAGAGTCAGAGATCCGTCTAGGTTCGTTGGTGCAGCAAAACCATAGCCGAAGGATTTTGAAGATTCCGCACCATTTCATTATAATATTGTGGAATATTAAAATTGCGACAAATGATCCTAATACAGACAATGGGATGGTGAACCAATGGTAATGCTGTACGATGAAGGGTTTCGCTAGTTGTTCATCCAGAATGTTGTCCAATTGTTTAAGCTTGTGATCGGCTAACGTTATTTCGTCCAGTTTAAGATTAGTCAGTTTAACTGGCTCTAGTACTAAAGCAGTAGCGTTGAGTGTGGTTTGCTTTTTTGAACAGCAAGAGTCAGTAATCCAGTAGACTTAATTTCGATGTCTGCAACTTCTGATTTTTCACAGGATAGAGTCAAGGTTATTGGATTCGATACCACGAACAACCAAGAATTTTTGGCCAGTGGATGCCATATTTCGAGATCCGCCGTAACAGTCTTGGTATTGGAGTCCTCGGGAAGTTGCCTAGTTCTTGATACATACAACTGTACTTCGCATAGGGGTATTCTTGTGTCCTTGTTGCTTGGATGTTTGTACAGGGTGATTCATTTTCAGCGACAATTCATCATAGAGACCCAGGAAAAAAAATCTATATAGTAAGTACCCAAGAGAAATATATTTCAAGCTTCTAGGATCGCCACAAGAGGGCGTAACGGTTCTGTGAAAACAGAAAATCGATACATTTTCGAAATTTTTCCCGGTGAAATACCCAATAAAAATATGGAAACAGATTTTGGACGATATTCTCTACATAATTGCCCTTCGATACTTTTCTCTAAGTTGTCAAATAAGACAGCTACAAGCTGTCAAACTTGATGTCACTTATTTGGCTATAACTTCGAAATTCCTTAACCGATTTGACTGTTCTTAAGCTCATTTTGAAGAGGAAAATCTGCTTTTTCTGATGCATTTACTCGGGGTCGATTTTATCCGCTTTAGCCGACCACACAACATGAATTGTGAAAGTCAAAGATGAATTTGAGGTTTGTTCGAAATTTTCAAATGCAAACCCTCTAAATAGATGCCTCCATCGTGTTATTTGTATAATTTCCTACCACTTTCATGAAGGTAATATTTCTATATCTTTTGAAAAGAAGAGTTACTGCATCAGGAATCCGCCAAGGAATACTTTTGAAACAGCCCCTGTAAATTTGAATGTGTCAAGAATATAGGAGTGCCTTGCCAACGGTCGGGATTTTGAGCATTGCCACAAGTTTTTCTATTTTTTTTTAATTAATTTCATTTTTTTGATATTTTTGGAATAAGGTGTTTACTGGTCAACCGTATTATTTTTGGCAAGTGGTGCACTGTATTCTACTTCTCAGCTGCTCATAGAAAAAAAAAACGAAAAATAGTTGGCATTCTCACTTATATATAGGCTTTTGTTTTCAACATCAACTGAAGAAAATGTTAAACGAATCAAAACAAATCTGATGTGTATATTTTTGACTCATTCAAATTTATAGGGGCTGTTTCAAAAGTATTCCTCGCGTGATTCCTGATGAAGTTTCCGTAACTCCTCTATTTCAAAAGATATAGACAAATTATCAGTATGAAAGTGATGGGGAATAATCCAAATAACACGATGGAGGCATCTATTTAGTGGGTTTGCATTTGAAAAGTTCGAAAAAACCGCAAACACAGGTTTGAGTTTTACAATCCATGTGTGTGGTCGGCTGAAGCAGATAAAATCGACCTCGAGTACATGCACCAGAAAAAGCAGATTTTTTTCTTTGAAACGAGCTAAAGAACAGTCAAGGGATTTTGAAGTTATAGGCAATTCAGTGACATAAAGTTTGACGGCTTGTTGCTGTCTTAATTGACAACTTAGAGAAAAATGTAGAGAGGCAATTTTGTAAAGACTATCGTCTAAAATCTGTTTTCATATTCTTTTTTGGTAGTTCTAAGGGAAAAATTTCAAAAATTTGTTGATTTGTTGTTGTCACAGTACCTTTACGCCCCCTTGCGGCGATCCTAGAAGCTTGAAATATATTTACAGCATTTTCTCTTGGACACATTACTATACAGATTTTTGTTCCTGAGTCTCTATGATGAATAGTTTATGAGAGCAGGCACCCTGTCGCTGAAAATGAATCACCGCTATAGTATTTATAGTGTCAATTGAAACTGCGAAAAAAACGCTCGCCGGTGCGGTACAATGGATCAAACAAAGCATGAGAGCTGTAACGTGCCGCTTGGTAATATGGGTGAACTGTGCGACAGCGTAATATCGGGTACATTTTTTTCTTCGTTGTTGGTCAGTTCACTCATTATCAGGCAGTACGTCACAACTTGTATGATTTGTTTGGTCTATTGTAGCAGTTATTTCGTGGTTTCCAACTGAGTTTGAAAATACTATACAGATGTAAGTTTTCTCAGTGGTACTCGTGCATTTGTATAGATCTTGCAATGCTATGTAATAAACCTTACTAGTGCTGATCAGGAGGTAGAGAAGATTGGGTTGGATGAAAGAATATAAATTTGAGGAGTTGTGGGGAACAGGTAAAGGAAGTATTTCAAAAAGATTATAATCTAGTTGCTCGATTAGAGGTAAAGAGATTCCAAAAATTAACATTGTTCCAGAATGTAGAGCTCGTAATTTGCTTATGTCGAAAAATTTGTGAATTGAAGAATAAGAAGGATGAAGGGGTAATTCAGGACCATTAATTAATTCAACATTAGTCAATTCGTTAAGGAGATCCTTTGGGAATACGAACTTTGAATGTAAAATATTATGTTTTGCAAGAGTTCAAAGTGCGACTGGCATATGAGATGGGTAGATCTTTACCTATTTCTCCTTGACTCAGGATGGCTCCAACAGCAAAGTTCGATGCGTCGGTCGTCAGCTTGGTGTATGATCAGTCACCGTGGTCGTCAGTATAAACTTCTTGGAAAAATCTGAGTATCGTGAGAGGGGTTCCGTCGTTAGGATGTTACGAAACTTATTAAATGATTTTTGGCATTCTGGAGACCAGAAAAATGGTGTATTTTTCTTTTAAAGATTTGTAAGTGGTTTAGCCACTTTAGCGAAATAATTAATACATTTTCGATAGTATCCAACTAATCCTAGAAACATCTTTATAGTTTTTTGATCCGTGGAAACGGGAAAATTGTAAATAGCAGTGACCTTTTCGGGGTTTGGTTTTACGCCGTCTTCAGTGATTAAGTACCCTAGATATGCTATTTCTTTGCATAAGAGTTCGCATTTATCGAGTTGCAGTTTAAGGTTATTACCTCGCAGTCTATCAAATATTGTTTTGATACGTGATAAGTGTTGATCTAGGAATGCACCATAGATGATAATGTCATCTGAATACACGAAACACTGAAGTCCTTGCAGTCCACTCAGTACTGTATTCATGAGTCTTTGAAAACAAGCAGGGGCATTTTTCAATCCAAAAGGCATGCGATCAAATTCGTGGTGACCTGTGGGAGTATTGAAAGCCGTTTTTGCTTTGTCGTTTTCATTCATGGGAATCTGGTGAAAGCCTGATGCAAGATCCAGTGTAGTGAAATATTTACTATGACCCAGTTGATCCAAAATCTCATCAATGTTGGGTATGCTCAATGCATCGCCGACAGTGATGTTCTTCAATCCTCTACAATCAATTACAATACACCATTTACGTTGTCCTGATGCGTCCTGTTCCTTTGGAACAACCCAAAAGGGTGCAGACCATGGTGAAATAGAAGGTTGAATAATACCCTGTTTTAGCATTTTATTGATTTGATTGGTTACCTCAGTCTAATGCTCTCCGGATATCTAGTTTTCATTGCTATAGGGGGTTGATTTAATTTCATGGTCAATAGTCTGAGTACAACTAAGAATATCATCAGGTAAATGGAAAATATCGTTATATGGCTCGCATAATTTTGAAATTGATTGCTTTTCTTTGTAATTTAAGTGTTCTAATCTAAGATTTTCGCAGCAATTCTTTTCTGTCAGTGTTTATAGAAACACTAAGAGTTCTGGCACCATCAATTATGGGCTCTAAATAAATTGAAATAGGATACATTTCAATTTCGCTGAACCTAGTATTTAAAATTGTAGCAAATGATTTGTTGTGAATATTAACCTTAGTTAAAGCTTTCGATAGATAAACTCCTCTAGCGAGTTCTAGATCGGGTAATATCCCTTCTTTCAATTCAGGGTTCAAAATGTTTACCTCAATTAAGGTTTCTGTTCTAGGTTCTGAAACAGAGGAATTATTATTTTCAAAATTGAAAGGTAAAGAGTCGATGGACATAATTTGTTTTTAAAAATTAATTTGTGCATTTTGAGATCGAATAAAATCGTATCCTATCAGACCGTCGAATGAAACGTTTGTTTTCTGATTTAGAATATGAAAGTTTATTTTGAATGCATGAATTTGAATATTAAATGGAATCACGGTACTACCAGCAGTAATTACTGGAGACTTAGGACCGAGACCGTTTAAAGTAAGTTTTTCGCAAGGAATAAATGAAGCAGTTTCAGGATTTTATCTATCAGCTTTAATCAATGATACGCTATCACCAGTGTCTTACAAAAATCGAAATATTTTGTTTTCATTATTGGAATAATCAGAGGTCATATCAAAGAATGTACTGTTGCTTTCATTATCAAGAATAGTTAGTTTTGGAAGACCTGTAAGGCTTTGATGGATTCCTCTAGAGGGGTCTTCTCCAATAGAGGAACTTGTGAGTTTAAAGGATTGGGCTCATTTCTGATAGCATGAATATTGGATGTAGATGGCTGATTCTGTGGTGAGTGATTCTGAGACCAATGATTTCGAGACGACCCAGCAAACACAAACGCGCGTTTTTTACATCGACCGATACTTTCTGGTATCATCGGCCCAACGTCGACAGCCGGCATCGGGCCGGACCGTATATGTCCCTCCGGCCGACAGCAGATCTTAGGACTTACGGGCCAATGCGCCAATGCATATCCGACCACAGCTCCGCGTCAATGCGAGGCGTAAGCATCGGCGTTGAGACAATTATTGAATGGCAAAGCATATTTTCTATTAGTTTATGATAACGTTTTGCTTGTGATACATTTATGAAAATTGCAATATGTGTTTGCTGGGGAGTGATTTTGAGATGATTGGTTTTGATTTTGTTCCCTGTGGGAATCCTTGTACAGCCTTTTCCTACATTCGTCTATTGAGTGACCATATTTTTTGCAATACCTACATTGTTTGGTCTATATACTTCACAGAATTATGTAAACAATGTGTATTATGAGAAAGGAAGGGTTGCTAAAGAAAATAAAAATACATTCATTGCATTCTGGTTCTTGCCGCCCTCGCTAGAGAGCGCGTTTTAGAAAGTTTGTCGTTTTTTAAATTTTTCTCCGAAACTTTAAATGATATTGTAACGAAACATGCCCAGTAGTACAAACTTCCAATGCGGCCGACAGCGGACACGACGTTACAACCATTGAACCATTGCATCTCGCTATCAAAGATGTCGGCTTTTGTCCCGTTTGTCACAAGCCCAACCACTGTTTAGATTCCAGAATCACAAGCTTTATTCGGTTCCCTATGTCTTGAATATGAGAGAACTTTCATCGAAAAGGATATAAAAGCTCCGCCATTCCGACAACAGTAGTTCAGATTTTGATAAGCTGTGATTGTGGACATGAATATTTATGGTGTTGTAAACCGTGTGCTGTAGTGACTTAAAATAAATAGATTTAAACTGGACAAGTGTTTTCTATAGCGAAAAATATTACAGTGGTGTCGGAAGTGAGATTCATCTTGTGCTATAGAATCAGACATAAATAGTCATCATAATGACTGCCAAACTTGTTCTGCTAACGGGATTGAAGGTCGCCGAGTTGAAGAGGGAGTTGGAGGAGCGTGACCTGGATACAAGCGGTAAGAAAACTGATCTACAACAAAGGCTTCGTGAGGCTTCAATGGAAAAAGGCATGGATCCTGATACGTTCCAATTTGAGATTCCTGATCCCAACGCTGTGGAGAAATTGTCCAGGACTATGGGAAATAACTCGAGGAAACTGGACGAAAACTCAAGAAAAGAAAAAATTTCAAGAATCCTTCAGAGCTATGGAAAAAAAGCTGGAAGAATCTTCCAGAGCCATGGGAGAGAAGCTCGAAGAATCTTCTAGAGCCATGGAAGGAAAATTGGAAGAGAAGTTCAAGGAATTTCTATAGCTATGGAAGAAAAGTTCAAAAAATCCTATAGAGCTGTGGAAAAGAGATTGGAAGAGAAGCTCAAAGAAACTTCTAGAGCTATGTAGGATCAGGTTGCAGAAGAAATCGGGAAACAGCTAGAAGACACAGTGAAGACTCTGGAAAAAAAAATAGAGCAAATGAAAAAACAAGTAACAGTGATTATGAAATACATAGAAGTGAAATTCGGGAGCCAAGATGCGAGTGCTAAGATAGAGGCTGATACCGTCCACATGAAAGCCCCACAGTTTTATGGCAAGCTGTCATGGAACAATTATCATCGCCAGTTCAAGGCAGCAGCAAGGGCAAATGGATGAGGTGGAACCAAAAAAGCCTTGGCATTGACACTTGCACTTCGCGGGGAGGCAACGGAAATCCTGCAGACGCTGAACACCCTGGAGGAGGAGGCCTATGATGTACTGGTCAAGCACCTGGAACTGCGATAAGGGCAGACTCACTTGAAGCACGTCTACCACTCCCAGTTGAAAAATCGTACTCAGAAGACCAACAAGAGCCTTCATGAGTTTGAAGCGGATGTTGATCGCCCTGCACGACTGGCTTATCCAACCACGCCAGAAAACGTTATGGAGAGGCTTGCAGTTCCGGCCTTTTTGGAAGGACTTCGAGACCTAGAGATTTGGCAATTCCTGATACTTCATCGTCCCGACAAAGTGGTGGATGCGCTGGCAAAATCTCTGGAATTTGAAGCAGCGAAGGAGTGCTGCAAGCTTCCTGCGCGCGTGCGAAGGATGGAGGAACAGGATGTTCCGGTGGAGAACAGCTTCGACGCAAATGTGAGGAGAGTCATGAACGAAGCCATCAAGCGAAGGAAGCCACGGTGCCAAAATTGTCGGGAGCTTGGCACAGTCGATACCGATGCAGGAAAGAGACGCAAGCACCTGCTTTGGCGTCGAAAGTTGATGCGAAGGTGCAATTGTCGGCCTGTGAACAGTATGCCCCGAAGAAAACCTCCCTAGTTTCCTCTTCAGGTCCCAAACAGAACAGGGTGTTTCTGGATGGCTTGATAAATGGACAACATGCTGCTGGATACAGGTGCGACAAGGACGATCATCAGACCCGATATTGTCACAACACCGACTATGATCAGACCAACTCCGCCTAGGTGGGGGTGAGGGCTGCGTGATGTTTCACCAAACAGCGCGCGGCCTGGAAGTCACCATCTGGCCGGTCCCAAGCCCGGTAAATGAGGAGGGAATAAACGCATGTCTTGAGGGGCCCGTGGATCAACCCGTCTTCTCTCTCGGCCGACGAGGCGGAATCCCAGCGGGGCCGATCCGGAAAGTAGCGGCGTAACAACTAGGGTTTTATGGCAATTTTCCCAGGCCGCCGTGTTAGTACAGGGGCCCACCCTTGTCCAGCCCACATACGGGGGCTGACCCATCAACCGGTGTAAAATCCTGACATGTGTAGTAGTGCCAGCTGGCGCCTGGATCAGGACCCTGCTACACATGTTGGGGGCAATACAACCGCGGCTGCCGGACTTCGTCGCTGGGACCACATATTCTACCATGAGGCCGGGGGAAGGGCGGGCGGATGAAGCAGGCTCAGTCAAGACATCAAAAACAATGACACTAGACAACACACACACACACGCACACTCACACACACATAACACACAACACAACCCCCCCCACTTTTGTTACTATGGATAAGTCGAAGGACGATATTTCAGGTAAAAAATCGCCAAAGATGAGTCTCGAGGGCAATCCTGGCCCCCACAGCCCAAGTGCCACTTCGATGAATGTTTCCACATCTAGAGAAGAGGCTCTTCTACACTCCAGCTCTGAGTCCGAGCAGACTAGGGCTCCAGGGGCTCACGCTCCAGGAGTCCAAGCTCCCGAAGCTGAGAAAGTCCGGCGTGAGCTTACGCCGGAGGAACGCGATAAGTCTTTCGCGTTTCGAGGAAGATAAGGAGAAATCGGAAAAGGACCGAGAAGTGCAGGGAGGAGCAGAGGCGAAAGGGGGAACAGCAGGCTGTAACCGGCCAGCCAACTCCTCAAGACGCCAATGCTCGCGATTCTTCAGGACCCGAAAGGGTAGAGAAGACTCCTGCGCAGCGACCCCCCACAAGGGGCCCACGACGCAGGGACGGACGCAGCTAAAACACGTCGAGCTCCCTGAGTGCCCGGCCTCTTGTAGAGATGAACCAGGGCCATCCACGCCCAGAGACATCGAAGGTGGGCGAAAAAGGGAGCGTCCAGATAAGGTGAAGCCCCCCGAGAGACGAGCGAGGAGACCTAGGGGTGGGAGCCGGGGGGTCGCTGGCCGGGCCGAGGGCTTGGGCAGGTCTCCTCTTCTGAGGAACAGACCGAGCTCGGCGCGGTCGGCGCCTGCGGACCCAGCCACTGGCTCTTATCGCTCAGCAGTCGGGAGGGCAAATGAGGTGGTTATACTCCCAGAGGGAGAAGCCACCACAGTTACACCAGACGAAGCGGCGGAGATCCGAGGACACCCCATCACCCAGATGAGGTTGACCATGGCGGGCCCCGCGGAAGGACCCCGAGGCCCAGAACTTCGGTACCGGAATTCGGGTCTTCAGGAGAACGGTTGGTTCCTGGTGACGGCTGAGGACGATGCCTCTCGCGACTGGCTGCTGACGACATGTCCGCCACTAGTCAGCGGTGGCAAGGCTTTCAAGGCTTACCGAGCCACGGAAGCCCCTCGTCCCGTCAAGATCGCGTTTACGATCAGAAGCCAGGACCAACCCGAGGCCAGGACGATCCTGGAGATGCTGGATCTCCAGAAAAGAACAGGTCCCTAGGGACCACTTGCTGGCACCACCTAGAGACGAAGGGAACTCCAGGGGAATGGCGTCTCGTCTTCCGAGTGAGTCGAGAGACGACGAAAAGGCTCGATGCAGTGGGTTGGACCATGTTCTTCGAACTGGTTTCGATAAGGGTCTTCAGGGATAACACCCAACGAAGACCCGCCCAGCCCACAACATCGACAACCTCCAAACCCCTGGAGAAAAGAAAGGAGCCGACAGGCCAGTAGAGGGAGGCCCCAATCCATTAGTGCCTCGCAATGGATACTATACGGGTAAGTCAGATTAACCTCCAACACAGCCGAGACTCAACCGCCGAGTTAGTGAGCGTCATGGCAGGTAGGCGGGGTGAAGTTTTCTAATCCAAGAGCCTCACTGCTTCAGGGATAACATCAGAGGCCTACAGTTCACCGGTATGACCATCTACACCGGCCATGGAGGACCAGATCGATCACGGACCTGTATAGCGGCATCCAAGGAGCTACAGGTAACTCACTTACCACAGTTGGGAACCAAGGATGCCACCGTGATCCTTCTGGAACGCAACCACCAGGGGACAAAGGGTAAGTTGCTATTAATAAGTCTCTATCTGCCGTATGATACTGTGCGTTTACATTCTACGGAAGATCTCATTCAAATCGTTCAGTTTATCAAAAAGTCTAGTCTTCCCGCCGTTATCGGATGCGACGCGAACGCACACAATACCATCTGGGGTAGCACCGATACAAACGCGAGAGGCATAGCTCTGTTAGAGTACCTCACAGCGCAAAACCTCGAAGTTGCCAATAAGAATGCCGAACCGACCTTTGTCAATCGCGTCAGACAAGAGGTCATAGACATAACGGTTGTGACGCATAATTATCTGGATAAAGTGTTAAAGTGGAGTCTCACAAATGACATAACAATGTCCGATCACAGGTTAATCCGCTTCTCCTTGCAAGCGGACAGGGAAGCACCGATACTGAAGCGGGACAAATTCAACACTGTCTAAGCAAGTCCATGGGATCCAAAGGTCGGCAGATTCTCTCCTCAGGTGAAATAGATGCGGTGGTTCAATCCCTGACATGCAATTAACACCGCATTTGAAGAGTCTTGCCCACTCAGGAGAGCGGGGACCAAAAAAGTCCTATGGTGGAATGACTCTCTGGAGCGCCTTAAAAAGGAATCCAGGAGGTCGCACCGCCGAGCACTTCAGGGTAAAGGGCAAGCCGACTGGGACAGCTTCGTTGAAGCCAGAAGGAAATTCAAGTCAGAGGTAAGAAAGAGCAAGAGAGCTGCATGGCGTGGATTCTGTGGGGAGATAGAATCTCTCTCAGAATCAACTAGGCTATTGAGGCTACTTAGCTCAGAGGGAAAAACAGAGATAGGGCTGTTGTAAAAAGAAGGCAACACATGGACCGATAACATGGAGGATACTCTACACCTTCTTCTACGCACTCATTTTCCAGGAGAAGGCAATAGACCTACCCAGGAGCCCCTCCCTATCCTCAATGCGGACTGGGAAACGGCTGACAAAGTCGTAACCGACGAAGCAATCGAGTGGGCCATAAGTGAGTTCAGTCCATACAAGGCTGCAGGTCCTGATGGTATTTTCCCGGCGATGATGCAAAGGGCTAGGCATCTGATGCAACCTTGGCTAAAGAACATCTTTAGAGCAAGCATCGCCTTGGGACACGTTCCAAACGTCTGGAAAACCGCCAAGGTAGTCTTCATACCCAAAGTTGGGAAGGAGGACTACGGACTGCCAAAATCCCACAGATCGATTAGTCTAACATCTTTCGAAGCTAAAACCTTGGAAAGATTGATTGATAGGTACTTGACAGAGGAAATCCTTTCAACATTTCCTTTTCATAGGAACCAGCATGCCTACTGCAAGGGCAAAAGCACGGAGTCGGCTCTCCATGCGGTAATGCAACAAGCTGAAAAGGCCATCAACGACAAGGAAGTGGCTCTAACACTATTCTTTGACGTCGAAGGAGCTTTTGATAAGGCCAAAACCAGCGCTATTTGCGATGCGCTCACAAGCAGGGGGGTTCCCTCTTCCATCGTGAGGTGGGTCTGGTCCTCCCTTCGTGACCGCCAAGTAAAAGCGTCCTTGGGAGGCTACCAGGTTGAGGCAGAAGTCCAAGGAGGCTGCCCCCAAGGCAGCCGTCTCTCCCCCAGACTATGGTCTCTGATAATGGACAGCCTTCTCACAAGGTTGGATGCAGAAGGATTTTACACTCAAGCGTACGCGGACGATGGACTGGTGCTAGTGAGGGGTAAACACCTAGGGATCGTCTGTGAGCGGATGAAGCGAGCCTGTAAGATAGTAGAAACATGGTGTGGAGAGATGGGACTGTCAGTAAACCCCTCCAAAACAGAGCTCATCCTCTTCACCAACAGAAGGAATATCCGGGAATTCAAGCCACCCATGATGTACGGGACCACACTGTCACTCAGGCAGGAGGTCAAGTACCTCGGGGTTGTGTTGGACAGCAGGCTAACGTGGAAACCCCACGTTGAAAGGACAATAAAAAAAGGAACAGTAACACTGTGGCTACTGCGTCGAGTGGTTGGAAGACAGTGGGGCCTAAAACCCCAGGTCATGCATTGGCTCTACCAGGCTGTCATCAGGCCGAGGATCTCATACGGATCCGTGGTCTGGTGGCCCGCAACCGATAAGACCACTTATGTACTCAAGCTAGACCGACTGGAAAGGATGGCTTGTTTGGGTACAACAGGCGCAATGAGGACAACTCCTGGAGCAGCACTGAACATCCTCCTTGGACTGCCAGAGCTAGGACTCAGGGTGAAGAGGGAAGCGATGGCCTCCTATAGTAGGATGGTTGCCCAGAGGACATGGAGGAACATGGGAATGGAAGTTGGCCACACCAGGATATCATCACTGGTGCGGTGCGAGTAACCGCTTCTATCGGCCGGGTTGACACCCACGGATGGTCGCCTCAGACTCCGAAGGAGCTTTGAGGTGCACGTACCGACGAGGGAAGAGTGGCTGACCAAACCGATGGAGACGCCTGGCAACACTCAAGTCTGGTTCACAGATGGCTCCAAGGCTGAAAGCACGGGTTCGACTGGAGCCGGAGTTTTCAGGACTGACAGGAACACTGGCGAAGCTTTTCCCCCTTGGAGGACTTGCAACAGTCTTCCAGGCGGAAATATTCGCTATCCTAGAGGTTGCCTCTAGAGACGAGGTAAAAAGAGGATTGGAGAATAACATTGTTATCTACTCCGACAGTCAAGCGGCACTCAAAGCAATCACCAAACCAACGATAATCGATCGCTATAGATGTGACTGGACCGTTTCCTGAGTCAGTCAAAGGCAACAAATACATCCTGGTCGTGATGGACTACTTCAGCAAGTGGGCCGAAGCGTATGCCTCACCAAACCAAGAAGCGGCTACCGTAGCTGATGTCCTGATTAAAGAATGGATCTGCAGTTTCAGTTGTTCCGTTGGAGCTGCATTCAGACCAGAGCACGTACTTTGAATCGGCACTCTTCCAGAACGTGTGCAATGTCCTGGAAATCAGGAAGACGCGGACGACTGCGTTGCACCCACAATCGGATGGGATGGTGGAGCGGATGAATCGGACCATCAATCGACACTTGGCCAAAGTTGTCTCTGACCATCGAAGAGATTGGGACGAACATCTTCTTCTGTTTCACGTGGCATACCGGTCTGCGGTTCATGAATCGACAGGAGAAACCCCAGCAAGGATCATTATGGGTCGTAAACTCCGGCTGCCCTGCGACCTGCAGTTTGGCTGTCCACCTGGTGAAGATGTCGCTAGGGAAGATAACGCAAGTGATCTTCGAAGAAAGATGGACGATATTCATCAACGAGTCCGTTTGAAAGGCAGCTGGATTTGTTCAAAGCACCAGCCGAATATTCGCTCACTGGGTAGCTGAAAACCTTGGTATGAGAAGTAGTGGTCTTGCTGCTGCTTTCAAGCGGAAATTTGGACAACTGGAACATCTACGACGACAAAGACCAGAGGTGGGAAAAGCACTGGGAATCATGGAAGGTACACGACACCTGTTCTACCTTGTGACGAAGAAGCTTCCACAACATCTGACCACCTACAGTGATGTCTGGAAAGCCTCCAGTCATCTTCGAAACTTGATGCAGTCACAGGACCTGACTCATTTGGCCATTCCGGAGATGACCAATGACTGCGTGGACTGGCGTGTGGTAAGAAGCATGCTGGAAGTGATCGCCAAGGGAAGTGGCGTGGACATCCTGGTGTGCTGCTATCCTTTCAGGAGGACGAGCCAGAGGACAGTGGACTGCTATTTCCACCGATTATCACACTGCATGTTTTGAGACAGTTGCCGATATCGACATGAGGACATTTCGCGACGAAATGCTCTAAGGAGGGAGCAATGTGACGAAACATGCCCAGTGGTACGAACTTCCAATGCGGCCGACAGCGGACACGACGTTACAACCATTGCATCTCGCTATCGAAGATCTCGGCTTTTGTCCCGTTTGTCACAAGCCCAAACCACTGTCAAGATTCCAGAATCACAAGGTTTATTCGGTTGTCCATGTCTAGAAGATGGGAGGACTTTCGCCATCTATCGAGGCATTGAAGAGGATATAAAAGCTCCGCCATTCAAACAACAGCAGTTCAGATTTTGATAATCTGTGATTGTGAACATAAATATTTGTGGTGTTGTTAACCGTGTGCTGTACTGACTCAAAATAAAAAGATTAAAACTAGACAATTGTTTTCTATAGCGAAAAATATTGCAATAAAGTATAATTACTTGATCAGATTCGGAAGGTAGATTACATTTGCAATACAAAATCTATTTTGAAACATCAAACTTTCATTTGAAATAGATTTTCCCATACAACAGATTAGAAAGTTAATGGGTATATTGTCTGGCTACTGTGAGATTGGAATGACATGTAAAAATATGAGAAGGTTCTATCAAAAAATTTTCACTTTTTTTTCCAGTCATGAAAATGTTTCAGATGATGGCCCCAAAGCCCTGCCAGACTAGTCTTAATGATCAACAGGCGTACTGTACTTAAATACAATGTATAGAGTACAGAATTATGTGCCATATCTGTACTAGAAAAGTATTTTAAATATATTCTACACTACACTTGTTACAACTCCTCTTGACCTGGTGTAACCAGTGCAGCAATGTGCATCCTACACTATCTTCAATAGTCTATCCACGATTGAACATGTTTCATTCTATTATCCTGAACAAGGGTAAGGGTTCAAAACATGAAATATTTTTTACTTTGAATAAAACACATATTTGACTCAGAAGGTATTTACTGAAACATCGACATAATACAATGCTTTCGCATAACTGTATGTGAGAGTGATTCAACAGAATAAAGTAATATAAGAATCTAGATTTTAAAATAAAACTTTAATCTCTATCATCGTCATGCACTTTTTTTCTGTTGATGATAAATATAATAACTGCAATCATTATTTCAGCAGTCGAATGAAAAATCCTCATTGGGAACAAATATCGACAGTTTTGATTATTGTATTTATATAAATATCTCAATGATTTCGAACATTCATACGTTTGTATTGTATTGTACACGTATTGTTACATCGTTCCCAATGAAAACTCCTATAATAATTTTACAATAAAGTATCACACAAAAAAATTAATCTTATCAACTTAAACTTAGAACTTTTCGAATTCAAACCTGAATATGCTGTTGATGGAAAATATCAACATTTCAAAACCAGAATAGACATATCTGTAAAATAGTCCTATTCGATTCACTAATTTTCCTTAAACTAGATTATCAATGGATAAGAATGAGCACGACTATTAGACCTACATCCTATACGCAGTCATATGAATAAAGGCTGATGACAATTGTATCTCAATGCACAAGCCATCCTAATTGTTATTCTTGAGAAAAAATTGAATCGCGAAACTGTTATGAATAAATAATGGACATTCTCTGGAAAATGCTGCTTCAAATTCTTTAAAATAGTTTTGTCAAAATATATTTTTACAATATTACATGTAAATAAAGTATATCCCCAAATAGATAAGACACCTTAGTTGTTCATGACAATAATATTTCATTTCAGTACTTTCAATACAAAGGATAGCTAAACGGGGATGCAATATGTAATTATTACTCTCAATATTCAGATTTATCCTCGAAAAGCTTGGATCATAGATAGAATTGATAAGTTCTAAACCTAAAAATATTCGATGATAAATATTAATAAGGTTTCTGAACCTCAATGTATTTTGAAACGAAATTCAGTCTTCAGAACTAAAAGAGGTAAGAATACTCACAACTATCTTACTGAAAAGAACCAAACTGTTGATAAAACATTTATTATCCATAAAGTTCGATCGTAAAAATCAACAAGTGTAGTTCTTTCAATCGCAGGTCGAAAAATAACATTTAAAAATTAGTTTTAACAAAGGTCATCGAAAACCTTTCTTTTCACAGGTCTTTTTTCGGGGAGTGGTCTGTCGAGATCATAAAGATGTTCCCTATGGATCATCTCCGTCGCGTGAGACTGAAACGATAAGTCATATCATCAATACACCAAAATGATCTTCTTTTCTTCTCTCTTATTAACAAAACAAAAACAAGCTTTGACGAACATAGATAAGCGAAAAGAATGGGGATATATCGTTGGTTAGCCTATCAATTGGAGACCAGTCATATAATGTACTTCAATAATTAAACGAATGAGAAATTGATTCACTCACCAGCTTGGATGATACTTTTTTTGGTAACTTCTCTGTGAGTGCAAATATATTACATCTAGGTTCATCTAACTCACTGGAGTCTTCGAAGCATACCTTGAATCAAAAAAAAAATTAAATTTTACAAAAAAGCAAAATGCCTTATTACAAGTCAGTTTATAAAGAAACGATTTATTATACTAGAAATTATGCCGATGTTGAAAAAATTAAAAAATCCCTTTATCGCAAGCCTTATGATATGTTCAGTGGAGAGCATTGGCATTCGCCCATAATATTACAACCACCATAAAATGCCATACCTCACCATAGTAACAGACTTCGAACATTGAATGACTTGAATAAGCATAACACCCTGACCGTAGCCGATGTTTGTGTCAAAAACATTTTGTTTTGGTTTTGAACTTGAGACGCGATGTTGCGAAGTTTGCATCGTTTGAACTAATATGAAACAGAAGTAACAGGTTTCAACGATTTCTATCATCAAGAATACATGCTAAACGATTCTGGTTCGACTTCCACAGAAAACTCAGTGTTGAAATAAGTAAAAAAACACTTATTGCAAACATGAATTTAAATTTTCTACGTACAGACAATACCTTGGCGTTCATGGTTTTTTTGGTCATGATACTCAAACTTCTTTTGCTGAAATCCAGCCAGTAAAAAGTGTTTCTTTTGACAATGTTTATGTTATGTTATTTCAACTTATTTGTGATGAGATCTATACAATTCAACCGTCGATGAAGAAGCCTCACAAACACAGAACTTTTTTGGAATAATTGCAACACAAAATCTGCGACACGATAACAAATAAAATTATCCAATAAGATGAGTGTATTATCCACCCAACAAATGAATGAAAACCAGTTTAAATTGGAAAACAAAGCACTCGTTGAAAAACGAACGAATATGAAGTTCGTAGTTTGTGGTATTATCATTATCTATTTCTAGTACCTTCTAAATGCTTTGAAATGATCGAGAAATAGTTTCACCAGAGACGATACAGGGTGTCCAAGAAGTTTTGGGAGATATTTGAAAGACAGTCTGTTATAAAAATAACTGCTATAATCTCAAATTATCTGATCTTAGCTACTGCGTATACTGTCCAAGTTTCATTAAAATTGATTTCGCCATTCCGGAGCTATCACGGAAAAACCTTCTTTAGGATGTAACCTCAAAGTACGAATAATTCCGAAAGGAAGGGTCGCACGAAAATATTTTATGAAACATTTTAGTCTTATTTTTGTTCCAACTTACCGTCCTTCAAATATCTTCCAATACTTCTGGGACAACCTGTATCTTTTTTTAACAAAGATTGTATTAATGGTGAATCTAGAAGTATAAGTATAATGTTCAACTCACTGTATAAATGTCTTTCCGGTTAATACCAATACATTCAGCATCGTAGATATTGTCTTTGCTGCGAATTCTCAGCGCCGAGCCCAATTCTGGTTCATGTTCTCCATCCCAGTCAATCAGACGATCCAATGTTATATCATCAGAAACTGATTTGTTATGATGGAAACGAGCACAATATGTCTTCTTGACTCGAAAATTGATAACTTTTGCTTGATAATAACGATTGTTTTTATGCTTGGCCCAGACGACTTCCGATATTCCAATGTCGGATTTGCGCTGCAAAATAGGTAGAGAAAAATGAACGAATTACATATAAAAAAAACGACGACAAATTCCGCAATGGACAATTCGCATAAATTTTCAAATGACTTGAAATTCTTTACAGTGTGTCCATTCAAGTGTGCAACATATGGTTTTTTTTTATCAACTGCCGAACCGAAATCAAAATATCACCAAAAGTTGGTGCATGTTCGATTAACTTATCAGGTGCAATTAGAATGGTTGCAAGTTAAACATCATACACGGTGTATGATGTTAGACTTGCAACCTAATAAGATTATCAAATATGCACCAACTTTCGGCAATATTTGAATTCTGGTTCTGCAATTAATAAAAAAAAACATATGTTGCACACTTAAATGGACATTCTGTATACCTAAGTAAAACAAAAAATAGAATAATGTGTGTGAAAGTCATAATATGAAAGAAGTGAAATGCAGACTTGAAGAATGTATTTTTTTTTAAATTTTCTAAAATTAGAATTTTCTTCTGTAAGTTCGGAATCAGGGTTAGGACAAAGTTTACTAATACTAAAAGTTGGGTCACTTGTAGTCGTAACTTTGATATACAGGGTGTCTCATTAATATTGCGAAATAATTCGTGATGAGTTTCCTCGCTTCAAAATAAGAACAAAGGGTATTGATATTTTATTTTCATTTTTGTTTTTTCTAAATAATATCTGAACCAATGTCGATCTTTTAATGAAAATTGGTGATTGGGGGTTTCTATCATGCGAAATTCGAATTTCACCTTAGTATGGCTCTAGCTTGTAGAGGGCGCTACCTACATGTATTTTACATGTTATGAACAGCCATAACCTTTTTGGAGATTTCTCTATCATTTTTACGCAGAAAAAGTATACCTGTCAGAAGTCGCTACTTGCAACCATTCTCGAAATATTTGGATTTGAAATAATCAATACATGAGATTTTGAAATTATGGTGAAGGTAACCTGCTAGAAGTTATAACATATTTCGCATGACTGCCTCATATTTTTAGTGAAAAAGATAAAAGTCGACTTGTGTGTAATGTTATCAACTACTCTTATTGAAATATCATTTAAACAAGAACAAATTAAAAAACTTGAAAAAATTAAATAAAATAAAAACTTTAACCCTCTGTAGCTCTGTAACGAAGCATTTCTGGACACATGTTTATAGGATTTTTTTTCTTATTTTAAGCAGGCACTCATCCTGTATTTTTGGCACTATCAATGAAACAACATGCTTGGCCATAATTTCATTATCACATGTATTCATTATTTCAAACACAAATATCTCGAGAATGGTTGCATGTAGTGACTTCCAACAAGTATACATTTTCTGTGTGAAAGTAATGAAGAAATCGTTTCTATTAGTTAAAAATATAATATACGGACGTCCAAAAAAGTTATGGCTGTTCATATCCTGAAAAATAAGTGTAGGTAGCGCCCTCTACACGTTAGAGCCATACTAACATCAAATTCGAATTTCCCATGATAACAAACCCCTAAATACCAATTTTCATTAAAAGATCGACATAAGTTCAAATATTTTTTAGAAAAAATAAAAATGAAAATGGAATTTCAACACCCTGTAGCCTGTAGCTCTGTAACGAATCATTTCTGGATATATATTTATAGGAAGTTTTGTTCTTATTCTGAACCGGCAAACTCATCTCGAATTTGTTCGCAATATTAATGAAACACCCTGTATACAAGCGGCCGCACGGTCAAACGGGCCATTCAAAGAAGCAGCCCGGCGAAAATTGTTCAAAGGTTCCGAACTAGTGGGTCCCATGCTGTCCGGAAAAACCGAGGTGGAAGGGTGGAGCCGGTTTCGAGCGCTTTCGAGAGTGCTCCAACTATTTAGTATTAGTAAACTAAACTGGTTAGGAGTAAATTTAAATTTGGATCAAGTGTTTTATTTTTTCATTTCACGTGAGAGGGCCAAAACATTACTGTTTGCTCTTGTTAATTTTATGTTTTTGCATTTTTGAGACGCCCTGTAAAATAAGAATCAATTTTCTCATCATAAATCCTTTTTTTTTTCGATAAGTACATTTTTTTTTACAAGAAGTCCATTTGTCCTCTGGCAAACGAAAATACTGTAGATTAATGAGCACGATATTGCCGTTGTCAATCAACCCCGTCTGGTTCATTGAAACGCAGTCTGTATCCTATTTTAAACATCATTAATGAAGTATACTTACCGTTTTTGTCTGCTGTTTGGGCTGTTCCTCATTAGAGTCTTCTTTGTATCTTCTTTTCGAAGTGATGTTTTTGGTATGTTTAGTTCTTCCTTTTTCTTCCTTTCTAAAAATGTTTGTTGTTGTTTTTTGCTTGTTCGCCATCCTTTTCTGGATTACTTTTTTTGAATGCGACGTGTTCAATGGATTGGTGATTGAAGGCAAAGTTTTGGCAAGCCTCTCCTGTAAATCTTTTGACAGATTCCTTGATACTTCCACTTTATCCGTAAAGCCTGAAGAAATTATAGAAGTTATATGACTTTCTTCTAACGCATTCTTTTCATGTAAAACCTTTCTCAGTTTTGGTATAACTTTCAATTTTTGTCTCGAACTATGTGTAAATTGAATAAGGGTTTTTAAAAGTTCCATTCTTTTTTTTTTCTCACTGCTTTGTACTTTATTCGACAACATCAAATCAATATCTGAGGATTTTATATCATTCCTTTTCTTCCTATACTTAAGAAGTAGACGTAACATTCTTTCCCGGAAATCTGCATTCGGTACCTCTCTTCTGCGTGAGCTATCGTATTCGACAAACTTTGAAGAAGATCTGCATGGGAGTATCTCATCTGAATCAAGAATCTGTGGCATTTTCACTTGTTCAAATGCATCAAAATCTTTCGCTAGAACTACTAGATTTTTGTTAGCTTCCTTTTCTTTCATATTGGAAAAAGTCAAGTCACACTGCTTGAGAAATTCATTGAATGATTCAGAAGGAAGTCTACTCTCGTTGTTGTTTTCTTCATCTGAGTTAACAAATATCCCAGCTTCTTTTAATTTATTAAGCACATCACATGTCCTTTCTTCTCTTGACTTTTTCAAGGGGCGCTGTTTTTCGTGCTCAGATTTTTTAATAGCTTTGTTTGACATTGGAAAAAATCTTTCTTTGTTGGTGTATATCATTTCTGGACACATATTCACACGATACCAATTTTGATTATTCCAAATTGTGTTGGGCTTTCGAGCAGCCGGTGATGGATTCAGAGACACACCAGATGGTATTACTAGTTTTTGTATAACAGATTGTTGACCAGTATAAGGACTGGTAGAAATAATTTTGGTGGATAAGTTTTCGGGAACTTTTTGAATGGTCGCCAGATTCGACTGGACAGTGGTCTTTTGATTCATGGCAGATGATTTATTCGGCTCGCTTTGAGGTTGTACGACCTTTGAAACTGTGCATGTAGTTGATAACTCAGGAATATCGGCCGACTGGTTAGTGGCCGAATATAAAGTTATAGTTTCTTCATTATTCAATGAATTATTCGAATTGAAGCCAAGTGAATTTGATCCACTAGAATTTCTGTAGAAATAATTCATATGTTGATTGTTCGAATGATGTCCACTGTTTCCTTGAAGCTGATCAAAGAGTTCAAGATCTGCGGTATTTGTGCTGGGTCCGCTAACAAAACTTTGATGATTATATAATAAAGTTGACGACGCATATTCGTGTATGGCCTTCTGATTATTCGTTTGATCGACAGCAGTCGTATATGGCAGAGTTCTGTGGATGGATTTGGATGAAACAGAATTATTCGTTTGAAATAATTGGCTACTGCTACTTGTTTCAGAGTTCGCTTTCGACATTGAAGGATTGCTGGACTGCATTATCTCTCTCATAAGAATATTTGATGGTTTATCTTTTTTTAGTTTGTCTTTGTTTGGTGATGTCTTACTTTGTTCAAGGAAACTCAAATACGCTGTCTCATAACCCTTCTTCTTTTCATCACTACTCTGAGGTGAAGAAAGTATGCTTCTGTTATCCGTTTGAGCATTTTCAAAAGATTTTCTTTGTTCACTTGTATTGATGTTTGACGTAGCATATTTTGAGTTATTCTGCTTTCTATCAAGTTTAAGTGTTTCCGCTGATACTGTGTTGTTTACATGATATGAGTTCGTGCCAGAAAGTGACTGGAATATAGAAATGGGATTCAAAGTAATAGTTGACTGTGACATTTCATATTCCTTTTCTGCTTGACGGAAGATAGTTTTAGGATTTTCTACAGTCTGCTCGGAGAAGTTATTCTCACGATGTACTATCGCTTGTGCAATTATCTTTCCTTCAGACGTTTGCAGTTTTTCATGAGTATGCTCCGACCCTAATCACAAAAAACTGTATATTAGATTAATTGAAACAAGTTCAATCACATGTTATGGTTATCACATTGTTATAACCTTTTTTCTATTTTCGTGATTAGTGCCAGTGCAAATATTATGTTATGTATACAGGGTGGACCAGAAGTGATGGGACATACGGTAACAGTAGATTCCTCAACAAAAATATTGCGATCGACCTCGACTTGTCCATTCCGAAAGTTGATATTAACAGAGAACCCTGTATCTCTTTTGAATGAGCGGAAAGATGTGTAAGTGGCGCCCCCTACATGTTAATTTTGTGTGAGAAATCTACTGTTACCGTATGTCCCATTACTTCTAGTCCACCCTGTATACAGTGTAAGTTTTTGAAAACCTGACAAGCACTTATGGACAAAAATGAAGAGACGACCGCCTAAAATTTGAGAAAACTTTGATCCTGCATCAGTTACCAAAGAACTGATGATGCATTTAAAAACTTCAATCCATTTGTCAGTTTGCGTGTCCTAGCGATTTTTTGCAAAAAATTGTTTAGTGTCCAATTTCTACGTTCAAAGAAAGGACACTTTTCAAAACTTTTTTCGTGTAGTTTTTTATGAAAATGGCTAGCATCATTCGAAAGAGGGGCAAAAGTTAAACAGTGTGTCCGCAGATGGGGTTGACAATACAAAAAACTTTTTCATTTTCTGAAAAAAAAGTAATTCTTTAAAAAAGGTTCTGCTTGACATGAAAAAAGCGATTGCTATATTAAAATTGTAGATTTGATATACAGGGTGTTGAAAAATCAGGAAAAAAAGTGTGTCGAGAGAGAAGTACTTTTATTCATTACTTTTATCAAAAATGTTCGAAAACAAAGTAGTTCAAAAACTCACATAATGTCTAAATACAAATTTTGAAATGGATATGAGATTTATCGGTAAAAAAAAGTCTATGAAACATTTGTCAAAGCCTTCACAAGGTAGTTTGCACCTATCCATAAACGAAGAAGGAATTCATGACCTCAATGGACCACGTATCATTCGTAGTGTACGGTGAATTTATTAGGTTAATGAAGTTGATGAAAGTAATAAATTGGTACTTCTCTCTTGACACATTTTCTTTTTTTTTTCTAATTTTCCAACACCCTGTATACCAAATCTAAAATTTTAATATGGCAATCGCATTTTCTTGACAACCAGAACTTTTTATAAAGAATGACTTTTTTCCAAAAAATGAAAAATATAAAAGTTTTTCCATCCGTGGACACGCTGTATACTTTCAGAAAATTTCACAATAATTGAACAAAGATAAGCTAGCCATAAAATCTTGAACTTGGCAAAAATGACCCATTCTTGAAAAAATCATGAAAAATGGGTCATTTTTGCAGATCCTTAGTATCCCTTGTTCAATTATTGTGAAATTTTTAGGAAGAACATAATTTTTGCCAGTCTTTCGAATGGTGCTAGCCATTTTTATCAAAAACTACACAGAGAAAAGATTTGAAAAGTGTCCTTTTTTTTAACATGAAAAAAAACATCTTTTTTTTTGAAAAAATCGACAGGACACGCATTGACAAATGGATTGAAGTTTTCAAATGCACCATCAATTCTTTGGTAACTGATGCAGGATCAAAGTTTCCTTAAATTTTAGGCTGTTTCTTTGTTTTTGTCCATGAGTGTAGGCCCACTTCTTTATTTGGAGAGATAGACTAGAATTTCCGAAAGGAAAGTTGTGTGAAATGAACAAACTAAAGAAAAATGAAAACAAAATTAGCGTTGCCAGATTTCCCAGCAGACACGAAAACGCGAAAACGATTTATTTTACAGTTGTAGTTCGACCGTCGTACCGTTCGGTTGAGTTTGTCGTGCTCCGTTCGGGTGGGTTTTGTTTGTTGTGAATTTGCGCGGTCAGTCTACTACTCAGTACGTGTGTTTGTTTCGTTTTGATTTAAAATCTGTTTGGTTGCTATGTACAAGTGTGACAATTGCCTCGAGGAATTTTCGGACAGTGTTATACAGGGTGTCCCATTTTGGTTGCAATTGCGGGTTATCTCGATTATCACTGAAGATAGAACCTTGCGGTGTTGACAAACCTGAGCTACTTTTTTTGTGAAACGAAGGATACCACAAACAGAAATGTCATAAGCCTTTTAGTTTCTGAGCTGGGGGATTTTGATAAAGTTGTGTGTTTTGACACCCCTCGTATCTCAGCTATTTGGTCACTTATCGGGGAAATGTGAAAACGTGCTCCAATAGAACTTTTTGAGTAAAATCCATTGGGGTAATCAGTTTTTTTCCAGATATTATTGTTTTTGAAATATTGAGAAAAGTTGGGTTTTTTTAAATATGACAGCTTTTCACTTGAAACTCCGCACGCCAATATCTCGGAAACGAATAGAAATATTTGATTTCTGTGCAAAGTAGTCAATGTAGGGGGTCAAGTAGTTATTTTGCACATTTAAAAAAAAATCGACGCCTATCAGGAGTTGAGCGTCGCGACGCGTCGAAAATATCAATCGATTGCAGGGAATTTGGAATTAGGCGCATGCAAAAGTACGTGTTATATACAAACTTGTTTGTTATTTGGTCGAACTCATTGATCTTACTCAGTTCTGAGTTATAACGGTTTATAGTAAACATTTCATGATTGACAAAAAATGCGATAACGGATGATTCTTACAAGAGAGCTGGTCTCAATTTTTCTAAAAAGAAGTCAATGTATCTGGCCAAGTAGATATTTTCCAATGTTGAAAAAATTCGACGCCTACTTAGAGCTAAGCGTCGCGGCGCGTCAAAAATATAAATCGATTGCAGGGATAATAATAATGTCTTTATTTAGCTTATATAGCTACATACAAAAACAATATAAATAATAATAATGGCATAATGATTATAAAAAGATAAAAAGTGTATAATAACAATCAATAAATAAGTACAAACATATTTTAAACAATTAAAATTCATGCAACACATATTCCCTCAACAGTTTTTTAAAAGTTGTTAAGTTATCACAGTTCTTAATATGGCTCGGCATTTTATTGTAACCGGAGAGACCTCTGTTTAAGATTGAATTACTCATCATCTGACTAGAATTTCCTCTATTGACTAACATAAAATCATCACAGTTTCTAGTTTGGTAATTATGGATGTTCTTAAAACATTTTACTCTATCACAGATGTAGTTCGGTAACAATTTATTTCTAATTTTATAAATAAAGGTGTTAACATTAAACATTATTTTTTGTCTGATAGACAACATACCACTAACGTCTAACATAAGATTAATTGGAGTGTACCTATTACATTTTAAAACTGTTCTCATCGCTCTGTTTTGAATCACTTGAAATTCTCTAATTTTATAACTTGGTAGGCTGTACAATAAAGAGGAACAGAATTCGAGATGGGGAGCTGCTATACTATTATACAACAATAATTTTGAATACATTGACAGGTTTTTAGCTACTCTGGAGATAAATCCGATCTTTTGGGAAAATTTCCTCATTGTATAATCAGCATGAGGACGGAAACTCAATTCGGAGTCTAGTATAACTCCTAAATACTTAATTTGTTGTTCATACACTAAACATTCATTGTTAATTTCAACTCTCAAATTTGAAACGTCAATAGATCTTAGTTTATGCTTTTTGGCAAAAATACAATATTTTGATTTGGCCGTATTTATGCTTAATCTATTGGTACAAAGCCAATTATACAGTTTCTTCAAGTCATTGTTCATTTCAAGCTGTACCTGGTTCAAATCATCCCCCACCACATACAACATAGTATCGTCTGCGAATAGTTCGATTTTACTGTTCTCCGTGATAGTGTCAATGTCATTAATGTATAATAAGAACAACAATGGACCCAGGACAGTTCCTTGTGGTACGCCGTGACGAGTAAACTTCAGGTTAGAAATACTGCCTCCAAATTTAACAGCTTGGGTTCTGTTTGACAAATATGACCTGAACCAATCGAGAACAGAGCCTACTATACCAAACCCCTCTAATTTCTGTAACAGTATACTCCTATCAATAGTTTCAAAGGCTCTCCTAAAGTCTAAGAATACAGCCAGTACATATTTATCACAATCCACATGTTTGAGGAAATCACTACATAAACCAACAATCACAGTTTCACATGAATGGCGCTCTCGGAAACCAGACTGATTTGACACCAGGATGCTGTTCCTATCACAGTGCTGCTGTATTTGTTCTTTAACCACAAGTTCCAAGAGTTTTTCATATGTAGGTACAGTATTTATCGGCCTAAACTCCTCATGTCGTTTCGTATTTGTAATCTTTGGCACAGGTATCACAGTTGAGGTTTTCCAATTCTCCGGGAATGTTCCTGTTGAGAGGGATGCATTTATGATGTCCAATAGACGATCTCCGACTACACCAAATATATCCTTTAAAACACGTGTTGATATGCCATCTTCTCCACCTCCAACATTTTTCATATTTTTAACATGTTCCTTAAGTTTTGACATTGTTACGGCTTCAAAAGAGAAAAATTCTGGATACACAGGGCTTTCTAAACCATTATTCTGTATGTATGTCGGTTGAGGTATACTGGACACAATTTTATCGACACTGTCAATAAAATAATCATTGAATTTGTTTGCTATGTTCCCTTTGTCAGTGATTAGGTCGTCGCCAAATAGGATTTCATTCACCGTAGATGGGTTTTTTTCCGGAAGTAAAGTTTTTAAATGCTTCCACATTTCCTTCGAGTTATTTTTATTTTCATCAATTACCCCTCTATAGTAATTCTCTTTTTCGATTCTAATTTTATCAACTATTAAATTTCGAATTTGTTTGTAATCATTCCAACTATGCTCACTTTTTTCATACACTGCTCTCTGATACATTATATCTCGTTCTTTCATCATCTGGACTATTTCATAAGTAATCCACTTTTTTTGGGAATATTTGATATCAACATGTATTGTTTGTACAGGACACATTTCATCTAGAAAAGTACGAACATTATTCACGAGTGCATTTGCCAAAATATTTACATCTACGATATTGTTATTCCAAGAGGTGTTCAATATTGAATTTTGTAATAGTTCTGTGTTATACCCACGCATGCATCTTCTCTTCACGGCAATTCCAATATTTTGGTTGTTGGCTCCTTCAATATTCAGTGACAAAATGGAATGATCACTAATTTTAGGGGTTAAGTGGACGGAAGCCTTCAGCAATTTATTATTGGTAACAATGTAATCAATTAATGTTTGACTTCTGTCTGTTATCCTAGTTGGAGATTTCACAATTTGTGTAAAACCATTTGAATAGATGTTTTTCAGTATTTTGTCCCCATAAAAAGAGCTTCTCGAAATATCGAAGTTAAAATCACCCATAATAATGTTGGTGCCATTAAAATCACTAACCTTATCCAAGTAGCCATCGAAGTATTCCAAAAATTTTGCATTCTCCTGTTGCGGCGGATGATACAGGACACTACACAACACCTTTAGTCCAGTCCAGATAGTCTGTATCGACAATAACCACACATAATTTTGAACACATTCCACCGTTATAAGTTTATATTTTAAGTCCTTCCTCACTAATGCCATCACTCCTCCAGTTCGCGGGTTTGAGGTCGTACATTGCTCGATGTTGTAGCCGTCAATTTTCAACTCGCACATGTCAATCTCCGCTGATACGTGAGTCTCCGACAGGAAAACAATTTTTGGCTTCCAATCATTTACAAAAACGATGATATTGTCTTTGTTATTTTTGAAACCCTGACAGTTTAAATACACAAGACCGGAATCCAAAACAGCGCCTTCCTCTAATTGCTATTTATTATATTTATTTTTTTGGATCTGCTCGAAACGTTTATAAACATCACAGTGTTGTACGTCCCAAACTACATGATCCACATTTAGTTTCAATCCGTACTTATTATTTGACACCAGACAATTAATACACTTAGTTACATTACTCGTACAGTTTTTCAATTCATGATCACCTTTGAAACTACGTGCATACGAAAGAACATCTTATTCCAGTGTTGCTGGTTCTTTTGAATTTTTTGAAAAATATCAAAAAAATCCGATTTATTTGATTTAAATCGGATTTTTTTTATTTAAATCGATTTTTTTGATTTAAATCTTTTCTCCATGTGTATTGTTTTAATATATAATATTCCAGATAGACTTATTTTGAACATAATATTTCATTTCAAGTTTTGACACATAACAAAACGCAAATTTACTACAGACACACTTAACTTGGGCCATATTTAACAAAATTTATGAAACATAACTCAATAAAACCTCAACTGACATTCAAACATTAAAAAAACAAAACTTATAAATAAAGCACCGGCAAGATTAAATAATTGTATTTAGATGGCTTAATTAAATTTTACTCTTCAAAAAAGAAAGAAAAATATAGTTTTTTCAATCATGTGATTTAAATCAACGATTAAAAAAAAAATCATGTGATTAAAATCGCGATTTAAATCACTGATTTGAATCAATTGATTCAAATCATGGCAACCCTGTCTTATTCATAGACTTTTTTGTCATTTACTCGAACCCATTTATCTCACACATTTTTGAGTTTTGAGTTGCATACATTTTCATATGACTTGAAATTTTATATACGTATTCTAGACAATATTAGAAAGTCATCAGCGAATTTTTTTTTTCAAAAAACCCAAAAATATACTAAATAAATCAAAAAGGAGACGCAAATTCCACTGTATGATCGAAAACGGGGCGGAGCCATACTACCCTCTCTCTCTCGAGAGAGAGAGAGTCATCTCAGTCACTACGTCAGACAACGATGATTAATAGACAGTTGAAGTTGAGCCAAGACGTAGACGTTAACGTAATACGTTAACGCATAAAGTTCACGTCTACGCAATGATCCAAAAGCTAGTTGAAGTGTGGCATTTGACGTACCTGCGTGGAACGTAGCGAGTTGACTAATCTAATTTGTTGTGTTTACATATAGTTTTTCGACCTTTAAAAGTAGAAAAAAAGTGAGGTTCGTGACTTTATTGGTTATTGAATTTTAAGGCCAAATAAAAATATGACGTGTAATGTCCAAAATTGATTCGTTGGCAGATTATCCAAGATCGGATACTCGATTGGCAAACCTCGGATTACATATAAGGGATAACGTGCAATATGTGAAGACACGCAAGGTTACGTATGTCCGTGAACGCAAACGTGAGAAAAAACAAAGTGCGCTTGCCCAGATTTCAATCACCACGTTTTCGTCTACGTGGATGAATGCACTTCAAGTATCTAATGTATTCTCTGGCGTAGTGGATGTTGTTTGGCGCTTTTTAATCGGTTATTACTACATCAATAAGAGGTCGTAGGTTCATTTTTTGAACATCAATGGCATCAGTACTTACTAATCCTTATATTTTTCATATTTCCAAAAAATGTGCAAATTGTCCATTTCTGTAAAAAGCGCTCAGTGTATGGTGTCAAGCAGATATTTTTCAAGGTTCAAAAAATTTGACGCCTACCAAGAGCTAAGCGTCGCGACGCGTCAAAAATGTCAATCGATTGCAGGGACTTAGAATTTACGCGCATGCGGAAGTACAAGTTATTTTCAAACTTGTTTGTTATTTACTCGAACCCATTTATATTTCCGACGCGGCGCGACGCTCAACTCTTGAAGGCGTCGAATTTCTGAAACTGAAAAATATTCACTTGGCCCCATACACTGACCACCTTTTACAAAAATTGAGACTAGTATTCTTGTAAAAATCATCCGTCATCGCATTTTTTGTCAATCAAGACATGTTAACTATAAACCGGTATAACTCAGAAATAAGTAAGATAAATGAGTTCGAGTAAATAACAAAAAAGTTTATATATAACATGTAGTTTCGTACAAAGTCCCTTCAATCGATTTATTTTTTCGACCCGTCGCGGCGCTTAGCTCTCGATAGGCGTCGAATTTTTTAAACTGCGAAAAATATCTTCTAGAACCCATACATTGAACACTTTTCACAGAAATTGAATATTTATATTCGTTTTCGAGATATTGGCTTGCGGAGTTTCAAGTGAAAAACCCTGTATATTTATCCAAAAATTGATTGGTCTTTTTACAAGCTTTTGTAAAATATAACCACGACCACGACAATAATCCCAATTTTCATAATTCGCAATCAAAATTTTACAGTATGCCATGAAAAACAACGATGTTAGTTATTGTTTACTTGATAACGGTTCTCAGCTTTCATGGATATGAAGTAATTCGGGCATTTTTAAAAAAAATTGATAATAATAAATATAATATTACCAATCTGTTAAAATACATTTCAGAAGCCGCTTAATACAAAACAAATTAACATAGGAAGTGTCGCGGCGAATAACGATCAAGACAGCTGGTTGATGCAGGTATTTTGTTAGTGTTCAAAATTCGATGTGACGAATTTATCAATTTGTATGTAACATATAGAATAGTAGATTATATGCCTCGGGACGAAAGTAGAACTTTTAATCCCGAAGGAAAAGTTCATGGCCCGACCGTAGAGAGGGCCATAAATTTCCTGATTGATTAAAAGTACTTTTATTTCATACTGTACCGTAAAGTATCATTTACCGGACCCAAAACCAGTCCGGTAAATGATACTTTACATCATCAGAGACTGTACAAAAAAATTACTTGACTACTCCAAAAATGACATTTTGCATCATCAAAGACTGTGAAATTGCATTGATAACACGGTTTGGCCGTCGCCAAACACGATATTTTCGTTCACTGTCTTATCTACACGGAAGATTTTGCGCCATTCGCAGAAAGCCTCAGACTCCTTTTGATACCGTTCCGCCGATTTGCGCTTCGCAGCTTTTATGCAAAATTTGGTCCATTTTGCAACTTGTTCACTTCAACATAAACGGTTGGTAAGGTATATCAGATAGGACAAACATAAGTTGTTACATGGTCTGGCTGGCGCCATCTGATGGTACGAATGTGAGGTGGACTGCCACCCTAAGTGTGTGGTTTGAGAAGAAAGCACTTTAAACCGATTAAAAATAGTTATAACAGTATGAAACAAAACAATGTACGATACACAGCCGTTAAATGTCATTAAACTACTCGTCTAGATATTCTAGACTCGGCTCCTTCGTCGCCTCGTCCATAAACATCTTGACTCGTAATTTAAAAAGTCATTTACCGCCTTAGTAACGTAAATAACTATAGTCGCAAGGTATATACGATATTTTTCGTGCTTCCAGAACTAAAACGTCGAACTAACATTAAAAAAAGTACAGAGAAAACTTTATAGAATAGCAAATGATTCATATTGCGATGGCGAAGGCGTTGTTTTGTTTGGCGACTGCTTGACAAGTTACCATAGTAACCGTTGCAATTTGTACCATTGACTCGTTTTTGGAGCCAAACAAGCCAAAAACTGTAACACACCCTAATTGCGCGGTATCCTCTTTTTTTCTTTTTATCGAAGGTCGTAACAGAAACAATTTGAAACCATTAAAATAATTAGAGAAATGTGGATCCGTTAGTTCAGCCTTACATTTTCACCATGAGATGGCACTACCAAATACACTTAATTTTTACTATATTATAATAATAATAGAGCTTTATTTATCAAAAAAGATAATATTAACGATCTCACTTTCACTTTCATACTATAATATAATATAATGGAGTAGTTACAAAATATATCGAATTTATATTATATACATATTATTAACAACGATATTAGCAAAATAAATGATATCTAACCGATAAATTGCAAGGTAATAATAGTATTTTATTTAACGAGCATAGAATGGGCCAAATATTACACGAGATTAAAATTTATATCACGAGCCGAAGGCGAGTGTTATTAATTTTATTCGAGTGTAATATGCTCATTATATGCGAGTCAAATACAATGCTTTATCTACAACTGTCAAAAAATTTGGAAAAAAAAGTCACTAAATAAAGCCAAATTAGTTGTGTTTAGGCCCACTGCCCGTGAATAAAGAACTATGATCCACGGGTTTCTCTCAGGCCGTGTAATATGTGGAACATTTTATATCTATAGATGGTTGCATAAAACCACCATTTTTTGACAGTTGTAGATAAATACATTTATTTAACTTAAAAAACGTACTGATATAAAATGATTAAGATAAAATACACTAACTATGAAACATGATGTAGCTATCTAAGTATGAACCACTACACTATCTTAGTAGGATTATTTTTCAAATGTACAATCACCAGCTTTTCAAATATTGCATAATTATCACTATTACAATTACGTTCCGGGATTTTCGTGATATTATATCCCGGAGTGATAAAAAATAATACTTTAGTCCCGGTAATTAATGAATAAAGTGGTCACTTTAGCCTCGGAAGTACGAAAAACAAATTATATCAAGTTTGAAGAGCTTTTTATCCAGGACCATGAACTTTTTATGCCGAAGTAGATGGTGATTGTAGTATGTTTGGATCAAGCTACATCTTTTAAAAATGAACTCTGATCGTTACACTCTCTGCCACCCTTGATATCGTATTTTTAAAATTTTTCGTCTGGTTTTCTGCCATAATCGCAAATTTACTTCATACACACAAAAGTTGAGATCTCTGTTACTGTTACCACGTAAACAATAACAAACATCGTTGATTAACATAGCCCATTGCAAAATTTCGATTGCGAATTATGAAAATTGGGAATATTGTCGTGGTTTATGAAATAGACACATACTATATTATATTTTTAAAAAGCTTGTGAAAAGACAAATCATTTTTTCAATAAATACAGGGTGTTTACGGTCTTATGATTTTTTCTATAATGTTTTTTTCTACACGTTAAAAGAATATGATTAACGCTAAAACGCCTAAGCAAAAGTTGAATAATTAGAGAGATAATGAATTTTTTGTACGATTTTATTTTCAAAAATGATGACACTAAATTGCAAAATCACTGCTTTACAGCAGTTGTTCAAAGTTATCGCCCGCCTTGTTGATCGCAAAGTCTCGCTCGACGTATCCATGAATTATTATTATTATTATTCGACTTTTGCTAAGGCGTTTTAGCGTTAATCATATTCTTTTAACGTGTAGAAAAGAACATTAAAGAAAAAATCACAAGACCGTAAACACCCTGTATATAGATTGTCCCACTTTAAAAAACCCAACATTGGCCAATATTTCGAAAACATTTAATATCTGGAGAAAAACTGATAACGCCACAGGATTCTACGTGAAAAGCGTATCGTTTTTACATTTCTGATAAGTTACCAGATAGCTGAGATACGAGGGGTGTCCTAAAATGCAACTTTTTCAAAATCACCCTGCAGCTCAAAAACTGAAATGCCTATAAGATTTGTGTTTATGACATTTTTCGATTCACAAAAAAGTAGCTTAGGTTCGTGAAAACCGCAACGTTCTATCTTTAGTGATCCGAGATAACCCGCAATTGCAACCAAAATGGGAAACCCTGTACAGTGTGACCAACTTGTTTTCGAGCCACCTTGAAAAAAAGTTTATTAATTTACCGATCTGGCTCGAGATTTTTCAAATTGTAGAGCTTGACAAACTTTATCTTCTCACCAAAAATGCCCTGGCTCATACAAAAGCCGAGGCCTACTTTGCCAGCTCTCAAGAACAAAATTTTGAAAAACCACATTGGCGATTTTTTTAGAGAACAGAAAGTATCAAGTAGTAACTATTTCGTAGATAAAAATAGATTATTTATTTGTTTTCAAAATTTCACAGTTGGTCATGAAAAAACAACTAAATTATGGTAATTTCCACCAAAACACGATTTTCTTCAATACACCTATCATTTCTTTTGCGAGAATTGAATATTATATTCGGTATTTACTATAAAGTGATTTCACCACAAATAAATAACAATTTTTTTTTCGGTAAAATTTAGTATAGGCCCGTTTTAAAGGATGCCGAATACAGTGGCGTGCAAAGATTTTTTTAAAGAAAATCGCTAATGTGGTATGTCAAAATTTTGCCCTTGAGGACTGGCAAAGTAGGCCTCGGATCTTGTATGAGCGAGGTTATTTTTGATGAGAAAATAGAGTTTGTCAAGCTCTACAATTTAAAAAAAAAACTCGAACCAAATCGGTCAATTGATAAAAAAATTTCGGGGTGAGCCGAAAACAAATAGGTCACACTGTAGATCTCGAAGTTCTGAACATTTTTTGATTTAAGTAGCCGTTTTTGCGTAATCAGGCAAACAAATTAAGATAATCTGCAGTCCATAACAGTGAACACAATACAGATCAGGTAAAATAGCAATCGTAAGAGTTGAGAAAAAAAAACAACAACAAACAACACAACTTTCTTTTTGGAAGTACTAGTCTATCTCTCCAAATAAAAAAGTTGGCCTATGTCAGGTTTTGAAAAACTTGCACTGTATGTAAACAGGGTGTATTTGAAATTGGGGTTTTCCTTTTAACATGAGACAGGACTTGATAAAAGAAGCAAATTTTTCAAGTAACATTTTCTCCAAAACTAAAAATTTAAAAAAAATAAAATCGATCACACCATATCATATATTGCCATGCATCAAAATGACTTTTATTTCTTTAAATGAAAGCCGTTCGTCGTACGAAAAAATATCAAGAGCCCAAATTAACTCCAAAGTTTATGAGTATTTCCAAAACAATATTGATTTTAAGAAAAAACAGTGACGTACTTTTTTCTTAATTCAATACAAATCCTGTTCGAGCGCCACTGGTAGAGATTTTTCAAAAACTTTTACATCAAAAAATGTAATTTAATGGTCAAAAGAAGTGTACCAAATTTTTTTGAAATATCTAAAGTGGTAGGAAAGTTATGACAAAAAAAGGCAATTTTTTCTTGAAGCTTCAACACCCTGTATCTCGGAAACGAAGCATTTTTGGACATAATTTTAGTTGAAAAATGTTCTGATTTTCTAGCATTCTATAAAGTGTTAAAAGGGAAATCCCAACCTCAAATACACCCTGTATAATTGTTGTAATTACGCCCATGTTATTTGATATACCCCGCCTAAATCAGAAACTTTCAAAATTCTAGGACTTTTTTTTATTATTTTTTTGTCGACTCAACTGGTCAATGATATATTCAAAAAGGCGATTCTTGGGGTAATTTTAAGAAAATAAAACCTTCATAATATGAACCATGTCCTTATCGTCTCAACTTTTGAGCTACAAGGTTTTAAAAAAATATATAGCAATTGTAATACCGCTCCAGATATCTTTGTCAAATCTGGTACTCATCTTCTATGCAAGAATATATTATATTTTATGATATTGAACACTTTACTTGTGCTGTCTGAGCTGGATAAGGATTGGACATTTTTGAAGAATGTTTTTTTTTTATCTGCTTTACAGGGTGTCCCTGAATCGCCTGTACAACGCTTAACCACAAATTCCTCAACTAAAAATAAGGCGATCTAGGCAAATCTGTGTTACAAATTCGATGCTCACCACTGGTATCTTGAAAACGGTAGGAGATACAGCGGAGTTTAAATGGGGGCAAATTTGCGCATTTTGGTGCTCATTGAAATGCCGTTTTGAAATTCAATAAATTTTGAATACTTTCGGAGATGTCAGGAAAAAACCGAAATTTTGTGAAATCGTTTTTATGTTTTCCTATGTGTAATTGAAGAGATATTTCAAAATGAATATCACATCTTCATTGCCTCTTTTTCTCCTCTACAAAATGGCGTCATCAAATTTATGATCCGACGTTTCGTCTATCAGCAGCCATCATCAACTTTGTTTTTTCAAATACGGTCCTGGATTTTTTATTACGGATTTTGAGAGCCTCTTTTGTTCCTCAACCAACAATGTATCGCAATTATTCAAAAAACGAACACCTTTTTAATAAGTACGATACATCGTTGGTTTAGGATCATAAGAGGCTCTTGAAATTCGTAATAAAAAATCCAGGACCGTATTTAAAAAAAACAAAGTTGATGATGGCTGCTCATAGACGAAACGTCGGATCATTTATTTAATGACGCCATTTTGTAGAGGAGAAAAAGTGGCAATGAAGATGTGACATTTATTTTGAAATATCTCTTCAAATACACATAGGAAAACATAAAAACGATTTCATAAAATTTCGGTTTTCTCCAAAAGTATTCGGAATATCTTGAATTTCAAAACGGCATTTTAATGCGCAACTTTGCCCCCATTCAAACTCCGCTGTATCTCCTACCGTTTCCAAGATACCAATGTTGAGCATCAAATTTGTAACACCCTGTATATGTCACTCCTTTTATTTCTACGAACGTGTACACAGCCCTACAACCACTTCTATTATTGAATTGGCATGTTTTGCCGCAATCTGTTTTTTAAATGCCTGAAAATATTAAAAATGTCGCGTGATTCGTAGATTAAAATTTTTATTTTTGTTATTTTCCGAACAAATGACTCTTCTCTGCCACTAGTTGACTTAATTTTGAAACTTGACTTTCTTTTGTAACTTTTTGTCTCCTGTAAAATTTTCGCCAGACATACAGTTCCTCTGCAAAATAGTACATTTTGTATCTAAAAAGTAGATGATTTTCACGAGGGTATTAGCCGAGTCAAAATCATCTTTCGTCCGTGTTACAAACAGTGCTTTTTGTACAACCAGTTTGGAATATTAACTAAATAATTATAAAAAAAAGCAAACTGTCAATTATTGGCAAATGGAAACAATAGGTGCGTTCCCGTATTCTTTTGGGGTGCGGATTCATTGTCACGTGATCAGTTCCATTTAGTATGCTAGACTGTCACGTAGTTATTAGATCCAGAGACGATGGAATCTGAGCAACCGTTGCTAAGCGACCTACTTTTAGGCCCGGCTGCCAAAATCAAGGACTTTCAGCCTGCTTTACATGCATTGAAGTTGAGTTTACGAGTAGGTTGCACAAAATAGTACATTTTGTATCAAGGGCGGAAAGTAGATAATTTTGACGAGAGTATAAGTAGCAGCACGAGCGAAACGAGGGCAGATATTAGCCGAGTCAAAATCGTCTTTCGTCCTTGGTGCAAACAGTTGTTTTTGTAGAACCAGTTTGTGATCATTTAAAAAAGAATACTTATGAAAATTAAAAATAAATAATCGATACATGCAGTACACTGCTGACAAGTCAGACAACTGACAAGTGACAACTGTCAATCATGATTACAATAGGTGTGTTCCCGCATTCTTTTGTGGTTTTCATTGTGGATTCATTGTGGATTTCCTGTGGATTCATTGTCACCGAGATTGTCACGTGATAAGTTCCTTCTAGTATGCTAGACTGTCACGTGGTTATTAGATTCAGAGGCGTTGGGATCCAAGGAACCGTTGCTAAGCGACCTACTTTTGCGCCCGCGGGCGCGAAAGTACTTTTAGGCCCGGCTGCCAAAATTAGCGACTGCTTTGCATGCATTGAAAAGTGGACTTTACGTGTGGGTTGTATAATTATTTTCAAAAAATAAAACTGTACTTTGAGCATCGTGTCGGGCTTTTTTGAATAATCTGCAAAATAATAACTCGGCTTCAGTAGCGATCGTGTTATTAGGGTCTTGTAAAACATACACATTTATTCAAGAGCGTCCCACATGAAAAAGTCTAGAGGCGTTAAGTCAGCTGATCTCACGGGTGCATCGTTGCCTCTTTCTATCCATCTATCATACCAAATAAATATGTATTTTACTGTTACCTAGTAAACACGAAACAACTTTTTTATGACCATTGTTGACACAACAATTATTATTATGAATTGCAAGGAGTTGTAAATTATTTTTCTGCAGAGAAACTGTATGTCTGGCGAAAATTTTTCAAACGATAAAAAGTTTCAAGAGAAAGTCAGCTAGCAGCAAACAAAAAATTAAAGTCATTTGTACGGGGAGTAACAAAATTACAAACTTTTATTTATGAATCACTTGACGTATTCAATGTTTCCAGGCATTAAAAAAAGATCGCGTTTGTCTGAAAACACGCCACTTAATTCAATAATTGTTAGTCCCAAAATTAGTGAAAATCGATACAGGCGTTTAAAAATTATTTCGAAAAAATTATATTAAATTGAAAACTTTGGCGCCCTGCAGCGGCAAAACGAAGTAACATGATATATAAGTAAATTTACCTAAATCGACTATTTTTGATTAAGGAATTTGTGGTTAAGCGTTGTACAGTCTTTTCAGGGACACCCTGTATACACTGGCGTATAATTGTTTTTCTTCAATAATTTTCAATCCAAATCCCGCACGGACTTCATTGGAGGAAATCAAAAAAGAAATTACAAAAATGCGAACCAAATTTCACAAAGATATCTGGAACAGTATTACAAATATAATGCAATTTTTTTTTTCAAATAATCTCTATCTCTTGGGACAAACAGAGTGACCCATTTGAAAGCGGGTCACCGTCATAACTTTTTAGTTTATTGATCGATTTTGACGATTTTTTTTTAAATGTAGAGAGGGGAAAGGTGTATTTTGAGGCCATACGTCGTTTCCACTGGAGCATATTTAGAGGCTGAAAAATCCAGAAAACATATTAGCAATTTTTTAAAGAAAATCTGCGTACGCCACTGGATTTTTCATCCCCTGAAATGGGTCTGTACCAAATTTCATGAAAAAATATTCAATTCAAAAATATTATTCATGTGTGTATTTTTTTTCTATTTTTTTTGTCAGTCTTGTTTGTTTGTTTTCATTGTATTTTGACACGAGAATATCTATAAAATGTTTATATTCATTTATTTTTTTCTGATAGATTTGCTATCGCAAGAGTTTCGAGGTAAAATACTTCATGATGCATAAAAAAATTAATCGTTAATTTCTTATATTTTTTCATGAAACTTGGTAAAAAAAACGCTAATATGTTTTCGGGATTTTTCAGCCTCTAAATATGCTCTAGTAGGCCTTGGTTTTTGAAAAAAACTGGACGATGTATGGCCTCAAAATAAACCATCCCACTCTCCACATTTCAAAAAAAAAAAAATCGTCAAAATCGCTCCATAAATAAAAATGTTATGGTCCGCTTTCAAATGGGTCACTCTGCATGTAGGTTCATATTGTCATATGAAGTTTGTTTTTTTAATTACCTCAAGAATCGCCTTCCTGAATATTTTAAGTTACTTGAGAAACACCCTGCATATACTTTTCCTTTAAGATGGATCTCAAAAAAAGATGTCGTCGAAATTATGAACCATAGATCACTATCCATGCAAAATGTGCAATGATCAATGAAATGCATACTTACGATCTTGTCTTTTATGTTTTTTTTTCAATTTTTTATCATCTTTGTCCTTATTCTTGGATTTTTTTTTGTTGATCAAGTCAGTCTCACGAGCTACCAATGACTTGACTAGCGCCTCCGCATCAGGAGATCCCGTATTTTGATGCATAGGAACAATTTTGCCACATTGTTTTTTTGCTTTCAGCGATTCAGAACCTGGTAGTTTTGCTTCATACTAAAAGAATGAAAATGTTTTGTAACAATAATTCAAGTATTTTCTTGCCTACTACTACTTCTATCTTTAATATCAAGGCAACTTGGAAAACGGTAAAACTATCTTCTCTCTAACTTTTTAAAGATGCTATTTCGCACTTCGCCAAAACCTCCGCACGCAAGAAAATGGTCAATATGAATGAATGGATAAATGAAACAATCAATTTATTATACATTTTTGTGCTTTATACACACCTCAGAATCGGTATCCAACTTCTTCTTACGACGACCTTTTTTTTTCTTTTGGATATTCTTTTTTGATTTCTTCACATTATAACCGTCGTCTGCAAAATCAGCTTCTTCGGCTTCTGTAATAAAAATGAGGTCATTTTAAATTCCGATATTCAAAAGGGTTCTGAACACAGCAAGATTTAAACGTCAGGATTGAGGTCAGGGACTAGAGAACATGATTTTATCTGAAGTTGCAAACATGATATGGATCAAGACACCGTCAGATTTGTGATTTTCAATTACAGATTATTGGTGGATTCAATAAACTGGCGAGAGTCGTTAACTGCAAAATAATTGAGTATTTGTGAAGGTGGCGTATCAAAAATAGTGATTAAGGATTGCGGATATGAAAATACGAACCTCCGGTTTGGCTTTGAAAAAGAAGTAGGACGGTAAAAAACTATCTACCTACTTGTTGTTAAAATGCCTCTTCTAGAATTATAAATATTTACATTTTTATTTCAAGACAGATCAAATCACCATTGACTAACAAAAAAAAAAAAGTTTTCTGGATTTGCAACAGAGCCAATCGTTCAAATGAGGACATTAATAGATGGAGCTTACATGTACAGCTGGTTCGTAAAAAAACTGGTATTGCTCATAGAAATGTTCAAAAAATTGAGCAGTGTAATATAGTTATTTAAATCAATGTGTCATATTTGTTTTGACAAAACAAAAAAGTATGACGTCATATTTTTACCAGGTTGATACTTTTGAATATTTTTTTCAAATGAATCCTCACATGAGTACAGGAACTAAAGCGAAAATATTGAATTGATCGATTGTGTGTATCAAAATTTGCAAATCTACCTGATTCCAATCAATTATTTACATACATACATCATAACATACCCAAACTTTTCACTTGAATGACATGTCACTGTCGTATAGTTTTGTCAAAACAAATATTACACTGCTCAATTTTGTAAACATTTCTATGAGCAAAACCAGTTTTTTTACGAACCAGCTGTACATAATAAGATAAATCAAAAAAGTATCTGACTGTTTCGTGATCCAATCAAGACATTCAAGGGCTATGTTGCAGAAACACTCTGCATCATGTGTCATAATTTTTAGCCTCATGTCAGATTCTGGCACTTGATGATTTTGACAAGTGTAAAATTCGATGTCCTTTGTCATAGATCATCCCATAGGGAATAGTATATTGTGCAAAAAGCATGGAATGATACCAATTTCCTACGAGTATGAAGGTTTGGATTGGAAAATCGGTTTGAGTTGCTATACACGAAGCAGTCAAGCATTTCCCCCTTGAACAAGAGGTACACCCTGGTCCAACTACGCTAAAGGAGCATGCCAAGATAATGACTCTCTGAATTCACCACAAAATGGCAGTTCGTCAAGGTAGGCCATTATGCATTATTAATTACCGAGTTGCTCGAGAAACGCAGTTATTGATAGAGACAAATTCAATCCCAATACCTAATCATTGATTGGAGATTTTGAACAACTCAGTGTTAATTTACACTTGTGGAAAGTAGTTTCTGACGGGGACATTAAAGTCAACACCAAGTGATTCTCTTGTGAGATTTTGAACAACTCATTGTATTAGTTAATTTGTGGTTCCATGGACTCAAGTGAATTTATACTGAACATTTGAAAGACTTCACCATTTGCGGACACTGAATATTAGTGATCAATGTAATTTAATTTAGTATACCTAAGTATTTTGTTTGCATACCTCCTATTTTCATTTTCACTGTTGCTGCACATTTTTGATCGGCGTTGTGGCCGTATTTATTTTGGTTGGCACTGTTGCCAAATGTTTGAATATTTCTTATTTTTTAATATAGTTGTATTTTTAACCCGTCTAGTCTTTGTTTGTCCCAAGAATAACCTGTAACCCAAGCTAATCAAAGCTAAATTTATACTAGCTCCTATGGAAAGTCACTCGAGGTAAGTTAGAGAAGCTAATCCCTCACCCGAGTTGGGGTTTTGGTATTTTTTATAGAAAAAAAGGCCACATCCCAAACAGGCTATCATCATTCTTTTTGAAATCATCATGTAGCTTTCTTAACAAAAACAAGGTTACTTCACTATCCTGCAATTATTCAAAATTGAGGCCATCAATGTGATTCGAATCAATTACCTCTAATGAGGCCAAAATAACAGCTGCCTCATCCGTAAACATGATAAAATAGTTTTTGCATGTCACTCAAGATAGTATCCGACTGTACTAGAGCCTGAAACTGCTCATATTTACCCTCACAACTAGGCAAATTTATAGGAGGCATTGAACAAAAGCTATTTGGATCACCGACGGAACATTCCGCACACAACTAACTATGTCTTGTTCGAGATTGTTTAAATGTTTGCTACATTTGGCTCAATAAAAATTAATGTTTTTATAGGTCTATTATTGTGAAAACTTTGTTTTTCATCAAGTTATATTTTTTTGAGTTTTATTTTTATCGAACGATAGTGCAATATTATTATTTAGCGGTGTCTTTCCGGAAAGTTGAGAAATTTCAACAGTTATCCCGGTTCCAAAAGTATGAGGCGCCGTTTGGGACAAAATACAACTTCTCACAATATATATAATTTTACCCAATATAATAGAAAAACTCCATAATATAGAAAAGTTTTGTGAAAAATAAACTGCTCAACAATTGAAATGATCCACTCCGCAAAAATGGTTTAAAAATTGTTTGGAGTTTTCAAATGAACAATTAGGAAAAAATAAATGTTAGTAACATATTTTTAATAAAAAGTCAGTGTTTATTCCCAAAATAAAAGAAGTTTATTCACGTAATCACAAAAAAAAATGATAAAACGAACAAAACATAATTCACGATTAATTTTAATTGACAACCTTAAAAACGAATCAATATTTGGTAGGTCCTCCTCGTTTACGAATAACCTCCCGACGCCTGTTTGGCATGCTGTTTATTAGGTTAGATGTGAAATGTTGATCCAGATTCCAGCTGATTCCATTTCTCTACAACAGCATTCCTGAGTTGATGAAAGTTCTCTATGGGATCATTTCGAAAAACAGGTCGCCTTTTTAACCCCCACCAAACATGTTCTATCGGATTGAGATCAGGGGAGTTTGCTGGCCACTGCACGTAGCATTTTTCAGAGTGGATCATTTCAATTGTTGAGCAGTTTATATAAGAATATCTCCATGAAATATGATCTTTTGATATTACACTTACACACACACACTTACACACACACAATATATAAAGTTTTGAATGTCTTGATATATGACACTACGTGATAGAAAATTTGAAGTTTCAAAAACCACCGCGATATATAAGAGGGCGTTCGGTTTCCAGCAGTGTGTTGCTGTTGGCTATTCCGATGTACTAACCGAAAAATATTATTGAGAAAAGTTGTTTAGAACTAAAAACTACGTTAAAATATACAATCACATCGAATTAGGAAAAAATCCTTTTTTCTTTTTTAACTACAATAACAATGCAAATGCAAGTGTAGTTATTTGAAATCATCAAAATAATGCAACATAGAGGTTAAGAGACGTAAAGGTTATCAAATGTTTAACGAATAAAGAGATAACTGATTAAAGTTTTTGATATAATCAAAAATAAAGGTACTTTATTCTTGAGCAACATTCATATTTTCTGATATACCTCGTATACGACTGGAAAAATTGAATACCTGATGGTTGCATTTTAGGTTTTGGATCATGCAGAACTTTTTATAAAGAATAACTTTTTTTCGTAAACTTGATTATAAAAAAGTTTTCCATATGGTGCGAACTTAAGTGGACACACTGTATATATATTGCTCCTGCAAATTCTTACGGTCTTTCCGATATGTGGAGTTTGTCTTCCAGTTCATTTATATAACCCACGTGTGGTGAGTTTCATTCTAAATAATATTCTTTTAGTAGTACTAATTTAAGTAATTTTTGTAGTAGTCCTGAAGAAGAGACCAAATAAATCTCGAAAGCTTGACATAACCTCAAAGGGTTTTTCTTTTACCTCATGGCCACTTCGTAAAGAAGAATCTACAGGACTGCATCCCCACTAACCTCTAGTTCTTTCTTAACTAGCCAGTCGTGCTACCCTTCTGCTTATATATATATATATATATATATATATACATAACAATATTCTTGTTCAAGTAAGATTTGTACGTTCTAATATAGGGTTTGATCAATAAATTTAACAAAAATTGACTAAGTGAGGTTATGTTTTGCATAATCTTGTTATTTCCGGGAGGATTTTCTTATAATAATAATTAAATATATTATGTATGTTCTATTTGGGATTTGATCAAGAAATTTAAAAAAAATGACAGTGAGGTGATGTTAGCGTAGTTTTTTTATTTTCCAAAGGATTTTGTTCAAATAAGATATGTGGGTTCTAATTTTGATCAAGAAATTTAACAAAAAATGACCAAGTGAGATTACGTTTGCATAAAGAATTTGGTTAAATTCAAATCAAAAATAGTTTTATTGTCACAAACCAGGATACTACATCAATAATTGACAAGGAACACTACTATGATGAAAGTAGTTAGATATGTAGGTTCTAATTTGGAGTTTGATCAAAAGATCTAACAAAAATTGACTAGGTGGGGATATGTTTGCATAGTTTTGTTATTTTTTAAAAGATTTTTTTGAAATTAGATTTGTAGGCTCTATTTGTGATTTGATAAAGAATTCAAAATAAATTGACTTGGTGAGGTTATGATTGCAAAGTTTTGTTATTTTCCAAAAGATTTTGTTCAAATGAGATATGTAGGTTCTTATTATTGATCAACCAATTTAACAAAAATTGAATTAGTGAGGTTATGAAATTTGCCAGATCAGCTAGAATGAATAACAGAATAATTATTTAAATTAAACATAGATTTTTTTTTAAAAAGTAAAATTGTAAAACAAATCCATTCAACACAACATTTAGTAATTGATTAGGAGGCAGTTTGAAATTTGTCGGGTCAGCTAGTAATGTATAAAATAGATGGATAAAAGTAGTACAAGGAACTAGAAACAACGTTAACTGACAGACATTATGGTGTCATAAAATAAATGACATTTTGTAAAGATAACATTCAATTCCACTTCGAGGCGGTAGTGACAGATTTCCGCTTAGCAAACGGGAATCATATGCTAACATCTACATTGAATTTGTGTTCATAGTCACGCTTACGCCAAATTCAATGTAAATGGTAGCGTATTATACAGGGTGTTTCAGAAACATGTTGTCAGACCTTAAGGGGTTATACCTTACACAAAAATATTACGAAAGAACATAGAACCCAACTTACCTCTTCCGAAAGTTGATATTAACAGAGATACAGGCTGTCAAAGTTGAATTCTAATTTTTAATTTTTTAAAATAATTTTTCAAGTAACCAGGTTTTTTTGATGAAATTTGGTATATGAGGATTGTTTGACATGCGAAATTCAAATTTGACCCTGATATGGTTCTTACTTGTGGGGGCGCCACTTACACACCTTTTCACTCATTCAAATAGTCATAACATTTTTGTCCGAGTCCTACTCGTTCTTTCTTATTACAAAAAAAAAATTCAGTCATCACGATGAGAAAGGTATACTTTGAATGAGTGGCTTACAGTAAGAGTAACCTTTTTCAAGATATTTCCACCTGAAGTAATCCATGCAATGTGGTCTTGAATGGCAAATTTTTAAAATAAACGTAGGTGGCTTTGAAAACGGCGTTACAATGGTAGTTTTGACAGTTGTTTCGATGCTTAATTTTTCTTACAGAAAAAAAAACTAAAATAAAAAACGAAAAAAAAAATATACAAAAAATTCAAAATCAAGTAAAATTTTTTTTTTTTGATAAAACATATTGACACATGTTTGACACATATTGAAACAACTGCCAAAATTACCATTTTAGCGCCACCCATGTCTATTTTCAAAATTTGACATTCAAAACCACATTGCATGGATTACTTTAAGCGCAATATAAATATCTTGAAAAAAGTTACTTCTAGTCACTCTTACAAAGTACACCTTTCTCATGTAAATATAACGGAAAAATCAATTTTTCGATAAAAAAAAGTACGAGTGCATACGAAAAAGTTATGACCATTTGAATGAGCGAAAATTTGTGTAAGTGGCGTCCCCTACAAGTGAGAGCCATATCAACGTCAGATTTGATTTTGCAAGTCAAACAACCCCCATATAACAAATTTCATCAAAATAACTTGATTATTTCAATGTAATTTGAAAAAATCAATCATTTCATTTTTGCACCACAATTTTGCAGATTCTTTGTCTGTGAAAGTGCGCAAATTGGGCAAGGAATGTTATTAGTATTGTTACATTCTTACGGAGAGTAGGGAAAACTGTTTGTTTATTTTGATATTTTAAATATTTAGTGTAGTATCTCATCATAAATATTATAAATAAAATATGGCTTTGTTCCCTGATTTTATTTCGACATTGATCATAAATCCACAGACTGTCCACGGAACACAGTATTTTGGAAACGAAAAACCAAGCTGCTTGTTCAAGGTTCTTCTAGAATACTCTCTGAATTTTGACCAGTTGAGCGAGGACACCTTTTATACATATGTAATCACCGTCACACAAAGTAAACATACTACATTCACGAAATAAGTTTAAAATATCGGTAAAAGTGATGATTAGATAATATAGTACTGATGTTGGGGCAACACTAACGAATGCCGTTAACCATTTGATATCTTAAACTAATGCAGGATACTTCCATTATTAATGGCATATTAGGCGTTTGTGGCCCTAGCACAACGATTAACGATTGCACGAAGTTCTGCCATCGGCTATTTTAGTATTGTACTAACTTGCGTACAAAAGAAGTCACCGCAACGCCCCACAGACCTGTCAAAGGCGCTAACGAGATACAATTTTCTAGAACTACCGCCCTCTTTATATCGCGGTGATTTTTGAAACTACACATTTTCTATCACGAAGTGTTTATATCAAGACATTCAAAAAGTTATATATTAGGCATGGTAGAAGTTATATATCGAAATGCAATATATCAAAAGATCATATTTCATGGATATTCTGTATATTTTGTATAAAACTTTTCTATATTATGAAACTTTTTTAATAAATTGGGTAAAATTATACAGGGTGTCCGGAAATGATGAGCAAAAAATTCTGGAGAGCATTCTAGACAAAAAATAAATGCTACCTCATCCTATAATATTTTTTCAAAAATTGATTATTAACGGAGTTACAGGGTGTTGAAGTTGCATTATATTTGCAGTTTTTTTGCAATATGTTTTGCCACGCTCATATTATTTTGACGAAATCTCGTATTTGGGACTTTATCGGGATAAGGAATTCAAATTTGCCCATCGTTTTTTCGCATTTTGTAGAAGACGCCACATGCGAACCTATACTTTGATTTGAATGGCCTCAACATTTTTGTGCTACACTGTATGTGACTTTTGGCCAAATATTTTTATTCTATCAACCTTTTGACATGAAAAAGGGATACTTCTTTTGTTGCGATGAATCTAACCGTTTTCGAGAAAAACGCTAAAATAACTTTGCTTGCATGTAATGATTACGAAATCATTTTAATTTATTTTCAACCTTAAACATAGCATGCCCTGGAAACATGCGCAATAGTTGCCGTGAAAACAAGTTTTGGAAAAATTAGTTTTGAAGGTTGGTAATTTTTTGAAAATTGTTTGCTACAAAAATACTGAAAATAAAAAAAATTGAAAAATGTGAAAAACTTATTCTCCTCATACTTGTTTCTATGGCAACTTATAGCGCATGATTTCAGAGCATGCTATTTTAAAAGTTGAAAATAAGTTAAAATAATTTCGTATTAATCACATGCAAGCAAAGTTATTTTACCGTATTTCTCGAAAACGGTTAGATTTATCGAAACAAAAGTGGTATACCTTTTTTTTGTCAAAAGGTTGGGAGAATAAAGGATTCACTAACAAGTCGCATACAGCGTAGCACAGAAAAGTTAGGACCATTCAAATCAAAGTATAGGTCCGTATGTGGCGCCCACTACAAAATGCGAAATACGGTGGGCAAATTTGAAATCCTCATCCCGATAAAGCCCCAAATACGAGATTTCGTCAAAATATTATGAACGTGGCAAAAGGCATGGCCAAAAAACTGCAAATAAAATCTAAGTTTAACACCGTGTAACACCGTTAATAATCAATTTTCGAAAAAATGTGAGAGGAAAAGGTGGCTCTTATTCTCGGTCTAGAATGCTCCCCTGATTTTTTTGCTCATCATTTCCGGAAACCTTTTATATATTGCAAGAAATTGTATTTTGACCCAAACGGCGCCTCATACAAAAGTCCCGAACTCAAAGAAATAAATAGATTTTAGACCTATCAATACTGTGCCTGTTCCTGAAAAACTTCTTCAAATATGTGTAAAATTTCAACATTGTGAAGCCAAATTATAGTGCCTAACCAGTCAGGTTTTCGGGAGGGTCATTCCTGTGAGTCTGCTATTATCAATATCTGTGATGAGTTCATCAAAGCAATAATTATTGACAGTAATACCTTTGTATTGGCGGTATTTTGAGATTTCAAGCGTGCATTTACTGATACATTCACTCACACATCAAACATTTGTATTTAAAAAAACATAAAGAATATGGAAAAATACCGCAATTCATGTTTCACTCAACAAGTGATAACCAATGATCTTTATACAGAGGATGACATCTCCTTTGACAACCACTTCAATATTTAGTCCAGCAAAAATGAACCGTCGCAAAAAATCGATTAGCCTGCAAAAATAGGAAAACAAAAATAGCGATAACTCGAAAACAATAGATAATAGGATAGATATTTATACAGTGTGGAACAGCCGAGGGAAATAAATTCGATAACTAATGAATGAGGTAGTTTTCGATAAAACTCTCGGACACGTCGATAGATATTTTTGGTTGTACATTTTTTCCAGCAAAAACATTTTATACAGGGTGTGTCATGTATCAGTGGTTGATACCAACTTTGTTATTTTGAAAACAAAACCCTGTATATTATTGAATTTTTGGATTCTTCAACGGTTTCGAAACTATTCAGTGTTTTCAGATTAATTGAAGAAAATTTAAAAAAAAAATCGCTACAACACAGTCAATACTTATCTCCCATTTAGGTCTTGATGATGAGAGTAAGTGAAAACCATTTCATCGTGTGTTTCTACTGATATGGAAGTATTAAAAAATTGTCTGACTGTATGACAGTAGTTGTCAGACTTTATTTTTTAATTTTTTTACATTATTAAGAAAGTATTACTACTTGGTATTAATTATTTTTGGGTGTGTTCTAGCGAATTTTTGTCATGAAATAATTTTATTTTTGTATTATTAATTTTTGCAATAAATCTGAGAACACTTGATATTTCCTAAACAGTTAAAGATTGGTATAAGATATAGTACATGAAGTATGTCCAGAATTTTCTAAGGAATCTAAAACTTGAATAATATATTGGGTGTTGTATTTAAAATAACAAAGTTGGTATCAGCCACTGCTACATGACATACCCTGTATAAAAGGTTTTTGTTGGAAAAAATGTACAACCAAAAACATCAATCGACGTGTCCGGGCGTTTTTTTCGAAAACGTCCTCATTATCGAATTTATTCCATTTGGCTGTTCCACACTGTATGAAATTTTTTGCTGCAAATCACCTCCCCTATATGTCCTGTTTCATTTTCATCCATGACTTGAGACATTCTGTATTGTTGGATAAGCTGGAATTCATGGGTATAAAACAGACTGGATCCGGTAGTGATTGATCGTACAGTTTACTGACGATTTTTGAGCCAGGAAAATTTGGCTTTACTTGAACATGGACAGTCAACATTGGTGAACAAAAGCATTGGGCAGATCGTCGCTGGATAACTTGACCAGGTGAGTGAAAACTTTGTTTAGATATTTTATTATATCTCTGCTTCGGCAATATTTGCACAAAGTATTTGACTCATCTTGTCTGGTGAAATTCAGCACAGGGTTAGTTCAGTTGAACCAAGTTCTGTCCAAAGTCCTACCTTTCTTTCTTTTACCCTCTCCTGAATTCAGTCTATCTAAAGGTTTTTTTTCAAATGTTTTCCCTAAATAAAGAATTATGTTTGATGTTTGTAAATTCAGTTTTGAGATTAGGAAATGTCTGCTACCAGCATATACAGTGGTGGCCAGATAAATAGAAACGGCCTTAAATTTCATAAAACTTCTATCCTGCATCAGTTGTCAAAGAAGTAAAGGTGCATTTAAAAACTTCAATTCATTTGTGAGTTCACGTGTCCTGGCGATTTCTTTCAAACATTTCTTCAGTGCCCTTGAATCACGTTCAAAAAAAGTTTAAAAAAATGACCGATTTTTTAAGAAACCATGAAAAGTGGGTCATTTTTGCCAAGTTAAAAATTTTATGGCTAGACTATGCTTTGTTCAATTATTGTGAAATTTTCATGGAGTACATACTTTTTGCCCCTCTTTCGAATGGTGCTGCCATTTTTATCAAATCTATACAGAAAAAGTTTTGAAAAGTGTCCTTTTTTGAACGTGAAAAAAAGACACTAAACAATTTATTGAAAGAAATCGCTAGGACACGTAGACTGACAAATGAATTGAAGTTTGTAAATGAACCATTACTTCTTTGACACCTGATGCAGGATAGAAGTTTTATCAAATTTTAGGCCGTTTCTATTTATCTGGCCACCACTGTATGTATACAGTGAGGACAGATACAGTGAAATTCAGGAGTTTGTTTTCTGGAAAAACGCTTGGACACGTCGATTTTTATTTTTGACTGCGGTTTTTTTTATGGTAATTTTATATATACAGGGTGGACCAAAAATAAGTTACGACCATCAACTTCTTTTTTTCAAATGGAAACCCCCATTTTTAATTCCATTTTTGAATTCTACGTGAAATTCTGAGTGATATGATGATGATAATTCTAGTATACAGGGTGGACCAAAAATAAGTTAGAACCATCAACTTCATTTTTTCAAATGGAAACTCCTTTTTTTATTTCATTTTCGAATTCTACATCAAATTCTAAGTAGGTTTCATGTACCATGTCCTTAGCCTAACCTCAACAGTTATCGGGAAATACGATTGTTCAGAAGCACAGTCGATTTGATCAATCGTAAATTTCTGATGATGAAATGAGAAACTGAGGTTGATGGTCGTAACTTATTTTTGATCCACCCTGTATACTAGAATTATCATCATCATATCACTCAGAATTTCACGCAGAATTCAAAAATGGAATAAAAAATAGGGGTTTCCATTTGAAAATGTTAAGTTGATGGTCGTAACTTATTTTTACGATTTTATTTCTACAGGGTGTTACAAATTCGATGGGATAGCATTGCTAATTCCTAAACCATAAGAGATACAGCGCCGGTTAAATGGAGGCAAAGTTGCGCATTTTTATGCTCAACAAAATGCCGTTTTGAAATTTAAAAAATTCCGACTACTTCCGAAAATATCCGGAAAAAATCAATTTTTTCAAAATTCTTTTTTATTTCCTCCTGAGTTAGTTTGAAGGAATTATTGAAAACGAGTGGCACATTTTCATGGCCACTTTTTCTCCTCTTGAAGGTAGGGTGGTCGGAATTTATATCCGACGTTTCGATTTTCCGCAACCATCATCAACTTAATTTTTTCAAATACAAACCCAACTTTTTTTATGCATTTTTGGATAGCTCCTGACTTCCTGAACATCATGATGTGTCACACTTGTCATTCCAAAATATGCAGAATTATAATCCGAGATTTTTCAAAATCAAACCTCTTGATCTCTTTGTAATGCAATGCGCGTATCGTAGTCATGGTAACAATAACAACTTGTCACGCCTGTGGATAGTTTTGGAGCTTGAATAATAAAACTCCAGCTTAAAAACAGTTTCTCGACTAGTTTTTGATCATCAAAACTATTCATAGGCGTGACAAGTTGTTATTGTTACCATGACTACGATACGCGCATTGCATTACAAAGAGATCAAGAGGTTTGATTTTGAAAAATCTCGGATTATGATTCTGCATATTTTGGAATGACAAGTGTGACACATCATGATGTTCAGGAAGTCTGGAGCTATTCAAAAATGCATAAAAAAAGTTGGGTTTGTATTTGAAAAAATTAAGTTGATGATGGTTGCGGAAAATCGAAACGTCGGATATAAATTCCGACCACCCTACCTTCAAGAGGAGAAAAAGTGGCCATGAAAATGTGCCACTCGTTTTCAATAATTCCTTCAAACTAACTCAGGAGGAAATAAAAAAGAATTTTGAAAAAAATGATTTTTTCCGGATATTTTCGGAAGTAGTCGGAATTTTTTAAATTTCAAAACGGCATTTTGTTGAGTATAAAAATGCGCAACTTTGCCTCCATTTAACCGACGCTGTATCTCTTATGGTTTAGGAATTAGCAATGCTATCCCATCGAATTTGTAACACCCTGTATATGTACCTTAATAACAAAAAAATTACTTAAAGGTACAACGATAAAGAAATACTTCGCCAACTTTTTTGGTTTGGTTTAATAAATGGTTGGAATTATGCGTTGACGATAGATACAATAAACGTAAATTTAATTTTTGAAAAATTATTTGTTCCGGTTTTTGTCGAATATTATAATTTTGAAAATGTTAGAAAAAAATCAAATTTTTCGAAAACGAATCGACCGATTTCAAATATTCAAACGTCATAATAAAGCAATAAAATTGATAAGGCCTTTCAAACAAGCTATAACTCGATACCCTTTCCCATTTAAGATTCTTAAGGGGGTGCCCCTGAGGGGTAGGGGGTGAAGTGAGGCGAAGTAGTTTTCACTTAAAAAGTCGCCCCCCTTGACAAATCTTTTGACGTGTCTTGGCGTTTTTTTTTTAAATCAGTAGTTTTTGATAAAACCGGGGTGGGAAGTTTTCAAATGAACACCCGGTATAATTTCCAAATTTTAATTTGTGCAGTATTGTTTGTTAATTTTATTTAGGCACCTAGTATATGTATTTTATACTAGTATGTTTTATTTTATTTCATATACAGGGTGTTACAAATTCGAGTATATGCATGGGGATCTCGTCAACCGTAAGAGATACAAGGTCGGTTAAATTGAGCCTTACGGTCTTGGATTTTTTATTACGGATTTTAATAGTCTCTTATTTTCCTAAACCAACGATGTATCTCAATTATTCAAAAAATGTATATTAATGGATTTTTCCATAAGAACTCATGTGTCAGAGAGAGACAAAAAATGTATTTTTAATAGGATCAAATACAAACAACTTTTTTTAATAAGTGCGGTACATCGTTGGTTTAGAAACATAAGAGGTTCTTGAAATCCGTGATAAAAAAATCCAGTTGATGATGGCTGCTCATAGACAAAACGTCGGTTCTTTAATTTAATAACGCTTTCTTGTAAAGGGCAAAAAGTGGCGATGAAAAAAGTTCCATTCATTTTTAAATATCTCTTCAAATGTGGTCAGAAAAAAATGAAAACGATTTTGAAAAATTTCAGTTTCTTCCGGATAATTTCGGACGTGGTCGGAATTTCTTGGTTTTCAAAACGGCATTTTGTTAAGCATCAAAATACGCAGCTTTGCCCCAGTTTAACCGACCTTGTATCTCTTACGGTTTACGAGATACCCATGCATACACTCGAATTTGTAACACACTGTATGTACCTACTTATACTTTTTTTAATTTCAGTATTTACCTACAAAAATTTTCACTGCATTATATTGTATTTTTTCTGTAGCTGATGCTAAATAAACTATATTATTATTATCATTACGACTTGGTAATTATCAGATCAAAACACACTTGTCTTTATTGAACTAGGAAAAGTATATATTATCTTAGCGACCTTTCAGAATCATAGAAATACACCATCTCTGATAATGAATGCAAATGTAAAAACGAAAATCCATAGTCAAAAAGCTTTTTATGCAGTCCAATGTGACTTTTTTCTGCCTCTCGCTTGCAGTTGCTTCATCGGAAGGGAGGACCTACCCATGTAGCACAACATATTGGAGAGATATAGGTTCAATGTGTAACCTATATTGTAAACCGGGCCAATATAATATGTCCCATCTTAGCCAATATGTTTTTAAACTATATTTTCAATATATATGTACAGTGGCTTGAATTTAATTTGTCATACTTTCAAAAGGCTGTAAAATATTTATTTTTTGAGCTAAAACATCGAACAAAAAAAAAAGAATTGCAGGGTTTTTTTAGAAGTCAATTATTTTTTCAACTCCTTAACTGTCATATGTCAAAATTATTGACATAACTTACTTGTTCCCAAATGGCATATGTCATTACATATTTAGAAAGGCCTCTTTTTTCTGATCACGAAAATAAAGCACACATGCTCTTTCTATTCACTATTTTAGCACAAATTAGTATAATTATGATTGGAATTTTAATTTTTCAAAATGAAGATACACGAGTGTATTCATTTGTTTCCAATAATTGTCATGGTTGCACTCGAATTGTTAAATGTTATACGTGAATACTGTTCCTTTACAGTAAGTTGGTAAAAATAAATAAATGCATTGATTCCTAATTTGAGTAATTCATTAAAATGCTGTGTTTACAAACGAGAAAATCTTCTATATCTTAGTAAACTATTGAATAGAATGGGCAAGTGTGCTGTATTTTCGTGATCAGAAAAAAGACGCCTTACTAAATATGTAATAATATATAGGGTGTGCCATTTAAAAATAGTAAGTTGTGTCAATAATTTTGACATTTGACAGCTAAGAAAATAATGGAGTCAATAGCACAAAACTTCACGAAAAACCCTACCATTCCTTTTTTTGTTCGACCATTTAGCTCAAAAAATAAATATTTTACAGCCTTTTGAAAGTGTCACGAATCAAATTGAAAGCACTGTATGTACAGGGTGTCTATTTAAGAATGGCAAGGTGCCAGATTTCAGAAACTAGGCATCCCAGAGACTTGCAGAAAAAAAATCACTGGGTGATATGGAATAGAGAAAATGCTGGAAATATATCAAAAGTTCCCAAGATAGCCACAAGATGGCGTAACGGTGCTATCAAAACACAAAATTGCTGTTTTTTCGATATTTTTAAATAGAAACAAATATGAATGAGAACCGCTATGGAATCCTTGAGAAATTTCCTTGAAACTTGTTTCTCTGATTTTTTTTAGCATGTCAAATAAGACAGGTATCAGCTGTCAAACCTTACAACGCAAGAATGCTCATAACTTTAAAACAACTCAACCGATTGACGCGATCTTGGCCTCATTTTGAAGAGGAGGTTCTCCTCTTCCATAATTTCAAATGATTCTGATCAGAAGAGACGATTTAATTCAATATAATATGCGGACGACGAACATTTCTCAAATTAACTCGAAATTTTTGATCAGAATCATTGGAAATCTAAAAATTGTGGAAGAGGAGAACCTCCTCTTCAAAATGAAACCAAGATCGCGTCAATCGGTTGGGTTGTTTTAAAGTTATGAGCATTCTTGCGTTGTAAGGTTTTACAGCTGATACCTGTCTTATTTGACATGCTAGAAAAAAATATCAAAAAATTAAATTTGGAGGAAATTTCTCAATGAATACATAGCGGTTCTCATTTATATTTGTTTCTATTAAAAAATCACGAAAAAGCAGCAATTTGCGTTTTGATAGCACCGTTATGCCATCTTGTGGATATCTTGGGAACTTCTGATATATTTCCAGCATTTTCTCTATTCCATACATTGACTTTAAATACTATAGACTGGGCATCCCATTGATAAAATGGTATAAGTTTTGACGCCACCATCACAATAAGTGCGCAAGAGACAACACTATGAGTGGAAAGAGATAAAACGAGGAATCCGAACCCATCGGGCAACACCGCATGAGAACACGTGATTCTTATAATACGTACGTCCGAACTCGATTTTCATCTGGAACGGCGGCGGCACATTTCCTGTTTCTACCGTTTTGTATAAAAAATATAAATGAATATTAATTTGGGTAGGTACCTATGTCGTTATTGTTATATGACAATATATCACATTTTTGAATTTCTTCCGAATTAAATGACAACCAAAATACAAAATATTGCCGAACGTTGGTGCACGTTCAATAATCTTATTATAAGGTGCTCTTGAAACGGCTGCAAGTTATACATTCAAGAATACAAGGTAGATCAAAAAATATAAAAATTGTACAAAACCAAAGTACCACAATTAAGAAAGAATGCAGCGAAATGTCATGAAGAAAAGTTGTTCAGAATTAAAAGTTATGCAATAACAAAAATCTAGCGTCTTAGAAAAAAAATTGTTGTTCTGAATTTCTAATATTAAACTATAAAATGGGAAATGAACCCTTAAAATGAGAGTTTTTCATATACCTACATATTATCATTACCTATACTGATGTTTTATGATGTTAAAAAGATTTTTTGCGAAATTTTGAAGTTGTGTTATATATCGTTGAAACAAACATATTAAGTTTGTGATTCCGAGTGATTCCCTAAAAAATCAAAAATTAGGTCATAGGATTTCAAAAGGTTACAATTTTTATACTCAGGTTTTTGTTGATGCTGATAGACTCAGATTCTTTTCATGGAGCTGAAGAAAGTTTTCAAATCGATTCAAATCAAATATGCTGTATTAACATGAGAAATAGAAACACTTTTCAATGCATGTGAAGCAGGCGGACGAAAGATGATTTTTACTCAGCAGATATCTGCCCTCGCTTCGCTCGGGCTGATACTTATACCCTCGTCAGAATCATCTACTTTCCCTAGATACAAAAATGTACTATTATCGGTAAAGCAAAATAAAATAAAAATGAATATAAGTACTATGAAAATACTAATGGTCAAAGATAAAAAACAAAGAACACAAACAAATGATTGTAGTAATCATATATCTTTATTTGGCATGAGCTATAAAAATGACAGTGTTTAAAATATATATTATGATACAATAATTTATGAGCATGTATAAAATAATAATTCAAGTATACTCAAGAGGCATAAAATGATCAAATAATCTAAAGTAGAATGATGTAAAAAGTAGAAATGTTCAAAATAACATATACAGGTGAAGATATAAACAGTATAGCAACACCACAGTTTAAAATGTTAACATACAATGACATGTTCCCTGAGCAGTCTTTTAAATACATTCAAGTTATCACAGTATTTGATCTTTGGTGGCAAATTGTTAAATTCCTGTTAAGTTATTCAAATCAAAACGACACAAGAAATATACAAACAACGAACTACAAAAAATAAAAACACAGCCAAGCAGGATCACACGACAATACAGTAAACACAATAATTGTTTTCAAATGAAAAAATTCACTACATAATACACACATGTTTGCATTTTTTTTTATCACACAATCAAAAACTTAATAGATATAAGAATGTACTCATTCCTTTTAGAAATAGAAATTTTATTTTTCCGCAAGCACAGCAAAAACAAAATGAATTTGTGATTATAATAATAATAATTGTGAAAGTAAGCATTCTTACTCAAGACTTCAACCTTATTGTAATAAAAAAACGAAAATAAGACAGTTGAGGAAGTATCCAATAAATAATTCATCTTGACTGTGTATGAAAAAATCGAGGAAATAATGGAATAGGTATTCAAGTAATATGAATATCCTTTCTTATTTGAGAACAATCGGTTTCTATTGCATAAAACACTACCATTCAGGCTTTTTTCCAAATCAGTTCCATTTTTTCGTTGTTACCTATTCACGAATAAAAACAAACATCCAAACTTCCTAAAGATTGAAAAATCCTCATTTTCATGAATGAAATATGATGATGCCTACACTCTACACCACTGGATCCCTCTCCAGTCAATGCTCAATGCAAATTTGACACTTACCTGTGAAAGGTGATTTCTGGATCCGAATGGTCCAGTTTTTGACACAGCAAGCACAATCTTACCATTTTGCACAAATAAAGTCACAATACAACACTTCACAAGCACGAAAGTAGAAGTTTTCAAGTTGAAACACTAATGGCATCACCGCACTACCTTCAAAATCGATACCTGAAAAAGGGTGCTGTTTAAAGGCAGCGTTGCCGTGTACTAGGACTATAATTTACTATGTATCGCCTGTATCCAATGCACAAAAAATCATTATTTAATGAATGTTAGTAATTAAGCTTTGAGTAGCACAAAAATGTTTTACATTATTTATGATATGAAATAATATCATCATTAGACACTATCACCGTTGTTTAACATTGAGTTGATTCACACGAAATCATGTTTGTAAATGTGTCTCATTATGCGATAATCTAGAATAGTGAACCTTGATGGACCTTCTTGAAAAATGAACAATACTCAATCCTCCTTAATTTTCATTGTATCATGTCTTATCAATCAATTTCGTACACAGAGGAATTTTCATTGATGAAGATTTGCCCAAATCGGCAACCGCGTCCAAAGCAGGTCAGTTTTCGGCGACGCAGATAGATATAACTCGACAAGGATAGCGATACAGTGAATTTCTCAGACATACGTCCAAAATTGGATGATGGTGCCATTATTTTTGAAGGTTTCCTTCTCTAAAGCCTTATAAAACTCAATGATCGCATATTACCCAGTAATTTCCATTTTCTGGCTATCTTGGAAACTTCTGATATATTTCCAGCATTTTCTCTATTCCATATTACCCAGTATTTTTTTTCCAAGTCTCTGGGACGCCTAGTTTCTGAGATCTGGCACCTTGCCATTCTTAAATAGACACCCTGTACATACAACACATGTCCAATATTTCGCCAATATCCGAAAGCCACAGTCAATATTAACATTATTCAACCAATATCAATTTCCCTAACCGTTATTGGCAGTAAAGTTGTCCATTATAGACAACAATGCAAGGGTAAGTCACAACTGTTTAAACATTGACATTGAGTGCACCTACCCTTCATTCACCGTGTTTTCTACAATCTCAAATCTACCACGCAAGTTTGTACGGTTATTTTCTCGACCAAGCATGTTGCAGTTTGTCGTGTTATGAGGCGCTTGCACGTCACGCGTCCCCGTGTCTTTAGCAGGATTTATAGATTCGGTAAGACGTAAGGCGTATGCCGCAACGAGAATAGCGAATTTTCAGGTGTCGATTTATAGTATACGTGAGGCGTAAGGTTCGCGCTCCCGTATTGCGTTTTTCGAGTATCAAAATATCAATCAGCCGGAATCAGCATATAATCTCAATTAGTTTTGTTTTGCTCTTGTGTTAGAGTCTATTATGGAATAGGGAATTATGGTGTTCTTCTGAATGTCCATGTGCTTACCGGTAATTTCGAGAAGAGTTGAAATGCTTTCCTGAGCATTGCACTTTTTATTATTGTCTTTGAAGTCCTTCGAACTCTTATCATAAAGAAGTGGGCAAAGCTGAAACGACTCAATCAAAGATCATTCTTTTGAGTAATACATTGTCCATTTCACTGATAATTTCCAGAAATACACAACACAAGATCTCACGAGAAGTGTTGGAATCCATCATGATGAATATACATACAATTTCGAATGAAGGGGATGTTTTGTGCAAAACAGAACGTTGTCTGTCTGTAATCCAGGACCTTAGTTATTGAGAATATCATTGTATACGCATGCCCCTGTGTAACGCGGTAAGGCGTAAGGACATAAGAAATGAAATGAACCATTTTCTTATGTCTTACGTATAAACGATACGTCGTTGCGTCGAGTACAAACGGAAATGCGATTGTTTGAATGATGATGTGATGCGGCTTACGTTACGGCATGCGCCTTACGTCTTACCGAATCTATAAATCCAGCTTTACTTGTTTGTTCTTCCGTTCGTGGCAGCCTTCACATCAAGTGTTGACTGTTATGCCGGTGTGATAAAAACGAAAATAGTGAAGAATCGCTGTAGTTTCAGTAAGACAAAAGGTGAGTTAACTTGAACTCATCTAATTATTATAGAATATGCAGATTTATGCGAGGATTTCTGTAATTTGCAGAAATCTCTGAACTATTTTACTTGACGTAACTTGCTCCAGCTTTGGCTATTTTGTATTCAGGCGAAGGTAAACAAAAGAAAAAGTCATTCAGAGAGCTGAAATTCGTTGACGTCATAACTATAGTAACTAATTAAAATATTGAGCTCATTGCTATACTTGACGGTTTTTTCATCTTTATAGGAGCAGTTCGTCCCCGGTTCAAAGAAACCAGTGAAACCACTGACTTACAAATAAAAAGAGCAATATCTAGATACTTGGGAGGAGAGAGGGGTCGTAGGAAAGCTCGCGAAGCTGGTCGCAATCTTCTTCGTTCTAATGATGAAATAGATGAGCAACAAGATTACCATTATTATGTACGTATGTACAATGTGTAATAAAACCATTTTCCAGATCTACAGATTTTGTTTGCGACATCCATTCCAATCGCTGCTCTTCGTACTACAATAATTGTGATTCAATTTTAATTATTAAAATTGAATCACATCACGCATTGGACCATCAAAGTATAACATTACTGGTGCAATATTGAATGTCATATATTGCCCTAATATTGTGCAGCAATATTGTCCTAATATTGTATGAAATATGAGGAGCAGAAATTGAAATATTGGTTATTTATAATCAAAATCTGTCGCTATGTATATTGGCCCAATAAAGAGGTGCCTATATTGGACCAATCATTTTGTGCTGCAGGGGATAAGCTTTTTCATTCTCACCTGCTGGATAAGAAAGTTTGTACAGCCCATAGAAGTTGTATTGAACAATTTTGAATGAGATAGTACAATTGACAGAGTTTGTTTCAGATATTCAATTTGGCATCACATACAAAAAAAAGAAACTCCGCCTAGTTAAGGCATTGATGACGTATAGTTCCAGGAATGACAATATTTAAACGAAACATTTAATGACATTTCAGGGCTGTGTATCTTACAATGTCTTATTTCATACTGTGACAATTTTTCTCAATCGGTTCAAAATAGATAGTACTTTCTTGCCAAACCACACATTGAGAGGGTGGTGGTAGCAGTCCTTGTCACATTCTTACCATGAGATGGAGCCAGCCAAACCATGTCACAACTTGGGTAATATAGATGGGTACTTATGTTACACACATTTTATGTCAAGTTATTAATTATTACCGTAATTATTGGCGTCAGCGAAACCATACTACAATTTCCCAAGTTAGTTAAGATTATATATTCATCTAATCCAATTTTATCGGCTCTGATGATGAAATGTTTCATTTACCGGACTCTTTCGACTCCGGTAAATGATACATTACAATACAGTTAGAAATAAAATCATAAAAACATACGTGTTCATCAGAAAAAGGCAATAACTACTGAACGCGTGAAGTTATCGATATGCGGTTTTCAGGTTTTTTTCTTATAAATTTGATCTTTCTGTTTCTGTTGAAATAATTATATCATTCTATTTGAAATTTCGGAATAAAATTTCAAAAAAACTTTAGATTTTTGCATTGGCGCTCAGCGCAAACCAATCTCTCATGGATATATTTTGCTCTTAATAAACAAGGCCTTCTCTCTCAAACGAGCCCTTATTCGTTCAAATATGTAGAGTCTAACTAAAGTTATAGACAATTCAATAAGTCAGACTTCACCCTTCCCTCCGTCTTTATCTGATGTCCCACAATCAAAAATGGTAAACCAAAAAGATGCAGATTTTCACGAGGATAACAGTGGTGATATTTTTTTCGCAACTTATGATAATACAACTTAAAATTGAACATTTTTGATTAAAGTCAATATTTCTACCCGACCGTAGCTATTACGCCCCCTTGCGGAGGAGTAATGAACTCGAAAATTATTTCCAGTGTTTTCTTTTGGCCACCTTAGTCATATAGTTTTTCACCGCAAGTCTCAACAATGTATGGTTTCTGAGATATAGCCGCCTACCTCGCTTATTTGGCCACCCTGTACCGGGTGTCCCACTAAGAATGGCCGTCGGCTGTATTCCGGAAAGTATTTGCCGTAAGTCATGCGGAAAAATAATTATCAGTAAAAAGGCCATGATAAATAGCTGGACATAATTTTCAAGTTTCTAGAACGGCCGCTAGAGGGCCTAACTGCTAAGGCGAATCAAAAAATGGGATTTTTAGAAAACATTGCCTTGTTAAGGGGTTTTTAAATCATGGCATCATAATATTTAGCATATTGGGAATAAAGGGTGATTTATTTAGACCTTTTGTTTCAAATTGTTAATAAAACACATAAACTGGAATTGGAAGCGGAATTTTTATCATGATCTGGAAGAACAATCCTTGACATTTAATTTAATTTCGGAAAATGATTCTATGCCCCAAGTGGTTTATTCGGAAGGTCAATTTTTGGATCACTCTTTCAAGTATTGCGAACGGTATCTGTCCGATTAGGCGAGTAATTATGGCTAGCAATTTCTGAGTCGTAGCTAGACGGACGAAGAGGAAGACTTTAGACATCACATAACCCCAAACAGAAAAGTCCAAGCTAGTTTCGGTTGAGGACATCAAAGCCAACATCACTCGCGTATTGGGCGAATACCGGTCACAATGCTGAAAAGAGTGATTCCAAATTCTAGACCTTCGGCGTAGTCTAGACCATCATTAAAGTAAAATTATTGTCAAAAATTATATGTCAATGATTGTTCTTTCAGGTCAGGATAAAGATTCCGACATACAATTCCATTTTATGTATTTTATTAACAATTGAAAAAAAATGTCTAAATGAATAACCCTATATTTTTTGTTTGAACTATTTTGCCATAACTGCCAAAATAAAGTGGTGGGGGAGGTTAGACCTGTTTTTATTCAAATGTCAATAACTCCGAACTGAATAATCGGAATCAAACGAAAAAGGTCTCATATGAGAGAGCGTTCCTTCCTCTTTATTCTACCTTATGAACAATAATAATATGCATTCAACAGTAGACGCTAGAGGGCACTATCTTACAACTTCTCAAATATCACGCGATTTTCAAAAAATTTTAAATGCAAAACTATGTGTTTTTTAGCTAAAAGTAAAGAGGAATAAAAGCTTCAGAAGTCTACCGAACCGCAACTTGATATCTCTTTCCAAACCGGAGATATTAGCAAAAATAATAATAAATGTGAAAAAATTTGCTCTTCAAGTATATCTACTTTATATCATTATACAGTAATAATAATATGGGGTCTATATCACTTTAGACAAACATAAACCAACAAATTTTCTATGAAAATCTCAACAGTATGACGTTTGTAGAGCTATAATAAGACGATCTAGGTGAGGAAATGTCGAGAAGTGTTGGGAAATTAGGAAAATTCATGGTACAAGCTAGCGGGACTGGGGAGTGAATAGGGGTGCTGGGTGGGGTAATCACCTGGTAAGTATGGTGGAGACACATAATTGAAATGGCTTCTTACTGCTTACTAACTCACACGATCGATATTTTTCATTCAAAAAGGAAAAAAATCACCTTATTCATTTTTTCAATTATCGCATATTTAGTAGTAGTACAGCCTTGTTGCTATGCCTCGATTGAAGTCACCTGCCAACAGTGACATTTGTGGTTGTCAAGTTGTGAGTCTTTCGGCGTTGCCAACGATACGGATTTTTCATTGTTTATACGAATGTTTATAACATATTATACGGATGCGAAATTCATGTCTATGCGATACGGAATTTTACAATGGATGACAAACGTTGTAATCATTATCATCAGTTGTTATACTATGTACAAGCTCAAACGATAATGATACGGATTTTATAAACGGAAATTTCTGTCAGGTAAATACGGAGTGTTTCAAGAACTGATTTGCATGGCAACGCTGGATTTGAGTCATACTCATAGGTTAGGTTTGTATCAAAGTCCCGCATTGAAACCACAGTGTGCTTTGTTTTGTTATTTAAATTAATCAATTCAAATGGATTTACGTACGGCTGAAGACCTATATTCTTTCATACAGCGGCATAACACTGCATTGATAGAGGAGTTGCAAAACTGGGGCCTACTTCGTCGGAACTTGAGATGACGTCGCGACGTGACTGCCGCAGATACTGCGATCTAACGGAAAATGAAAGAGCGGCTTTAGGGCACCACTTTACGTGCAGGCATTGCAGAGTCCAATACTCAATATTAAAAGGATCCTTCTTTGAACAAATGAGATTACCTGTACGGAAGGTTTTACAAATTATATTTTTTTGGAGTTGTTTAACTCCAGTCGGTGTAGTGTCCAGGCTGATGAGCATACGGTCAATCACTGTGGTTCAACAATACCGTTTTCTGCGGGACATTGCCTCCTGGAAAATCTTGCAAATTCCAGAAAATTTCAGTTTAGGAGGTGAAGGACTTATTGTTCAAATTGATGAGTGTGTAGTAACCAAAAGAAAATACCATCGGGGACGAATGGTACCAGCAAAATGGGTGCTTGGTATGGTGGATACTGTAACCAAGAAAGGGGTAATAGTGTATATCCAAAACCGAAGTACGCAGGCGATTCTAGGACCAATACTAGAACATGTCAAATCAGGAACCGAAATTTGGACGGACTGCCTGCGGACCTATGAAGCTTTAAAGACCTTGGGAGGGGCGTTTCACCGTACATTCACAAGACGGTGAATCATTCCCAAAATTTTGTGGACCCTGGAACTGGAGTCCACACAAACATGGTGGAAGGATATTGGTCTCGACTCAAGGGATTTTGTCGAAGGCTTCACGTGCTCCAATTTACGATGCTACCTGAGCATATAGATCATTTTTTGTGGTACGACTACTACAAAATTCAAGGAAGAAATGTGTTTAATCAAATAGTTGAACACATATCAGAAAGATATACGTTTTAATAATAGCAGTTTCTAACAAGATTCCATTGGTTTATTGTTGTATATTGTATGTGTATATTTCATATTTTGTGTCGATTATTATAATTATTATCTATTTTCTTTTTTATTTTTTTTGCCAAACACAAATTATCCTAAACTGGCCCAATCTAAGGCGACATCAAATTATGTATTTAGTTCGTATACTACGTGATATACTTTACCGCATCGAGTTAAGCACAAGATCTTAGCACAAGATAAGTTGGGCAGGAGCGTTACTTTTTGAACGATACTCAAGAGAACATCCACCGGCTACGCTGGACAAGAGCGTACCTTTTTACTCGGGCAGGAGCAGCCATATGGGCAGGAGCGTTACTTTCTAAACGATATTTAAGAGAACATCCACCGGCTACGCTGGGCAGAAGCGTACCTCTTTACTTGGGCAGGAGCAGCCATATGGGCAGGAGCGTTACTTTTTAAACCATATTTAAGAGAACATCCACCGGCTAAGCTGGGCAGGAGCGTACCTTTTTACTCAGGCAGGAGCAGCCATATGGGCAGGAGCGTTACTTTTTAAATGATATTCTAGACAAGTCATGTTGTTGAGAAAACGAGCAGTCAGAAAGTCAGAACTGTCAGCAGATGTCAGGAGAATTAAAATGTCAAAGACCAAAGATGTGATACATTGGCAACGTTGGATCGGAGGTTAAATAACGTCTCATCAAAACATGAAGACTATTTCCATCAGAAAAGCTTACCCAACCTAACCAAAACGGACTTAAGCCTAACTCAAAACTAACATGAAAAAACAAACCTTTTCGCCCCAAATCCCGTGAATAATTTGTTTTTTGATCTCAAAAATGATGAAAAAGGCGATTTTTTGACTTTGCGCAAGTGAATTCATATTCCTTATAAGCAACAAAACGTACCTATGCCAAAAATTTTGCATACAATACCAACATAGCTGAAAACCGTTTCGTAAATAATTACCTAAATTAATACGGCGCGTATACCCGTCAACCGTCAATCAGGCTCTACCCATGATACTACAAGGGTTTTAGCTGACAATGTCAAAACAATGTTTTAGTATCATGGGCTCCGCCCCTTCTGGGGTGTTGGATGATTGATATAGGGTACGGTACCGTAACGCTATAGAATTCGAATCCCATAAATTATTCAATTTAATTTAAACTTCACAGCTCCAATCGAAAAACGGCAAAGAAACGCTGGGTTCATTTATAAAGTACATGAACAAGCACGCTATATAGACACTAGTCTTTGAACGAACTGCACTGGACAATATACCTTTTTGACAGTTCCAGCGCAGCTCCGGTGCGCACTGAGACAACAATCAACAAATGGAAAACGCTATAAACAATTTGACAATACAAATGACAGTTGGCACTGTTGACAACGTAGCAACAAGGTTGTAGCAACACAATAGACAATAAATATGCCGAAATTTAAAAAGTTATATTTTTTCTTTTAGATTGGAAAATATCGTTTGTGTGAGTCGGTAAGCAGTGAGCAAACATTTCAATTATATATTTCTACCATACTTGCCAGGTTATTAACCCACCCAGCACCCCTATTCACTCCTCAGTCCCGTTAGGTTGTACCATGAATTTTTCTAATTTCCCAACACTTTTCTCGAAATTTCCTCACCTAAATAGACATATTATATGTCTACAAACATCGTACAGTCGAAATCATCAAGGAGAATTTGTTAATTTATGTTTGTCTAAAGTGATATAGCACCATAATATGAGAAAAAAACGATTAATTAACTTTTTCTATGACTAATTAATAATAGATGTATTATACATCCACTTTCTATTGGTTAATGTAACTCGTTACTCATACCAGTGACTTTTTTTCATTACTCAATTGTTTTTAACCAATGAAATGATCTAATTCTCATTACTCCACTGTTTTAGAGCCACTCAGAACATTCGACAAAATGTCAACCTTCAAATACATCATTTTGAAACAGGCCATTTGACCATCCATACTTGTTTTATAGTCATTGTCACATGTCACATTGTGTCATCAACCTAACCTCACTTTAAGTAAACCAGTTCTCAAAAGGTTCCGTCCAAATGAAATTGAATATTTCAAAGTTGGCTTCAATTATTGGATAATCATAGAAAAAGTATAGTATTCTACTCGCGGGAAATGGATATTACTCACTCAGATGATCACGCTCCTCGCCTACGGCTCGTAGCGCAAACTTCATCCTCGTGAGTAATATCCGACATTTCCCGCTCATTGAATAATATACTATTAATATTGATAAAATACCAGAATATCAGATGGATTAATCATACACTCCCCGAGAATAAATTCCGGACAAGAATAATTTGAGTGATTTTGATATTCCATCAAGTTTTTTTAATTTTTGTCCGATTTTGAAAAAAAAATTACCAAAGTGTAGCCCAATGTCTCGAGATATTCACCCTTCATTTTGGTTTTGGAAAAATACTGATGGCTTGGTCATTATACAGGAAGGAACAGAAGCTACTTTTTTACCCTCAAGGTTTTGATACCCTGTGAAAAAATCGAGCTGCAAAATTCATCTTTATTATATTTTGTTATAAAATGCAATCTTTTCTCAACAAAACGGTTTTTTTGGTCATGTCAATATCTGCTTTTTTAGAGAAGATACAGATGTTTAAATAAAATGCAACAGTGGTTCGATATTCTATCAACAATGAACAAAAACATTCTTATAGACTTGCATGAACTTTAGACCTATGTTTTAAGATATTATCCTTGATTTTGGTTTTCGAAAAATACCGATGGCTTGGTCATTATACAGGGAGGAAGAGAAGCTACTTTTTTACCCTCAAGTTTTCAACACCCTGTGGAGAAATTGAACGACAAAATTAAGCTCCATGATATTGTGCCGTGAAGTGCGATCTTTTCTCAACAAAATGTTTTTTTAGTCATGACAATATCTGCTTTTTTTAGAGAACATACAGGTGTTGTTTTCCGATATTTTATCAACAATGAATAAAAACATTCTTCTAGAGTTGCATGAACAAATATTCTAGAATTCCATATTGTCCCAATCTACCCAATGTACCATATTGGGCAAATTGTTCACCTCTATCACACTTTGGAGGCGGTAGTATCATGGTGTGGACTGGGGTATCACTTCATGGCCGTACAGATCTTGTATTAATTGAAAATGGGAAATCAAACACATGAGATAGGTATGCTAGGATTGCTAGGTAGAGATGTTCGCAATAGACATCTGGAAACCTTGCCTGCTTTGTGAGAAGCACTTCTTGAAAAATAACAATTAATTCTCAAGAGGCACCAAAAGTATGCCATTCGCATGGCAGAAGTCATAGGGATACGATGTGATAATACGCGCTTTTGATTTAAAAACATTTTGTTCATGCATGTCTATAAAAATGTTTTCATTCATTGTTTATAAAATTTCGAAAAACTGCATCATTTTCTTTAAACATCTGTATCTTCTCTTGAAAAGCAGATATTGACATAACCAAAAAAACATTTTGTTGAAGAAAGATCGCACTTCACAACAGAATATAATGGCGCTGGATTTATCCGCTCAATTTTTCCACAGGGTTTTGAAAACTTAAAGGTAAAAAAGTGGATTCTGTTCCTCCCTGTATCAAGCCATCGGTATTTTTCCAAAACCAAAATCAATGGTAATATCTCAAGACACAGGGCTACACTTTGGTACAAATTTCACTGAAATCGGAAAACAAATAAAAAAGTTATGGGGATATCAATTTGACTCAAATTATTCTTGTCCGGAATTTATTGTCGGGGAGTGTGATTAATTACTAATATTGTTGATACCATTACTGACGCGTATTCATGCACTGGCAACGTTGCCTAGCAGAACGCGCTTTCTATTGTTTGTTGTGTAGATTTTTGAGGTTATATTATATTTGTAGGTAACGTAGATGTTATATTGATATAATTGAATGTTGTGTGTGATATTTATCAGAAAATGGTTGATGATTCCTTGATATTCGTGAATGAAAGAGTTCCGTGCATGCGTACTAATTGAGATACCAGGACAGTGAAGAAGAAATGTCGAATCCGTGAAGTTAAGTAGGCTTTGGAAAATAGTGAAGTTTGAAGTTTGTTTTGATCAAACTAGCCATGTATTCATACTTGAATAAAGTGTTGATCGTCTCACTTGCGTTCTATTATATTCGATTGCTTATTCAAAATGCCTCTATTACTTGAGGATGCGGTTGACATGAATGCTTGTGCAATCCAGTCATTGCTGTAAGGGTTTATACCGGGCGATATCCTCAAAGACGCCGCTACGACAGTATAGTATTTATTCGTTTGGCTCACCGTTTTCGTACTACCGGAAGTATTCATCGCCCTGTTTTTCAAAGAAGATGTATAGGTAGATCTGCAGCAAACCGAATAAATGTTTTGACTTACGTCCAGCTCAATCCCCAACTTAGTACCAGGTAAATTTCCCGATATTTGAGCATTGCTCGCACTACTGTGCATAGAATTTTGAGAGAAGAAAGGTAAGTAATTTATAGAAATCTACCACAAAACTTTTAAATGACTCAATTCTTATTTGCACCCAGAACCAATCATGACATTTCTCAAATCTAATGATAATAATTCGTTTTTTAGGCTGATCCCTACTATATTGTTCTCCACCAGGCATTGTCTCAGCAGGATTATGATCGAAGGCTGTATCATTGCTATTGGATGCTCAATATGATGTCGGAAAATGGAAATCTGCTTTCAAGAATATTATAGACCGATGAAGCTATTTTCCATAGTAACAAAGGAGTAAACCTACACAACATGCACTATTATTGGTCAGCGGACAGTCCTCATTGGATGCGGGAACTACATCATCCGGGAAGATGGAATGTGGATGTCTGGTGCGGCATTCTCGACGGAAGAATAATTGGTCCATATATTCAATGAACGGCTTACTGGTCAGAATTTTTTTTTTTTTTAATTATGAACTACCAGTTCTTCTCGAAGATGTGCCACTGGATATTCGTAGAAATATGATATTCCAACAAGACGGATGTCCTGCACATTTTGGAAATAGATGAATAATAATCTAATAGGCTTCAACTTCAAATACAAATCAGTATTCGAAGAAATATAGTTCATGAGTCTATTCGTTTCAAAATTTTCTTCATCATTTTTCTTTTTTTTTTCTTAATAATATTTGAATAAAAGTTGTTGTTAAGTCATATACTAGTCAAATTTTATCTTTTTACTTGAAATATGTAGCAATCATACGAAATATTTTATAATTTCTAGCGGGTCTCGAGAATGGTTGCCCGTACCGGTTTTACCAAAGATACCAAAGATAAATCTATTTTGTTGCTCAAAAATGCCATACAGATTTGTCCCAAAAATTTATGGCTGTATATAAGAGGAAAATTAGGTGTGGGTGGCGCCCTCTACAAGTTAGAGCCATACTAAGATCAAATTTGAATTTCGCATGTCAAGAAACTACCAGATATAAATTTTTGTCAAAATATCGACATTGGTTCAATAATTATTCAGGAAAAAACCAAAATGAAAATAAAACTTTAACACCCTGCAGCTCTGTAATGAAGTATTTCCGCACAGATGTCTATAGGAAGTTTCCTTCTTAATTTTAAGCAGTGAAAGTAATCCCAATTTTTTTCGCAATATTAATAAAACACCCTGTATAAATAACTCACCTATCTCCCCAGCTTTCAGCCAAATATCTTCTAATACTTCCATTTGCTGCTCATCGGGCTGAGCATCATCTCCAAAGGCCATATTATCTTCTTCGATAAGTTGCATCTGCAACTCTGGTGGAAATTCGGCAAAGCTAAAAGATGATAATAATTGTAATGACCATCATTGATGTAAACAATGATCAAAGATATATTCAGTTAAAGCACAGCAGAAATCAGAGTATACGTTTTTGAACATATTTTTAAACTTGTGATATATGTATGTAGGTACTCAACTAATACCTACTTTGAATAGCATTGCATCATTTTACCCTTTCTCTTCTTGAATGGGCCTTCCATGTAACTAGCAGGTAAGCTTGCATTATTTTTATTACAAAGAATATCTTGTGGCAAAGGTAGCGGTGCAGCAACCTTGCGGTCGGGTTCTTCTGGATGTGGACCAATATCCTGCCCTTGCAACCATTTCTCATATCTAGAAATAATCGTATTGAAAGTATCAACACTCTCTACCGACTTTGGAGAGATCATACCTTTCCGGCTGAAATCTTTTGACGAACGTGTCCATTGAGATTTTCACCATATCTTTGCTACAACTACAGTGGGAAGCACGCTTTCCATATTCAACCCATCTTTCACACGCAAAGTTTGTGGATTCAGCACAATTGAATCCATGATTGAAACCTACGAAATGAGTGTTTGAAATAATGATTTTCTATCATGAATATAAACAAAGTTGCAATTTCCCCATTGAACATACATACTATAGATAATCATTGTACCATGATACCCACTATCAACCGTATCGGCCGGATAAAGAGAACTCACCTGCATGATATCCATAAGGAAAAGTGATCATAATTTCGCCCTCTTCTTGAGTGATCTTATTGTAAGGTATAGAATATTGCTTTAAAACTTGAGGTGAAATTAAAGTCATTTTATGACGCAAAAACGCCTGACATGATTGGTGGGATGAAGGGAAGAAGCCAATTGCTAGACGTTCCAATCGTCTTCCATGTTCAGGAGGTATTGCGTACCTAGAATATATGGTTGAATTTCAAAATCACCATGATTCATAGACCCATGTATTGAACATGAAATGTTTCGGTAACTACTTATTATCAACTACAACTCACCACGTTTTGGGTGCACCAAAGTGGAGGTAGTTAATCGAATACAAATCCATATCTTCTGTATGCCATGCAAACGTAGTTTTCCACATACCAAAATACAAATAAGCAGTATTTACACCCTCGATGGAGATGCCGTAATCTTTGTTAACATAGTCGAGTATAGTTCCTAATCTGTTGATGTTCCACTCCTGAAAAAGCACTCCCTTCAATATTTTCACTAACTCATATAGAGCATTTAAATTTGAAGATCTTGGAAATTATATAAAAAATAAATCACTTTATCAAACTTACATCAACGTCTTCATCTGTCAAGCTACCAGATACATCTGCTCCATAAATCGGCGATACATAAGTGATGTTTTTCCAATACTTCCTTTCTAGATCTTCATAGTCAAAGTGGCGTGGTGTAGCATATCTTTCACTGTTAGCTAGATCACGATACTGTTGAATGCTCATTGACTTTTTCTGAAAAATGAACAAAGATCTTTCACCGGTTTCAGTTTTTCTGTAAATGAAAATGGCAGAGACGTCGACAACAGCCTGAGCGCCGAACGGTGAACATTAGATGAGCACGATAAGAAAAAGTATGAAAGACAGAAGAATATTAGAAATCGTTCTCTCATCTAACAATAATAATTATAATAATTTCATTACATATGGTCGTTCTAAGATGCAAATTGCATATGGTCTAAGTAAGTAAAAAATAAAGGGTGTTTTTTACGTTGGAGTTGTCCTTTTAACATGAGACAGGATTTAATAAAAGAAGCACATTTCTCAAATGACATTTTCTCGAAAACTCAAAAAGAAGATGTGGTTAAATAAAAAAAATCAAATAAGTCCCTGTAGAAGCTCAATTTCTAACAAAATCTCAAAGATAATGGGTGGTGTTTACAAAGAAATTTGCTTCTTTTGTTAAGTCCTGTCTCATTTTTTAAGTATAGTTAGTGCTTTACCGTCGTGATATCTTATTTTTCATTTTTATGTTTTGATGAAATTATTTTGAATTTCCTGTAAGTGGGCTTCGGCCTGTCGGAAATAAATGGCTATTATTATTATTATTATTATTGAAAGGAAAACCCCAACTTCAAAAACACAGTGCATAGTTGAGTAATTCACATTTTAGAACGACGACGACGATATAAGTTTGTTTGCAATGTTAAATAAATTCCTGGATATTACCCAGCAAACTGTTTACTCATAATACAGGGTGACCCTGAAATTACTGTACAACGCTTAACCACAAATTCCTTAACCAAAAATAATGCGATCTAGGCAAACTCAACTATATCCAAAATTGCTTCGTTATGTCTACAGAGGGCGTCAAATATTCAAAAAAAAAGGGTTTTTCTGCATTTTTCGAAAACGTGCGAATCGATTTTGATAATTTTCTGTACCTAGTCTTGGACCATGTTTCTATAGCGACCAGTTGTATTTGACCGGAAGTTTTATGAGGTGACGTCATAATATGTATTTAATTCTTTTGTTTTTTTTGGCATTTTTTAATAATTCAGATATTTTTATCTAAAGGTTCAAAGTATTTGGGAGTTTTTTTCTCCCTTGAGAAATTTTGCTGAGATAAGTGGTTGTGCCACAAAAAAAATCCTTTCAATTAGCTGCACAGATATTTTATTGTTAATGTATTTTTTTTTCTAGCATAACCACTTATCCCAGCAAATTTTTCCAAGAGAGAAAAACTTTCCTACGCACGGCGTTATTAAAAAAAAAAAACTGAATTATCAGAAAATCAATTCCATAAAATATCAGTACTGTCATATGCAGTAACATATAATATAATAATTCAGACGTTTTTATCTAATAACGCAATGTGTAGGAAAGCTTTTCCCTCTCTTGAAAAAATTTGCTGCGATTAATGGTTATGCTAGAAAAAAATGATTCAATAATAAAATATCTGTGTACTTACCTGATTGAAAATATTTTTTTTCTGGCACTGGGCTGAGTATCCCAGCGAAATTTGGGTCGATTAAGCTGCCCCCCCCCCCAGTAAGTCAAATTGAATCTCAATCACGCAATCCAAATGCATCCCTTATGCACCGTTGTGCACCACCCATAAAAAGTTTTGCACCATCTCGTACGAGAAATAAGATACCCAAATGTATGGGGGGGGGGCAACTTAACGCCAGGACCCCCCACTAAACTTTGTTCAACTTTTTCGGTGGAATATTATGGAACTTCAAATACACTTAGTTTCATTTGTACCCCCAGGGTTCAAGACATATTCGCCTTGAAAAAATTCAAGTCACCCCCCCCCCCACTAAATTTGTTTCCACTTATATTTATTTTTTATTATGGAACTTCAAATGCACTGTTATGCACCATACTTAGTTTCATTTGCACCATTGCACCCCCAGGGGTTCAAAAGATGTTCGCCTTGAAAAAATCCAAGTTAGCACCCCCACTAAAATTTTTTCAACTTTTTGGTGAAATATTATGGAACTTCAAATGCACTGTTATGCAGTTTCATTTGCATCCCCAGGGTTCAAAAGATATATAAAAGCCCCAATTATTTCTAGCCACAATGAATAAGATTATACAGAGTTAGGAAAAATTACCAGAACGGTCGATTATTTCAGAAGATACACGTACCGGAGAAAAATGTCTTAAATAAAAAATGTGAGGCTTTCAAAAATCTACATATCTGTGGTAAATTGAAACATACAGGGTCAAACATGAAGTTTTGGCAGATCAAAGTTGTATTTTTTTAAATGGGACCCTCTGTATATTATTGGATATTTCAATTCTTCTTTCAATTTTGAGCAAAAATTATTGTGCACATGATGTTCCTAAATTTAGCCGTTTTCGAGTTATCGCGTTTTATAAATAATATTTTTGCATGTTTGACATGCTATAAAACTCAAACGGTTCAAGATAGAGGAAAACGGACTGCACTATCTAGTCTCAACTTTTCGAGAGCTATCTAGGTACATAAAATTAATTGTTGTTGTTGGTACATAAAATTAAATGTCAAAATGGGCCGAAGAAAAGTTGACAGTTGGCAATACTTTCTAGTCATATGACAGAATAGCTTTTGAAAAATTAGGATTAGAAAGTACAGACCATTTTTTCCTATCTTGAACTGTTTGAGATTTATAGCTTGTCAAAGGTGTGAAAATGTCATTTTTAAAACGCGATATCTCAATAACGGTTGAATTTAGGAACATTATTTGAATCACAATTTATGCTCAAGACTAAACGAAGAATTGAATTATCAAATAATATAAGGGGGGAGCCATTTATCAAAATGCAACTTTGATCTGTCATGACTTTATGACCGACCCTGTATATTCCAATTCAATACAAATATGTATATTTTTGAAAGCCTCACAACTTTTATCTGTGACATTTTTTGTTAACTCGTGTATCTTCTGAAAAAATCGACCCTTCTGGTAATTTCTACTAGCCCTGTACTGATCTCAAAGATACCATATTAATTTGTTGAAATTTCGCTCAGCTGTTTTCGAGATATTTAGGTTCGAATTTCCACCAAATAAGGCCTTAGGTTCTATAGGTTGTTAATTTTGTCTCTCTGCCAGAATAATCATGGAAACTAACGACTTTTCGAAAAGTTGTTTCCTCTTGAAGTCAGTATTTTTTATTTTGCTGTACGATAAAAAATAAAAAGTTATGAGGGGTGTCAGTCACTCGGTACAGTAATTTTTTTCCTATAAAAACCATATTTGAATATTTGTTCGCTCAATAGTGTGAGGCTACAATTGCAGTTACATAATATTCCACGAAAAAAGTCGAAAACAATTTAGCGGGGGTGCTTACTCTAGTTTTTTCAAGGCGAATATCTTTTGAACCCTGAGGGTGCAAATGAAACTAAGTATGGCGCATAACTGTGCACTTGAAGTTCCATAATATTTCACCAAAAAAGTGGAAAAAAAATTAGTGGGAAGGGCTGACTTGAATTTTTTCAAGGCGAAGATCTTTTGAACCCCGGGGGTGCAAATGAAACTAAGTGTGGTGCATAACAGTGCATTTGAAGTTCCATAATATTCCACCGAAAAAGTTAAACAAAGTTTAGTGAGGGGGGCTGGCGTTCAGTTGGCCCCCCCTCCATACATTTGGATATCTTATTTCTCGTACGAGATGGTGCAAAACAACGGTGCATAAGTGGTGCATTTGGATTGCGTGATTGAAATTCAATTCTATTTACTGGGGGGGGGGGGCACTTAATCGACCCGCGAGATTTCTCAAGAGAGAAAAAACTCCCCAATACATTGAACTATTAGATAAAAAGCATCTGAATAAACAAAAAGACAATTCCAAAAAAAAATCAGAAGAAACAACTAAATGTGACGTCACCTTTATAGCACTTCCGGTTAATCACAACCGGTCGCTATAGAAACAAAAAACGGGATTTCATGGTTCAAGACTAGGTACCAAAAATGATCCAAATAGATTTGCACATTTTTAAAAACCAATGTTAGAATGTTTGACGCCCTCTGTAGACTTGACGAAGCAATTTTGGATATAGGTAAATTTGCCTAGATCGCCTTATTTTTGGTTAAGGGATTCATGGTTGAGCGTTGTACATTCATTTCAGGGACACCCTGTGTAATATGAATTTAATAAGTTTCTCAAAAGGGTTAACCATAAACATGTCTATATGATTATTAATTACAGATCATTTTACCTGTATGTTGATTTGTTGATAAAGACCTTGTTTCCCATTCACGACTTGGCAGATTGGAGCGGGAATTGTAAGATCCAAATTATCTAGATCATATCCATTTTTCCTAGGAACCCATTCTGGTGGTGGAATAACCTGGAAACATTCATCAATTAGAAGGTGTAAATACAAATTACCGATGTATTTAAAAATAAAAACTCTTGATCTGTGTATTGAAAAAAAAAATATGTCAACTTGTTACAGATAAAATGATCATAATTAATATAAAAACAATTAAACATCGCGTTTTCGATTTATCTCATAAAATGTATTTTTTTGAAATGAGATGTTGAGTATATTTTTCCAAAGATCGATAGTAAAAAAGTGCATTTGCAGTACCGGAATGGTTGATATTGACTATAAATTAGCAGAAAAAATCCTACTTGTTTGCTGATTTGAACATCATCGTAGTTGCAATAATAATGAAGTTAGCAATAGAGCCATGAAAAAAAAAAAGTGCTGTGATGTTCGGTTTTGCTGACTACTGATGAAGCTTTCCGAGCTATCTTCATGTGGCGTCGTTTTTAAAAACGTAGATTCGGTGGTCAATAAAAACAGCATTTGCAAGTAGATACCTTTAAACATTTTTGAACGCATTTACGTGTGCTTACACATGACCTTTTTCGATTATACAGTGACCGGCTAAAATATGGAACAAATTCATTTTAAATTCAGGCTTTTGATTTTTTGTTAAGGGCCCGGACACATCGATCTTTATTTTTGGATGCGGTTTTTTCATGGCAAAATCATGTTATCGACTATCGACTTCTTTTTTTTAATGGAAACACCTATTTTCTATTTCATTTTTGAATTCTGCGTGTAATTCGAAGTATATTTCATAAATCCATAAGAAAATGGCCTTATAAAGCCATAATATTTTCACTTGAAAAACAGATTAATGTTCTTATTGGTTCAATAATCGAATTGCATATTCAATCAGCAACGTAAACAAGAAGTAAATAAGCAACTCAAAAACACAGAATCGCGTAGTTGCCAATTTTTATATTCATAGCCAAAAGCCAAGAAACAATGAGAAGCGACAAAACGTTTCCCGCCAAAAAAATTAGGTGGGGGATCCGAGGGTATCTGTCATAGGCTTCGTCAGCTGTGCCTATAACGATTCTTCCCCCTACTCCCCTACCACGAGCCCATACCAAAATCGGTCTCTCCTATTATTGGTTGATTCGAATATGGCGGCACAAAATTCAAATTCAAAGCGATTATTGACGGCTGTTGCAGTTGTTCATGGCTGTTCCGCGTTTGAGTTTGAAGTTGCTTTTTCAACAATGTCCGTGCAAGTGATCAGTGAAAACCTCGGTGAAAACTATCTGTCGACGGAGTTTATTGATGTATTATGCATTGAAGAAAGCTTACAGAATAAATAAGTGTCTTATTTCAAAATAATAAAATGTGTATCTTTCGATTATTTTGAATACAAATGATGATTTAGAGTGAAGAATGTTTTGTTCTGATCATTTGGTTACTTTTTGACCCATAAAAAATAATTGGATACCTGCTATAGAAGTATACGTAATTCTTCTTACTTGAATCACAATAATTACATACACCCGAACAAAACTATTGTGAACATGATTCATTTCCAATACCCGTATTATTGCTCCATTGATTTAATTCATTTGTCATTGTGATTTAAACTCGGATTTAAATAGGTACATTATACCTATTATTCATTTAAATTTAAAATAAGAAATATAAGCCAGATTTCTTTCTTCCAAAATTTAAGCTTTATCTCGAAAATAACACAAATTACCTTATAGTTTCTGAAATAGTCAATTAAATGAATTCGAGCGATTTTCATAGTTTGCCTTGCATCCGGGTATCCCGTAAAATAACAGAAATTTAGGAACAAATATAATATATTGCTAAGCACAAAAGCTGCCACCTGCACCCAAATCAAGTCGATAAAATTTAGTTGATTGTTAATAACACCAATGCTTTACACACATTACACCTCATGTGAAATGAATTCCGCTTGAACGTTTAATCAGTAGGATTCAGACAGATAATATTGCGAAATATTCGGTTGATATTGATAGATTTCAATCACCGCCTTTAACTGTAAAATAGTAGGTAGGTGATCCACCCTGAAATTTACCCCCATATTGTGATATCCACTAGCCACTGAATCCACTATAAATACCTACTTGACCGACCTCAAATGAAATGCGTACAGATCGTACATCAAAATTCAGGTATCTAAGAACCTAGGTAATCGAAAAAAGAAAAACCTTTTCGGAAGACAATAAGGCAGAATTAATAATCTTGTTATTTTATTAAAAGCAAAATAAAAAAAGTGGCAATCGGCAGTCGGCCGGCTGATCAGCAGTTAAGTATGCATTGGTTATTTGACTAATTACTAATTTGCTGGTTGCACATAGCACGTGAATGTTTGTAGACGATTCAACCGGAAGCCCGATTTTGGTTTGGGCTCGTGGTAGGGTAAAGAATCGTTATATGCGTCAGCTGTTTATTAGTCCGAGTGTTCAATCAGTTTCGACTGTCGAATTTCACGATAATCATTTGTAGTTTATCGATACCCCCGGTTGTGATGGATCAATCATTTGTGGTTTGAGAGTTTTTTGTTAAACAGCATCAAAAATCCTCATAAGTAGATATATAAATATACTTATTAATACGTATATGATATGGATAATGTCACAGTAAAACCTGGTAATCAGTGAAAGCTAACTGTTACTAGGAAAAGTAAGCTTTTCCTGATTTGGAAACATTTAGCTAGTGAAAGTTGAATTCGATCGACTTCATCATACTTTTACTAGTAATTGTTAGCATTCACGTAACTTTTCTAGTGAAAGCTGTTAAACTGAAAATTATTATCGTCATTACAAATATCCTTTTTGGTCCGAGTTGGAATTCGCCGACAGATTAGACGCTCTGGAAAATACGAGAGTTATGAATCGCAGGTATGTGAACATTGTTCAGATACCGTATTATAGAAAATTTTTAATTATTCTCAGTAGGGGTTAGTCTGGGTTCGTTTGGGTTAGTTTGGGTTAGTTTGGGTTTGGCAAAAATTTTGATGCATCATTTAGTGCCCCGTGCACCTTGAGTTAGTTAAATGGCGGAAATAAGTTTTAAAGAGAACTTTTCCTAACTGCTTTCAGTAAAAGTGATTTGATAAAGTTTCTCCAACATTCACTAGAGAAAGTGTACAATATTCTTCAAAATTTAACATTTCCTAACGGTACAAGTAATTGCTAGCATCAACTAGTAAAAGCTAGCTTTCACTGAATTCCTAACATTTACTGTAACAGATATATCAAACTTCAGAATAGCTCGTTATTTTTATTCTGGGCCCGGTCGCCAGGGTCGTCAGAGTTTTAGCCAACCCTGGTTTAAACCGGCCTGGCTAAAAGTACAAAAAGTAGTTAAAAGTGGCTGAAATTGAAATCAAATTAAATCAAGAAGATATGTTTAATTAACTCACAAAAACTTGGTAGACTTACTAAAACTTTGTGATAAATAGAAGGAACTTCACAATATAAAATGAAAAATCACAAAAACGCAAACAGAATAACGTAAAAACCTTCTTCTACTCCCGCCGATGATGACACATTTTGGCTAACGATTAATGTAAGGTTTACATTAAATTTCACTTCGTGGAAACTATCAAATTTTCGCTTGGCAAACGTGAATCATACGCTACCATCTAAATTGGATTTGTGTTCAAAGTCACGTTTATGCCAAATTTGATGTAGATGGTAGCATATGACTCCCATGTGGCAAGTGGAAATCTGTTACCTCCACTTTGAATGAAATTCAATGTAAACCAGGCATGACCAAACCAGTTTTGTCCTGGGTTTTGATACATGTTATGAGAATTTTAAAAGAAGTTCCTGGAGAAGTTCATTTTGTTGTCAAAACATGGGTTATTTTGACAAGATATCGAACAATTTTATAAGAAAAAGTTGTTCAGAATCCATAAAGGAGTCATGAACAAATCAGATAAAAAAAAATAAAACTCTTATTGTACTCCTTCAATCGAAAATGATTATTATATTTCAAAATTGACTTTATTCAACTAAACTACATCGGTTTGATAATAAATAAGTCGAATTTCTCATGGAATAAGTGAGCACGGTATTTTTTTATTTATATACCTTAAATGGGCTATAAATTGAAAAATACCGCCTGGTTGGGTCCCTGACTGTACCCATGTTCTTTTTGCCACAAAAGATTCGATTTTATCAACTATAGGTGAACTACAGTGAATATTCGTTAATTATTTTTCTGAACACCAGAAAATGTGAGAAAACGGACACGGGTACAGTTAGGTACACGACCAGATAGTATTTTTGAATTTAAATCCCTTGACTGTTGTAAATACAAATACAAATTTAACACCAAACCTATGTAGATCAGGATAGAGTTAATTTTAGAATAAAACATCATTTTCGATTTTCATTTTAATGGAAAGGGTAAAATATGAGTTTTATTTTTTTCGTCTGATTTTCTTCAAAATCGGCATGTGGAGTCCTGCTTCTAATGTTTCTCTAAATGTTTCGATATCTTGTCAAATTAAAACATTTTTTGACACCAAAATTAACATTTTTTAAAATTCTCACGAAAGCGACGAACTCGTGATATATGTAAAAATTGATTTTTTGGTTATCGGACATGCAGAAACTATCCCCGAAGAAAGTTTCTCAAAAATATAAATGATACAAAATTTTCCCATATCATGTACCCAACTTTTAATGGCGGACACTGTATTATTATACAGTGTGTCCAGAATAAAATGATGTACATGGGACTATACGAGGATATTGGAAACGGTAAAAGATACGACGTTGCTTAAATGGAAGAAAAGTTGCGTATTTGTATGCTCAAAAATATTCTACCTTTGTTTCATTTTGAATCGATTTCGTTATGTTCATACAGGGTGAAAAAAGAAAAGGTTCATTTTGAAAAAAACACAATATTTTGCTTGTTATAAAACCCAACACTTTCAAATTTCCAGGATATAGGTAAGAGGATACGACGATTCTAAAACGGCGTCAAAAAAATTCTAGACCTACTATGTTGCGTCCAGACAAAGTCAAGTCTGTTTTTTTTATGGAAGTCATATTTTTGGAAATTATTTTCAATACGGACCATGAAAATGGAGAAGTTCAATATGGCCTCCATAAGAAAAACCAAAGTTGGCCTCGGCCGGACGCAACATCGTGGGCCTACAACATTTTTTGATGCCGTTTTTAGAATCGTCATTTCCTCTTACCCATATCCTGTAAATTTGAAAATATTGGCTTTTATAATAAGCAAAATTTTGTAGTTTTTCGAATATGGACATTTTCTTTTTCACCCTGTATCTACATCACGGTATCGATTCAAAATAAAACAAAAGTAGATTATTTTTGGGCATACAAATACGCAACTTTTCTTCCATTCAAGCGACGCCGTATCTCTTACCGTTTCCAATATTCCCATGTACATCATTTTATTCTAGACACACTGTATACTCGAAAGAAAAACATAATTTTCTGAACATTTCAAGAAATGCACTTACCTACACAGCTATGAGTGAAAAAAAACTCATTCATAAAAGGTCGAGTAAAACGTCTTTGAAACTTTTTTTAATAATTTTATATTGCTTTTCAATATTTAGTTTGTCATTCCTTTTTAAATAGAATGGCCCATTGCCCAAAAGTTCTATGGGTCCATAAAAAATAAATCTATTCTGAATTTCTGAACAACTTGTTTGTCGTCATTTCTGGACCAAACATATTTATCCACTTCTAGTTTGAGAAATTTGATCTCACAGGAAGAATCGTCGATTTGGTTAGTTACACGTCCAATGTACCAATTCTTATAGCAAACAGCGTAATAACTTTCTTGGCTGATTTCAGTTTTTCGTTTCTCCTGTTCCAGTGGTCCGTCTTTGTTCAATGATTCTTCTTCTGAGAAAATTTCGTTTTCGAACTCACTGTGAACTGAGTAATCATCATCTACCGATGAGTCTGAGTCGGAGTTGCTCAAATCTTGTGTGACACAACTCTTGGCTTTTGATTTTGATCCAGTTCTGTTTCTTTTCTTTAAATATTTTTTTTATCTCCCAACTTCTCTCTACCACTCATTCCCTTGCATCTCTGTACTCTGTCACTAGACAGACTCCCTTTCCTAGTATAATAAAGCCAACAAAGTGTTGATTTTTAAAAACTGATACATAATTTTCTTTTAGGTTTCTGACCATGCAGAACTTTATAGAAAGTATATAATAACTTTTTTTCGTAAATCTGATAATAAAAAAGTTTTCCAAATGGTGCGAACTTGGCTAGACATACTGTAGAATAAGTATTTGTCACTATTAGTATAAATTATTTCGTGTGATTTCGAGTGATTTCGCTGATTTCGCATGATTTCGCACGATTTCGCATGATTTCGCATGATTTCGCGTGATTTCGCGTGATTTCGCGTGATTTCGCATGTTTTCGCAGAAAATGTGACAGTATTTCGCAGAGTGGTTAACCCCCTATAATTGAGATAATTGTTTCGGTTTGAATTAATTTTATTCAAATTTCAGAAATTAACAGTTAACGTATTGAATTATACAGGAAAATAAAAAAGTGTATTTCATCTTTCAACTTTGTAACACTCTGTAGAATAATGTAGCTATTGAAACTACACCGGATATGCATTTCTGCCAAATTTGATGCATTTTTAACCTATTTGATGTTTTATGTTTTTCGGTGTGTTCATGGGTTCAGGAGATATGAATTTTTTAAATAAACCAAACACTTTTTTCCAACCATTAATTAACACTGTTGATTGTTCGGAATGTTTAAGTTGTCCTGGATACGTATTCTGTCTGCATTTGTCAAACAGTTTTGTCAAACATTCTCAGCATTTAAAACGATTCGTGAGTGAATGCCGAATTTCTTTTTCATTTCACGATGCCTTTGTCATCCGAAGATGTTGATGCATGATGTTGGTTATTCCTACAAAGAAGTGGCCGATATACTGGGATCTACGAGATCTTGCGTAGAAAGAGCCGTTGCAACTTCGTGAGACTGGAAGTTATGATACAAGACCTGGATCTGGAAGAAGGCGTGCTACTACCGCCATTGAGGATCGCTTTATTAGACTTTCAGTTTCAAGAGATCAGCATACCAGTGCAGTAGTGATAGGAAATGAACTCCAAAGAGTTCATCAAGTGGATGTCAACGGTAAGAAAAAGACTTAATGAAGTCGATTTACGGGCCAGAAGACCGGCAACTGGACCAGAGCTCCTCAGACAGCATCGAGTTAATAGACTTCTTTTTTCGCAAGAACACTTTAACTGGAACCTACAGGAGTGGAGACAAGTTCTGTTTTCTGACGAGTCCAGTCTACTGATGGACGAGAAAGAGTATGGAGACGACAAGGAGAGAGATTCGCCCAATGTACTTTAGCGAAAGGGTTAGCTTCGGTGGTGAATCCATTATGGTGTGGGCCGGTATTTCATTTGACGCTCGAACAAAACTTGTTTTTAATGACAGAGGAACTACTGCACAAAGGTACATTGAAGAAATTCTGAAAGAACACGTTGTTGGTTATGCACAATTTATTGGTAACGACTTCGTTTTTATGCATGACAATGCCCATCCGCATACTGTCTAATATTAAGAGGTTGGAATAAACGTTATGCGCTGGCCCGCTCGTAGTCCTGACATTAATTCCATAGAGCATGTATGGAACATGTTAGGAAGACGAATTATAGGGACAGCTATTTACTCTCCATCAGCTCCGAAATGCTCTGGTGGAAGAATGGAATTCTATTCCACAGGGGGCTATCCAAAACTTAATTAGAGGAATGAATGGACGTATAGTAGCTGTTACAAGAGCTAGAGGAGGTAACACCAGGAACTAAATTTTAAAACCCCTCAATTTTAATAAAAGTTAGATTTAATCAAAAAGTGTTATGTTTATTTCAAAAATTCATATCTCTTGAACCGATAACGACACCGAAAAACATAAAACAAAAAGGTTAGGAATGCATCAAATTTGGCAGAAATGCATATCCGGTGTAGTATTAATGGCTACATTACTCTACAGAGTGTTACAAAGTTAAAAGAAAAAATACACTTTTTTATTTTCCTGTATATTTCAATACGTCAACTGTATTTCTCAAATTTGAAAAAAAATAATTAAAACCGAAACAATTATCTACATTTAAAAAAAAAACATTGAAATCGGACATTGGAGGAAAGAGTTATCGCACATTGAATTTGGTCTAAATTTTGGATGTCCCGAGTTTTGTGTCGGTGAGTGTACTATGCCTTTGTATTGATGTACCTATTTAAGGCTATAAAATGGAATAAGTAAGCCAAATTTTGAAAACTAATTATATTGATTGAGAACAGCACCCAGTCACTCTCCCAATGAAAATTTGCCAACTATTTATATTTTCTTATTAAAAAAAAAAAACTGTTGGTTTTATTAAATAAATTAATCTGTTTCGTATTGTCTAGATGCTTTTAACCCTTTTAGATTTTTAAAAAATCTGTCTGGTTTTAAGTTTTCGTACAGATTCACATCTATTTCGATGCAAATTATTGTAAATTGGAGTTTTCCCAAGAACCAAGAAGTAAGTAAGTAAGTAATTTCTTTATTTAGCATAATAGCTACAGAAATATAGTATGAATACAATATGCAACAATGATAAGAATGAAAATGAACATCAATGTAAAAATGAAAAATAAAAAAAAAATATATATCCTAATCATGTTTACAAAAATAAATAGGTACATCATGACAATAAAAAATGAAAAACAAAAGCGCAAAAGAAGCATAGGTACACATTTAAAATTGACTCTTCACAATACATGTTCTTTCAATAATTTTTAAAAGTCAGATTATCACAGGATTTCAAGACATGTGGTAGTTGGTTGAAATCATAAAGTCCTCTACATAAAATTGAATTTAACATTTGAGTTGTAACACATTTGTTAAGTATGAAATCGTTACAGTTTCTTGTGTTATAACTATGGACGTCTTTAAAGTATTTGACTCTATCTTGCAAATAAACAGGTAATAACTTTCTCTTGATCTTAAAAATAAATATAAAGACATCGAACACAATTTTTTGTTTCACAGACAACATGTTGAGAACATTTAACATTAATCTGATGGGTGTATATTTATCACACTTTAAAATCAGTCTCATTGCTCTATTTTGTGTTCTTTGGATTAAGTCAGTCTTATATTTAGGAACATTATAGAATATTGTGGAACAGTATTGTAGATGGGGAGCAGCAATGGCATTGTATAACAATAATTTTGTTTTATTCGATAACTGTTTTCCAACTCTCATAATGAAGCCTACTTTTTGGGAATATTTTCTCATAACATAATCGCAATGAGCATGGAAATTGAGATGTTCTATTTTTCGGCTGTTAATAAATATTCCTGTACTATCTACATTTACATGCTTCAGTCTGGATTGTTTCCCAAAAAGGCAGAATTTAGCCTATTGCTACAAAGCCAGGTGAATAGTTCTAGGTATAGGTGAAGTTGATTGTTCATATCAAGTACTAATGAATTTAGGTCACTTCCAACAATGTATATCATAGTGTCGTCCGCAAACTGCTCCATCCTGCACTTCCCCGCTACACTCCCCATATCATTTATGTATAACAAAAACAACATCGGACCCAACACAGTACCTTGCGGGACACCAAATCTGACATAAGCTGTTTCAGACAAACTATTCTTATATTTAACACGTTGTTTCCTGTTTGACAGATACGACTTAAACCATAACAGAGCAGTATTTTCAATACCAAAACGTTCCAACTTGCTCAATAAAATGTCTCTATCTATTGTTTCGAAAGCTCTTTTAAAATCTAAAAATAAAGCAAACACAAATTTACTTTTGTCAATAGCTCCAAAAAAATCGTCACATATATTTACAAGAACAGACTCACATGAATGGTTTGCACGAAATCCTGACTGATAAGGAACTATTATCTGGTTGTCATCACAATGTTGTATCACTTGTTCCTTTACACATAACTCCAGAAGCTTTTCATGTGTAGGGACGGTATTGATTGGCCGGAACTCATCAAACAGCTTGGTATTGGGAACTTTTGGTATAGGTATTATGGTAGACACTTTCCACTGTTCTGGAAAAACTCCCCCGGATAGAGATGTATTGACCACATCCAACATCCTGTCACCAATAACATCACATGCATCAAGCAACACCCTTTTTGTAATGCCGGTGTCTCCCCCTCCAACGTTTCTCATGTTTCGAAGAATCCTCTTCATATCACCCATGTCGATTGTCTGGAACGCCGTTAAATCGGTTGCTAGGAAAGCTTTGCCTTTGGAATACAAACTTTCGATGTTTTTGGAATATTTTTCACTATTGTGTCGATGCTTTCTATAAAGTACTCATTGGATGTATTGGCTATTTGAATCTCGTCCGATAGTTTTGTTTTCAAAAATTATCTCCTCCGGTTGCCTGTTTTTATTTTTCCAGGAAGCAATGTTTTTAAATTTTTCGATAAAATTTTTTGGTTATGTTTATGTTCATCGATTGTACTGTGGAAATATTTTTCTTTTTCTATACGGATTCTAGTCACAATAGAATTCCGAACAGTTTTGTACTGCTCCCATGTATTTTGATTCTTATCAAAAATGGCTCTTTTATACAGACAGTCTCTTTTCTTCATCATTTCTTTGATTTCCCAAAAAATCCATCTCTTGTCCTCGTACTTCAGTTTAAAAGATATTTCTACGATGGGACACATTATATTCAGAATATCTGAGATTCCCTCGATTAATGAATTCGCCAGAGTGTTGATATCCGAGAGGCTATTGTCCCATGGAATGTTTAACAGGTAGTCTTGCATTTTTTCACGGTTGTACTTGTTCATCACTCTTTTACAAACTATAGTGTTGCAGTTTATTCCGGTTTGTTGATCTAGAGTGACGGATATAATCGAATGATCGCTGATTTTCGGTGTGAGGTGTACCTTGTGTGGTGTAGATTTATTATTAGTGATGACATAATCAATAAGGGTTGCACTTTGAGAAACAATTCTTGTTGGTGTCTGCACAATTTGATTGAGGCCATTAGCGTAAACGCTATCCAATATTTTCTTGCCGTAAAAAGAATGTTTTAACAAAGTAGTTTTTCAAGTCTTTTGTAAGTATCACAGTTTATCACATCCCATACAGCATGGTTGACTTTCAAACTAAGTCCGTATTTTCTATTGGACAGCACACAGTTGTTACATTTGATGACGTCACTAGAACATTCTTTAAAATCATGTTCACCACTACACTTGGAGCACACTTTGGAGTCTTTACAATCTTTGATTTGATGTCCATAACGACAGCATTTGAAACACCTTGTTATCCCATAATCATTATAAATTGGACACCTGCTCCATCCAATATTTAATTTTTGTGACTCCATAAGATTATGATAAGACTTTGAGGCAATTTCTACGATGATATTAGATCTATTTTTGAAAACTTTCGTTTTTCTCAATATTCGCACTTTTGCTTCTCCTGTTAAATTGTTTTGTTTGACAATTTTGGCTATGACACACTCATCAGATTTATCAGCTTCGGACTCATCTACACCTATGATCTTGATTCGGTGCTCTAATGATTTTGGATGATGCACTGTATAGTTGTTCCCCAATTTATTTTGTATTTCAGCCTGAATGTTGGTTATTTCTTTTCCTGGATCACACTGTAGAATTAACCCTCCATTTCTGGTTGCTCTTCCCATTGAAATACCAGTTCCAATGTCAGTTGGATCCACACTTTTCTTCAAATCCTCCTTCACTTGTTTAATGTCTGTTTGAACATTTTTTGGTTTCACCACCAAAACCTTATTTTTCAGTACTGCTGAGTAAGGAGTTTTCACGTTTGACGGAAGAGGATTGACGAAAACAGAAGCTTCAGTTGATTTTTGTTTTCTCAAACTTATAATTTCATTTTTGAGGTTAGCATTTTCCTTCAACACAGTTTCAACTTTCTCCGTCAACTCGTTGATTTTTTCGATCAAAAAATGAAGACTGTTGTTGATTTTTTCTTCTAAACTTACATCAGTCGAATCATCGGTCCTACTTCTTTTGCTGGATCTCGTGGGTGGTTTGTTTACATCCGACGATTTAACCTCACTTTCACAGATGCCACACTTCCAAGCGGATTTTCTCAAGTGAAAACCCCTCATATCAAGACCCCAACACTTTCCGTGAAAATACTTCAAACAGACCGTACACTGAACAACATTTCGAATATCCTCGAACGGTAATTGACACTTGAAACAGTTATTGTCAGGATCGCCATCAAAAACGCTACCGTTCGCCGCCATTGCGAACTCTAATCAGATAAACAACCAAACCCCCCAAAAAAATCAAACAACTTCATCAAAAATTCAATACAAAGATAAATAAACACTGATAAAAATATCCCAAGCAAAATAAATGATCAGAAGTATGTCAAATGCAACAACCTCACCAGAAATTCGCAATAAATATCAATAAAATACAGAAGAACAGAGGTAAGGTGGTTGTAACCACAAAAGTGAGGTTAAGTGTAATATGTGGAGAGGAAATAGGAATTGTCAAATTTCAAGAAGCAATCCAACCGCCAAGACGCCAACCAATCAGGGGTCATCATTCACCGAAGGTTCTGTAACGCTTAGGCATTTCCAATACGCTTACCGGAGATCTTACGAGGATATTTGTTCTAGCCCTAGCTCTGATGTGTTAAAATTTACTTTGGAGAGAAGATCTGAACAGTCAATCTTACCATGAATTAGCTTATTTGAATATGTAAGCGACGCTAATATTCTCCTATATTCCGGACTATGCAAACAAACTCTATCTAACAACAGTCCATGATCAAATCCTCTCTCTGAATAGTTTTCATGCAATGGATACCAAGTATTTTAGAAATCTTCGCTGCACCCTTTCCGTTGTTGACTAACCTGTTCTAAACAGTTCTTAACATAGTAAGCGGGTTCTTTTCATTTAATAAATACGAAAATAACAGTTTTTCTGTTTGATGATCGAAGTACCTACCTATTTCGTAGTTTTATCATTTGTCCTACATATATTTTGAATTAAGATGAGTTATTATATAAAAGTGCTAGTTTTAATATGAATTACACATATACAGTATTGGACATAAAGGTTGGAAGTTGGAACTTTGAAAATTGTATCGATTCTCAAATACGAAACTAAAATCCTCTTTCAGTACAGGGTGTCCCAACGATAGAGTAAAGTAGGTTTTATCATATAGGATATGAAAAATATCAATATCAATATGCTTCACAGGTTAGGGGTGTAAATAGCGCACATTCTGAAAATATTTGGAAACATACAGGGTGCGTCACAAAAGTATGGCACGAAAAAGTATGATTTTTTTAAATGGAACCCCCTGTATATTGATTGATATTTCAATTCTTTCTTCAATTTGGAACAAAAATTGTGATACAACTAATGTTCCTAAATTCAACCGTTATCGAGATATCGCGTTTTAAAAATGGCATTTTTGCAACTTTGACATGCTAGAAAACTCAAACTATTCAAGTTAGAGAAAAATGGATTGCACATTCCTATCTTAACTTTTCAAAAGCTATTCAAGAAGATTAAATCCATTATTGTGAAAAAATGTCAAAATGTGCCGAAAAAAGTTGACAGTTGACGTTACCTTCTATCCAAATGACAGAAGAGCTCTTGAAAAGTTAAGATAGGAAAGTGCAAACCATTTTCCTCTAACTTGAATAGTTTGAGTTTTATAGCATGTCAAAGTTGCAAAAATGCCATTTTTAAAACGCGATATCTCGATAACGGTTGAATTTAGTTGTATCACAATTTTTGTTCCAAATTGAAAAAAGAATTGAAATATCAATTAATAAACAGGGGGTTCCATTTAAAAAAATCATACTTTTTCGTGCCATACTTTTGTGACGCACCCTGTATGTTTCCAAATATTTTCAGAATGTGCGCTATTTACACCCTTAACCTGTGACGCATATTGATATTGATATTTTTCATATCCTATATGATAAAACCTACTTTACTCTATCGTTGGGACACCCTGTACATGACAGAAGATACTCAGAGTGACGTTCAACGAAATTACTAAATTATAGTTTTTTGTTCAATATAGTTACTACTCAAATCGTGGAAAACAATAATAAGCTGGATAAAATGCTTGGAACAGAAATGTATTCAATCTTTTACCCAAAAAAAAAAGTTAGAATACTAAGGCCTCATACTTGGTATGATACCCCTTCACCCTTATGACATCCTCACATCTTTTTGGTATAGAACTTATCGAATGTTCAATAAGGTTCCTGTCAATGCTATTCCAGGCTTTTTATGAGTTTCTCAAAAAGTTCGGTCGTATTGCTTACGTCGAGGCTTACGTTTTCTCGTTGAATTTTGCGGTTATCCAGCTACCATAAGTTTTCTATCGGATTAATATCTGGACTTTGTGAAGGCCAATCCATAACTTTAATTTTTGCCAGGGTCAACCACTCCTTAACTAATTTTGAAGTATGCTTAGTATCGTTGTCATACTGAAATGTGTAGGTCAGTGGCATTTTTTCGTGCGTGAAAGGTTCCATTACGTCTCGTAAAATGTCTCTATACATGAAGCGATCCATTGTCCCTTGTATTCTATGTAAGGGACCCATTCCATACCAGGAAAAGCAACCCCACACCATCAATAATCCCCCGCCGTGTTTTACGGTTGGACGAATATATCGTCTATTTAAACGTTGACCTTTAGGACGCCTCACATGTATTATACCATCACTACTGTAAATATTAAACTTAGACTCGTCACTGAATACCACTTGTTTCCACTTGTTGATGGTCCAATAAATATGATCTTGAGCAAATTTCAAACGTGCCTTGATGTTCTTCTTACTCGATAAAGGTTTTTTCAAGGGCCTGTGGCTGTGGAGACCTTGCTCAGCAATACGACGTCTTATGTCTTATAGTTCTTGCACATATCCCAGATGGTCCAGATTCGTCAATTTTCTGAAGTATTTTGACTAAAGATAAAAATGGGTCATTTTGAGATAAGGTAGTAATCTTCCTGTCTTGACGTTGACTCGTTTTTCTTGGTCTCCCCGTACTTTTTGATGGAATCACTTGTTGCTGGACTTTATATTTTTTAATTATTCGCGATACTGTGTTTTTCAACACACTCAGCCTTCTGGAAATATCACATTGTCGAACTCCTGCATTATAGAGGTTTATTATTTGGTTGCGAATATCTGATGAGTAGGCTTTGCCCTTCGCCATAATTATAGAATCTCAATGAACACTCTTTCGACATAAAATGATCAGCATCCATATAACAAATATTATTATTTTGATGATACGGCTAAATTTCCAACCTTTTTGTCCGATGCAAAAGATGCTATGTAGTTTTTTGTCATCTATTTCAAGTAAATATAAATACAAATACCATGAATATATTGAGATCAGTCCAGAGTATATGTAATTTTATTAACAATTTTTAAATGTAGGCTGTAACTTTAATTTTATTTTCTTCCAACCATTTTGTCCAATACTGTACATATCCGGTAAGTATAAGCACCGAAGAAATAACATATGTTTGGTGGTATAAGGCATAATTTCGGGAGCGTATGGGAAAGGTCAAAATAACCCCAGTTTGTCATAAAACTTTTTTTTCTAAAGTGCATGCCTCCTAACGGAGATACAGCGCCCTAAATCGATTTAATTTTTTAGCTCTAACTTTTGAACCGGCTTGTATAATTTGATAAAATTCTAGATGTTGTGTAGGCCATAGAGACTAAACCATAGAAAAGTCATTATTTGAAATTATTGTAGGGGGAATCAGGAACGGACTGGCCACCAAACCTTTTTGGGCCCAATTTTAGACAGGTGTCATTCTATAGAGCTGCAAACTACTATTTCAAATACTCTGATCTTGTTTCAACAAAAAGGTGTTCTTCTTTTGTTCCGATAAAACTAACCGTTTTCGAGAAAAATAGGTTTTTCTTTTACAGGTTATTGCAATAATACACTAAAATACTACGGCGAGACACCAGTTGTTGGTATTTGTATTTGTTTCGACACTTTCAGGTTGATGGCGTATACTAGAATTACCGAGAGAATTACTTAAAAATTGGAAAAAAAAACAAAAAAAATCAAGTAAAATTAAAAAAAAAAACAAGTTATTTTTTTTCTTCAAATTTCACAAATTTTAGTACAGTCAATCGCAATCTACCTATCTACGAAAACAAATCAGACCTCATTTTGATCTTAAAATACGTGAAGAAAACATTCACATAATAACTGCTTCGTGTGTTATTGAAAATAAGCTCAGGATACATTCTGTAATTTACTATAGAATACACCCTCATATAGACGTTTCCTCTTTTATGCGAGAAAGTCTATAATACTTTTCTGTCTATTATAGGCTCTTTTATTAGTCTTATTCCCTATAGAAAAATAAAACACGATCAACTGGAACACGAATCTAGATTTTTGAATACCCCACTTAAAGAACAACTGGATGTGACACTGTCAACAAAAAGGCATGATTTGGCAGCGATGGATTCCTGGGTGAAGTATCATCTCGTGGTTTACATTAAATTTCATTTCGAAGTGGAACTGTCAAATTTCCGCTTGGCAAACGGGAATCATATGGTATCATCCACATTGGATTTGGCGTTGGCATGAATTCGAACACAAATTTAATGTAGATGTTAGCATATCATTCCCGTTTGCCAAGCGGAAATTTGACAGTTCCACTTCGAAGAAAAATTAAATGTGAACCTTTCTTCAGGTGTGTTTGTTATTTCGCATTAGTACGTTTAGTAAAGATAGTTACAGACAGGGATAAAAACAGACAACATTTCACAAACAAAGTCACACTGAGTGTTTCAGTGTAGAAAAGTGTAAAAAAAGTGCACTAGTGGAACATAACAAACACACCTATTATATTGGAAACATATTGTTATTTTTTTCTCGGGCCAAAAGGCAGCAATACATAAACGATTATTGGTAAATACGCAATCATGTTTTTTTTTCTAGTTGGTCACCACTTTTTCAAGTTGTTGAATGGAAATTCAATTTTATTTTTCAACTAATGAAAACAATGAAAAGATATTAAATAATTATTATTATGAATCACTCCGTGAAGTTAGCCTATAAAATGTTTTTTTTTTTCAAAAATAACCTGTTCGTTAGTGCTTTTTCTGTTTTCTAGATAATAAGGTTTTTATCATTACAAGGTCCGCCCTGATGATGTGTTAAAATCGAGGAAATTTGGCACTATGTGTTAGTCCTCCGTTAGTGCTTCTTTGTGCTTCAATGGACAATTTGCATACATTTTCAAATGACTTGAAATTTTACATACGTATTCTAGACATCATTTGAAAGTCACCAGCGAAAATTTTTTTCCGAAATACCCAAAAATATATTAAATAAATGAAAAAAAAGACGCGAATTTCACTGCATGATCGCAAAAAGGGTGGGGCCATATTACCCTCCCGTGAGAGAGAGAGTCATCTCAGTCAATACGTCAGGCGGAGATAGATAGTGTATTCTGTGACGTAGTGGATGTTGATTGGCGCTCTTTAATCGGTGATTACTTCATTATTAGAGGTCGTAGGTTGATTTTTTAAACATCAATGGCATCAGTGCTTACTTATCCTTATATTTTTCATATTTTCAAAAAATGTGCAAATTGTCCATTATTCTCGTTAGTGCTCTTTCCGTTTTCTAGATAATGAGATTTTTATAATTCCAAGGTAGCCCTGATATGTCAAAATCGACGAGATTTGGAACTATGCGTTAGTGCTTCGTTATTGCTTCTTAGTGCTTAGTTTCGGTAGTGCTTTTCTGATTCCTTATATATTTTAGACTAGCCTAAACCCGCGGCGCCGCCCGCGTCGGGTTCAGGCTAGTTTATAAATAAGATAATAAAAACACAGTTTTTTATTATTTTTCATTCATTTTTTGTTGCTCCTGCTGGCCGTATACCCCATAGAACCTACATAATAATAATAATAATAATGATAATAATAATAAAGAAACTACTGCCACGTTCTCTAAAGACATACGAATGAACTCCGGACTAGATAAATTCGCATCAATTATAGCGAAAAAAGGCAAAATAACAAAAACGAACAACATAGAGCTTCTAATTGACAACATATCATTCCCTACAAAACATATAAACAAAACAAAAAACAAAACAAAACAAAATAGAAAACAAATACAAGAACAGATTAAGAAAAGTCATGCATGCACAACTTGATGCAAAAAATAAAATCAAAGCCATACCTGGGAATACCGATATTAACGTACTTATTCGGAGTCATACAGTGGACCATAACAGACGTACAAGCACTAGACAGACTGACAAGAAAAATCCTCACGGATAATAGAGCTCTACATCCAAACTCGGCTGTTGAGAGATTATACCTACCTAGGAAACAAGGAGGAAGAGGCCTAATCAATATAGAATTAGCACACAACATTCAAATACACAGCTTACAAAGATACTTTAGCTTGAAGGCAACTCAGTCATCATTACACGCGTCCATCAAACAAGCAGACAAAAGATACACACCACTCAGCAACCACACACAACTACAGCAGATAAACAAGAGAACATTTTTTCACAAACATCACACAGACATGGAACAGCAAAAAACTACATGGCAGATTCAAGAACGACCTCGATAAACAACATCAGCTGTCAACCAAATGGATCGAACTCAGACACCTGTATGGTGAAACAGAAGGATTCATGTACTCTATACAGGACCAGGTTGTGCCGATAAGAAATTACCAAAAATATATCACAAAAACTAACATACAAAATGATAACTGTAGAATGTGTTAATCAATGCCCGAAACGATACAACACATAACATCAGGATGTCCTAGCTTAGCACAGACAGAATACCTAAACAGGCACAATCTGACAGCCAAGATCCTCCATAAATACCTACTCCACAAACATAACATAAAAACAATAGAAGAGCCGTACTACAAATACACACCAGACCAAGTCAACGAGAACCAAAATTATAAAATATACTGGGACCGAGGAATGATAACTGATAAAACAACTATAAACAATAGACCAGACATAACACTGATCGACAAAATCAACAAAATCACAACGTTAATAGATATTGCACACCCTCTGGATCACAACATACAGAAGACAATAACAGAGAAAATACGAAAATACACGGACCTAGCTGAGGAAATAAAATCAATGTGGAAAATGGAAGAAGTCCTTATTCTCCCCGTAGTCATGTCAGTCACTGGCCTCATACCACCGGAGTTACCCTAAGGATTCAAGAAACACAATATACCACTACAACTAATAACGGACATGCAAAAATCAGTGATCCTAGAAACATGTCGTATAGTAAGGAAAATCGTGAAATAGTCAACAAGGTGTGAGTTTTGCGAAAACCCTTATTACCTTTTACTCTTTTACCACAGAAAATGTGAGACTAACCAATGAGAACAATAATAATAATAATACATTTATTACCGACCCCAGTTTAAATCCACATGTTACCATAACTTAAGGAATAACAGTAGGATTGATAAAGGCAACATGGTAGGTAACAAGTACCGATTCTTCCCCATGTGCTGTAATAACAACACATTTTTTTTTCATTTTTCACAATTTTTTTTTCTCCTCCCGCTGATCGTATACCCCATAGAACCTACATATTACCAGCACAGACTTTTTTATTTTTTTTTTCTAAACCATCTTTGGGTAGAGGCTAATAACTGTGCAAATTTTCAAAGAAGTCTGTGCTACGGTTCAAAAGCCTCAGCGTTAGAGACACACAGACTTTCACATTTATACAGTGTGTCCAAGATAAGGATGTCTATCATGGGGATCTTGGAAACCGTAAGATATACGAAGATGGTTAAATCAGAGAAAAGTTGCGCATTTTCAAGCTTAACAATATGCCGTTTAGAAAGTTTTGAAATTCCGAGTAGTTTCGGAGATATGCCTCAAAAAACGAAATTTGCCGATTTCGTTTTTATTTTTTTCTGACGTTATTTAGAGAGATATGGAAAAACAAAAGACACTTTCTCATGGCCACTTTTCAAGCTCTACAAAACAGCGTTGAGAGATTTTCTGTACGACGTTTCGTTTCGGAGAAACCATCATCAACTTTGTTTTTTTAAATACGGTCCTGGATTTTTTATGACGGATTTCAAGAGCCTTTTTTGTTCCTAAACCAACAATGTATCGCAATTATTAAAAAAAAAGTATTGATGGATTTTTCCATAAGAACTCAATGTGGTCAGAAAAAAAAATGAAAACAATTTTGAAAAATTTCGTTTTTTTCGGATAATTTCGGACGTAGTCGGAATTTCTTGGCTTTTGAAACTCAATTTTGTTAAGCATCAAAATACGCAACTTTTCCTCCATTTAACCGACCTTGTATCTCTTACGGTTTCCAAGATCCCTATGATAGACATCCTTATCTTGGACACACTGCATATAAGATAATAACACAGATTGTTTTTATTTCTTTCAAATTCATTTTTTTATGTTTTATTTTTTTTTCTCCCGCCGTATACCCCATAGAACTTACATATTAACAACACAGACTATTAAATGTTTTAATTTTTTTTTATTTCTTCATGTTTTTTAAGTTTTTTAATTGTTTTTTTTTCCTAAACCATCTTTGAGTAGAGGCTAATGACTGCAAATTTTCAGATAATTCTGTGCTACGGTTCAAAAGCCTCAGGGAAATAAACATACAGACTTTCACATTTATATATAAGATTTAAACATCAAGGTTAGCCCTTAAACATTTTCCGGAAAACTCAATTTTTGTGTCAGGGTTAAGTGCTTCATTAGTGCTTCGTAGTGCTAAAATTATTTTCTTTAGTGCTTTTTCTGTTTTCTAGATAATGAGGTTTGTCTAATTTCAAAGTTAGCTCTGTCGATGATGTGACAAAATCAACGAATTTGGCACTATGCGCTTCTAGTGCTTAAAATAGTTTTGATATTGCTTTTCGTAGGTATTTTGGATTTGATGGTCAAGGTCAGTCCCCAAACATTTTCCCAATAAATGAATGTCAGAGTTGTATACAATCAACAAGAAACTGATAAACCCTAGTTCGCGGGTCGGTTACGAACCAGTTCCGAACCAATTCAGAACTGATATTCAAGCGCAGTTGATAAAATATCCAAAACTGCGCATGCAAAACAGTTCTGAATTGGTTCGGAACTGGTTCATAACCGACCCGCAAACAAAGCAAATGTATAGTTGGAAAATGATTACTTCGAGCGTTTCACTTCTTCAATCAAAACATAACATTTGAAAAATAAATTTATTAATAATGATTGGGAGACATCACACATAATCACTAGAGTCTTATTCTAACGTAAAGAATTAATGTCAGCATAAATAAATCATGAACAAAGGGTATATAATATATACTATATAGTATAGGTGGTCATTTCAGTGTGAAACATATGGGATTTTTTTGTATTAACTGCACAAACAAAATACAAATATTGCCAAAAGTTGGTGCATGTTCGATAATCATATTAGGTGCGCAGAATGCAAGGTTAATTGATATGTAGAGGTTGCGCCGTAACTAGGGAAACGGAAATCCACGAACGATAAACCGAATCGATCCCGTCACCGAGCTCCATTATTGACATTCCTGTCATCGGTGTGTCATCTTAATGTCATAACATGTCCGTATTTCAGGGTCTTAAAACTTTTTTTTACCGAGTGTCGGTCGGTTTTAAACTTGTTTGAGGGTAAGTTATTACACAGCTTTTGGTATACAGTGAAATATCTTCTTATTATCAAGTGAGAAACATATTCTATCTTTTTTTTAGATGTGTATTTGAATTTCAGAACCGAATCGGAGCCGACTGACGTCATTTTTGTCTGAATTCTGATTCGTCCGAAACCCGAACGTATAACGACGCAACTATCAATTAACCTTGCGCAGAATGGTTGCAGGTCCAACAGCATACAGGGTAGGCCAAAAAATATGAAAATTGTACAAGAGTAAAGTACCTTTATTTCAGAAAATTCGGCCAAATTATGTAGAGAAAAGTTGTGTAGAATTAAAAGTTCTGCCCAAATACCAAATCATTGCCTCGTAAGAAAAAAAATATATATTTTTTTAATCTAATTATTTCCCAAACATTCGTTTTCACAAGGTAGAACATTATAAATTATAAAAAAGGAAAATCTTGAAACAGTCTCCTCAGTCTGACAATGACCAATCCATATACGTTTCGTCCTACTAGGACTCATCAGTATGGCTATGGGTCTAAGTCAGACTGAGAAGAGAACAGTTTCAAGTGAGTTCACGTCTAGCTGACAAGCAAATGAAATGTGAAAAGTTGTAGTACGCCATCTATCGGCAGAATGTGTCAATCGTAGGATGGAAATTCCCATCAATCTAATGAAAGACATCTACCATTTGGTCGCCAAAGTGTCTACAACGGGTCTTAAAATGCTTTGTTTTTAAGATACAGGGTGTTAAAGATCTATTTTATTTTCAGTTTTTAATACATTTTCCAAAGACGGTTTGAGATATTGAACGGAATTTTGCCACAAGATATTATGGTATAGGAACACACTTTTTTTAATTTTTATTTTATTTTATTCAATTTTACTTTTTTTTATTTATTTTTAAACCCAAGTTTATATGATCTTTTTGACTTTAAATTTATCCAGGAACTCCCCCTTAAAATTATGACATACCATCAAGTAACACCCTGTATATGGAAAAATATACGTAGGAAAATTTGACAGTATAGCAAAGTCTATGAGAGCACTCAAGCTAAAATATTTTCAAGATGGTGGCACTTCCGGTTATAATAATAATAATAATCTTCATTGTCTAACAGTTTTCCATTAATAAGACAATATGACCTAAATAAGATAGCATTGAAAATTAATACTAATATACTGTGTTTTTACAGTTTGTAAAAAATATTGGGTATGAAAAGGGAGAGAAAAGAAAATAGTTATTTTCCTAACAAGTTCGCAAAGTGATGCTTTCCCGCACGCAAAAGCAGTTAGACGAACGACGCGAAGCGGAGTTCGGATATGCTTTAAGGGCGGGAAAGACACTTTGCGAACTTGTTAGGAACAATATTTTTTCTACGAGCGTTCACAGATTAGACACGAAAAACTTTAGATAATATATTATTTGAACGCACTTAAAAACATAGAACTTGAGAATAATGATTATTTATGCTCAACAATATATTTATATTGAAAGAACAGTTTGTGGCGGCAGCTGGAAATTAGATAATATGGGTATAATCAAAATCATAATTGATTTATTTTATATTTGAAATGCAAGGGCATGTCCGATCACTGTTCATAAAATTTCCTCTTTTGTCGCCTTATTCCCTGCTATTGGCAACACTGTTTTGATTTGACATGACACTCTAGACAGCTAAGATCAGTCAGTCTTCGTTTAATCGTTTATACTTTTATAAATTTTGATTGTCCGTTTGTTTGTATACATGATCAGGTTTTTCTGATGCCACTATTCAGCTCAAATCTTTCGAAGATTTCCGATAAACACAGTAATTTGCACCAAAATCAAGCAAGAACCACTCACAAATGCCGATTGAAAGTCGTCATTATCAATGTTTGTTTACGTTACTGGCGAATGCGTTTTTAACGCAAAAAAAGAATTGTGTGTTTCATTTTGATTTTGACTAAAAGGGAAAAGTAAAAAGAACATTATTTTTTGCATTACAAAGTGCATTATCTACAGTTTGGTTGGTATGGAAACGAAGTTTAAAACAACAAATTGGTAAGTAGTTATTTGAGTTGACATTTGAGTGCGGGAAAAATTTTTCCCGCACTAGTGCGGGAAAAGGTTACTTTGCACACGCAAATGAGTGTGCGAAGTGGCTACTTTGCGCACGCTCGTAGAAAAAAAATCTTACATTTATAATTATTACAACTTACAATGGAAATTTCGCTTTTACATTCGAATTAATGAGTGCCAACTGGTTTCTTGATAAAAATCTACAGGAAGTCGGTGTCAACTTGCTTATTTTAAATAGAATACCCTATATTTTATAACATTTTTGGATTCTTCGTGAAATTTTAGGCCGATTTGATGTACCACAACCTATATCTAAGTATAAGGGTTTTTGAATTATTTAAGATTTTGTCAAAACTGACGTTTTTAGGACCTGATTCAAATGTAGATTTTTCGTATCAGAAAGCGTTTTCATCAAGTTTGTGTTGGATTCCTTATTGAAATGGACATCCTTTGATGGATTGTTTTGAACATTTCAATAACTATTAATATAGGGTGGTCCGAGGGGTGGTCGAAGAATAAGTTCAAAAATTAAATTGAGAAAACTGCCAAAAATCAATTTATTCAAATGGAAACCCCCAAATTTTGTGATTTCATGTAGTCGGGCATTGAAAATAAAGGTAAGCTTGCGTAAGGTTGTCCTTTCCAAAAATTTGTGTTTTTGGAAATATTGCCAGTTTAAATAATATTTTTCGATGTTTCTATGGATTTCAAGTTCAGTTATCCTTAGTTTCTATGACAATGTTGAAAAACAATCAAATGTTAGAAAGTGCATTGAGCATTCAGTGTCATTCAGCAAGCAATTGAAGCACTAACGCATAGTGCCAAATTTCGTCGAATTTGTCATATTTTATCAGCAGAGCTAACCTTGAAGTTAGAAAAGCCTCATTATCTAGAAAACGGAAAAAGCTCTAACGAAAATAATTGGAGCACTAAGAAGCACTAACGAAGAAGCCCTGACACAAAAATTGAGTTGTCCGGAAAATGTTAAGGGCTAACCATGATGTTCAAATCTAAAATACATAAGGAATCAAAAAAGTACTATCGAAACTCTTTGAAGCACTAACCAAGCACTAACGCATGATGGTGACAATTTTTGTTGATTTTGACATATGATCAGGGCTACCTTGAAATTATAAAAACCTCATTATCTAGAAAACGGAAAGAGCACTAACGAAAATAATTGAAGCACAAAGAAGCATTAACGGAGGACTATCACAGTGCCAAATTTCGTCGATTTCAGCACATCAGCAGGGCTGATCTTGTAATGATAAAAACCTTATTATCTAGAAAACAGAAAAAGCACTAACGAAGCACTAAGGAAGAGGATATTTTTGAAAATAAGAAATACACTTCATAGGCTAACTTCACGGATCTATTTAAAATGCTGTAGGTATGGGGTATGTTGCATGAAATATACTTTTTGCTGCCGACACGACATTAAAACTGAATTTTACTGCCTCCAAAGAGACGAGAAAGTAGGCGTTTCTAAGGCTAGACCGACAAAATAGTCAAAAATGGCTAGACGGTAAAATTATTCTCAACCTTTCCTAATAGAGGGCGTTACAACAATTATTTCCTGAATGCATGTGATTGAAGCATAATAGGTACATTAATATTCAATGAAATGTAATGCCATCTTATTCAGAGATTTTTTCAAGATTTTGAGTAAATTAAATCCTTTACATTCAGGGTAAAAAGTAAAGTTCACACTTTCATGTCTCTGTTTGTTTTGCAGTGACTATTATAGAAGACAAATACAACATGGCGGCTGTAACCTGAATTTTGAGGATTTCCGGCCCCCGTGACTCAGTTGTTCGAGCTTAGCCTGGCGTGCAGAAGGACAAATCCCAGCTCGGGCATGCTACTTTTTATATATTTATATCAATGTTTTGAATATAAAATTTAATTAAATAACACTAAAAAAACACGAACGACGGGCATATGACAAATGTAAACAATGAATTCTAGATGCAAATATTTGTTTTGTCCAAATTCATGTAATCGTTGATAAAGATTAATCATGGAACTCCGATGACATTGAATAATTTCTGGCATATAAATGATGTGAGACACTTTCAATATGTCTAATGATCAGCTATTTCGTGTTTTTTCAAGTAAATAGTAGGAAACACTATTACAATTATTACATACGGTTAGGTAAATTTGTGGTGTCAGCAGGAAAATATTGTGAAGACCACGGCGATAAAGTGATTTTTCCAGGCTTCAAAAAGTGTCCGGACACGCTAAAGCTCGTCAATTCTTCTTTCAGCCTGAAAAAATGTCACTTTACCGCCTAGTACTACAGTATACTATTATTTCACGCAGAATTCAAAAATGAAATGAAAAATACATGTTTCTATTTTGAAACAAAGAAGTTGATGGTCGTAACTTATTTTTGGTACACCCTGTATACATGAATTTGTCATTAAAAAAACCGCATCCACGAATAATAATCGACGTGTCCGACCTTAAGAAGTAATATTAGTAATTTGATGCTACTTTCACCAAGTATTTCATTTAACAATTTATTAGATTATAATAAATTATGATACAGGCTTGTGCGGCTGTAAACCAAACCCGTTAGGATCCGAGATCGGCTTATGACATCTCATGTAAATACTTGTCCCGTATATAAATAGATACATAGATAAATACAAATGTCTATTTAGCACTTGCCTAGTTATTACAAAATACACTAAATAAACCATATTCCATGTCAGTTACTTGCTACAAACATTTGCATTAGATATATGGAAACATAGCGAACAAGAATATGCCTATACTGGGCGCATTTCTGATATTTTCAGGCAAGGGATTAAAAAGACGAATTCCTTCAAACATCATAGTCTTAATAATCCTTTTCATCATACAACCCCTTCACGAATCAAAATGCGTAATATTTTTGTCTACGGAATCCACATCGTGAAGTTTGATTATTAATCGAATTATTATCGTCAAAAAGAAAAACCTCCAACTTAACAACACTACCGTCGAGGCAACAGCAAACTCCGTTTTTTTAATTGATTTATATTTTCACATGGTTGAATCACAGTGATAACATAGCAGGCAGTTTGGCTCAAGTAACACCATAGTTCTCTATTGGGTTCTGTCCCAACCAATAACACTTCCTACCTTGGCAAGTCCAGCTTTATGTGCCCCCATCGATTCCATGTATTTTACGTAAGTCGAAAAATTTTTGAATTCTTCCCACGTTGGTCGAAAGACCATAATTCTGAAAAAGAAATAGTTATGAGAAAAAATATTTCTGAGAGAAGAAGGCAAATATCTCCACAAAACGTCTGAACCGAATTTCCAGTTTTTAAATATCTTAAACTAAAACAGCTCGTTTGAAATAACTCCGTTCATTTACCTAATTATCCTGAGCAGTACAGAGGACATGAATCCACAATCAACTCCTGAGTAAACATTATACATAGTTTATGTTTATCGTTTTTCAAGTTGGCCATTCGCTTGTTATCACGGAAATAAAATAGGCACTTGGTAAGACCCTTAAGAAGAAAGTTTTCGGATACAGGATTCAAATCGTCCAAGCAGATAATAGACCATTATTTGCGTCTTTTGACTTAGAACGATTTGGAAACGAACGAATAACAGTGGATAGTTAAAAAGTGAGTAAAACATAGTAATGAACAAAGTAACGATCGAATAACAGTGGATAGTAAAAAAGTAAGTAAAACATAGTAATGAACAAAGTAATCTTAGTTACGTCCGAGTTCTGAGTAAAGTTAGTATTAAATACAATAATGACAACGTTTCCATGAGTCAACTTAAATCGATTTGGAATATTATCGATCTGAAAAAGTTTTGAATTTCTAGTTTACATGTTTGATTTCATATGGATTTCAATACCTTGTCAAATTTTGAATTTTGACATAAAGAAATTATGCCAGTTATGTCATTTTACCCTGTCGATTTCTAAGGTTACATTCTCGGAGCTCCGTTCTGTTGCGGCGACATGCAGTTTAGATATTGGTTCCTATTCGTCGCGACAGTGTGTCGCCGCCACAGAGCGAAGCTCTGACACCAACCTTATGACAGATGACAAGAAACATATGATCTCAAATCGATTAGAAAACTTTTTGGGTTTATATGCCATTTAAATCCGATACGATCCCAGAATTTAGTGAATCGACCTTGGACTGGAATGGTTTTGAAAACGATATTCACATGCGTTTCCCTAAAAACGATTTCAGTTTCGAATCGATTTGAGTTCGCTCATGGACGTGGTAAATATAAAAGGTCGTTATTTCATAAGCTTATGCAATTTTCCAAATCAGATCAAATAGACATTGAAATATTGATTTTTTACGTTAAAATGGTATTCCTCATCAACTTCCATAGACTGCGCCGTTTTCAGTCGAATAAATAATTAGAATCATCTTTATTGGTAAAAAATTATTATGGCTAATAGTAACTTCAAGTGAGTACATACTTTCATCTACCTTTTTGAAGTTAAAGTCAATCTAAAAAAATATATTGGTTGTATATGCATAGGTACTTTAACATATTATATGCTCTCTGCTGTGAATAAAAATTCTTTCACCATCATACATTTCTACGTTATCGATCTACTAAAAACAGGTAACCTTACGTATAAAGCAAATACATAACTTGAATATCCCAAGTTCACAAATTATATGATAACCGAGGTGATAAGTGTGATAAATGCATTCAAGTATAATCTGTTAAAAACCGTATGTATTGTGACGAAACATTGTTCAGTGAATGGTGAAGGCGCCGAATCGATTGGCTTCTGGTACATTCTAGCGAGGCTAGATGGCGTCGAATATTCTTCGCTTCCCCACAAATCTCTGGAATGTTCTTTCAATCCTGGCGAGGGTATATAATGAGATCCGTCATTTTAGTCGAGCAGTTCAGTTATTGATAAGCCGCGAGATATAAATCGTTAAAACATAAATACGCCGCGATTGCAATATAAATTGTTTGTAAATAGTGAGTGCTGTACATAGTGACTTAAAATAAATAGATTAAAGCTGAACAGTGTTTTCTATAGCGAAACTTGCTACAGTATTATACACAAATAACTATAAATAATAGGGTGATCCATTCAACTTTACGCAGCCTGATGAAAATAGAATAAAATAATAGTTATTGGGTCCCGTGGATAAAAAATGATTTCGGAAATGTTTATTTCCTTCATCAGGACATCAAGACAAGTTTATAACAAAAGATAGCATCTTATGAAGAACATACTCTCTTCTAATTGAATTACAACAAATTTATCTACATCTTATTACTGTCGTGAAAGTGAGCTAAATGTGTATATATATACAGGGTGATTCAGGAGGAAATGGAAATATTTTAAGGATATGTCCAGGAAGTCAAAATAAGCAAAATAAGCTCATATGTTCAAGTCCGATTTTTATTTGTTTCAAAGATATTTTGATTAATTGTAATTTAAAAACTAAATCAAAATTATTACAAAACTAGTAAAACAAAACAAATAATTATAAGCAAATAGCACTAATTCATAATAAATTTTCGAAAACATTACCTCCCACTTCGATACACTTATTTGCACGTTTAAAAATTGATCTAGTAGCGAGTTTATTTATTTATTTTTTATTTATTTATTTTTTTTTATTTTTTTTTTTAGCTTATTTTGCTTATTTTGACTTCCTGAACATATCCTTAAAATATTTCCATTTCCTCCTGAATCACCCTGTATATATATATAAATATATATATATATATATTTATGCACACACACGCAGTTAGGGTTAACTATTGGGATGGCCCCAAAGATTCTTGAAAGGAGGGAGCAATAAGATGTTGGACGCTCGTTTTAATGTAATGTATAACTTATTTTACCAGAGTATTCTCTCAATCTTGGAGTCTTGGACTACAACAAATGAGCGAAAATATCAATGCTTCTAATTGGTTATTCATAGAGATAATAAAGACTGGATTGAAGACTTTCATTCGTTTATACATTTGAAATTTCAACGTTTTTCCAAGTGTGGTTTATGTTAGAATTAGAAATACCGAAAGGGGCAGGGAGACAGCTGACAACCCCATGAATGGACAATTTGCATACATCTTCAAATTACTTGAAATTTCATATACGTTATTCTACACAATATTTCAGAGTCATCAGCGAAAAATGTTTTCCGAAATACCCAAAAATATACATAAAAATTAAAAAAGAAGATCGAAAACGGGGCGGAGCTAAAACAACGTTTCGGAAAAGACAGATTCATATAGTCATATACGCCGGATAGAGATAAATATAATGTATTTCTGTGACGTCGTGGATGTTGATTGGCGCTCTTTAATCGGTGATTACTACAATAATAGAGGTCGTAGGTTGATTTTTCAAACATGAATGGCATAAGTACTTACTAATCCTTATATTTTTTATATTTCCAAAGAATGTGCAGATTGTACGCTAATTTCTCAATATTCACATCTGAACCTTTCAACTGACATGCAAGACGTTAGGTAAAATGTTATGTGTAGACCCCGCTCAAAACATTGTGCGTAGACTGAAAAACGGACGTTCTACTTGAACTGAATCAAGACGGAAGACCGTCTAGAAAACTGACCAAATCATCCAAAATCTTCTCACAAAACGGACGTTTTGCCTTTCAACCTAGTAAGTGTAGACACTCATCCGTTCTGAACTGTCGCTTTAGATCATTTTTTGTCGACAAACCAAACGATATGCATACAAAAATTAGAACAATTGAAGCTGTCATTCTATAAAGGGTCCACATTTGTACAAAATCAAACCAAGATATACATTTTGTAAAATCAGAGTAAACAGATCAATGAGTCCATGAAGGAAATTTCTTACGCTCACCATACGTGAAATATCATATGATGATGAAATTTAAATTTAGTACTATTATTACATACAGTGTGTTCCAGATTCGCTTCTCTATACAGGAATCTTGGCTCGTATTATACCTACAGCAAAGGTTAAATGGAGAAAGTTTTAGAGGAAACTTAGTGCCTTCGATATCCGGCTTCAGATTTACTGTCGGTCAATTGGTTTTGGAAATATCGCTGAAAAATCGAAAATGGCGGATTTCATTTTTTGCTAGTAGATCCGAAACGGCTAATTTTACATTTTCATAGCTGTCAAATTAGCGTTTACGATACCTACATAATATGGTAAACGTCAAACAACTTTGAATCTACGTCATCGATGGCACCATGCACGTTGTTATGTGATTTGCTGGTGGCCAAATGTGGATACCGGAAAACTTCATAACAAAGTGCATGGTGGCAACGATGACGTAGATTCAAAGTTGTTAGGCGTATACCATAGTATATCGAAGGTTTCCATGTCGATGGAAAATTGAATCCAACGAGTATAGTGATAGGGGAGAACAAAAATCAAGCATATGCTGGTTTGGTCAAAAATTGCAAGAGGGAGATCATGCGGCATCGAAAGAAACATTTGGTGCGGGTATGGATGAGATATAAGCCATCACTTTGGTATTTTGATTAACGTCCTTTTTAAATGATCAAGAAACTCCAATGAAAACGATAAGTAACATGAGCATCCTGAACGAGCAGACTTTCTTTTCAACTTTACTAAACCCAATGATGCGATGACTGACAAAAACTGTGCTTCCTCCATGATCTTCCAAAAACTGATCTGAAAACTGACGTTAAGATTTTTCAGTGTGTACGCTAGTCTAGGAACCGTCATACCTGAACCTTTAAACTTACATACAAGACGTAAGGTAAAATGCTCGGTATAATATTGTGTGTAGACCCCGATTTATACTTAGTACATTTCGCGATTTTTGGAAAAGCTCCTACATCAGACCCAGTTTCGAGCCAAGTGGTGATCGGCGAGATGTTGCCAACTAGGTGCGGGGTTCTCAGGGTTCTAGGTTTACTAGTGAGTACTCGTTTCTCATTCGCATGTTAGCGAATTATTGAGAATGAACAGTGCGGCTTTATGCCTAGTCGTTCCACTGCATAAAATCTTCTGACGTATAAAGGTCATCTGCTAAGCACCTTTGAGAAAATGCCTATACTTGGGGTTTCCATACCGGGATTTACCCGGACATGTTTGGGTTTTCGCGGTGACCGGGAAGCGTTTTTACTAAATATAACCGATTACAGCACAAGACCCGCCCCCAATATTTGATTCCAAACTATACTCGAATACAGCACACCGCTCCCAAGTCTAACCGATTACCACTCACCGTGAGTTATTGAGAAATATGGCATGATAGTACAAATGGATAGAACTTCATCAATGATTGAGACATGATGAAAGGCGTTTAAATTGTGTGCTTTTAGATAAAGGTATGTACAAGTTCAAATCTTCTTAAACAAAAAATGTCTCACTGAAACAATCCTGTCTCTTTCAAAATCCCCCTAACAAGCCATAAATTCATAAGATAATGGATGTTTGATTTTTTTTCCTTCCTTGCGTAGGCGTATTTTTCTTTTACTACGTGCATCAGTTGATTGGACTTTTATCAATTTTCCTTTTCGCCTGATCCATTGTTTGTTAGCTAAAAATGAATCCAACTGACTCTCTGTGTTTATGACCTTCAGATTTCCCACAAATTTCTTTATTAAATTTGTATTACAGTTTTCATTTTGTGCTAACTCCGCAACACGATCGAATTCTGTTTTTAGTTCTTCCACTTCGTGCTTATGTTCTTCGAGACTCAAAATTAATACAGGGTCCTTCATTAATGCGTCGGGCAATCCTAGCGTGGTTATTCACAAAAGTAGAAAAAAAAGTTTTATACAAAAGTTGTAGAATGTGACTTTATGCATATTTTAAAAATATTTTCAAACATACAGGGTGCGTCACAAAAGTATGGCACGAAAAAGTATGATTTTTTTAAATGGAACCCCCTGTATATTAATTGATATTTCAATTCTTTCTTCAATTTGGAACAAAAATTGTGCTACAACTAATGTTCCTAAATTCAACCGTTATCGAGATATCGCGTTTTAAAAATGGCATTTTTGCAACTTTGGCATGCTATAAAACTCAAACTATTCAAGTTAGAGGAAAATGGTTTGCACTTTCCTATCTTAACTTTTCAAGAGCTTTCTCCGGTTGCTAAATGAACGATAATTTGTCTGACATCTTCCGTCAGCGGATTACATGATGTTGATGTAATATCTAAATCAAATGAATTTTCCACAGCACATGAGTATTTGCAGAATGCTCCTTCAGTGTCACTAGTGCATTTCGTAAGAACAGTGTAGTGTACATTTTTGTCTGGGGATGACGAAACAAAAAGTTTCATCATCTATTTTTGTGACTATGAGAAATTCTCTCATAGTCATAGTAGTGTTTTAAGCTTTTAGTGATTTGGATTATGTCTGGCACCTTTTGTGATTGTGGGTACTCTCTAGAGTTGATTCACAGCCAAAAGTCACCTAAAGTAAATAAACTACACGTGATTAGATATATCGAAACGAATGAACTGATCACATGTCTTGGTTTATCTGATGTGACCGTTCAATCGTTTCGCTATGTCTAATCACGTTTCCATTCATACTCGACGCAACGACGTATCGCTAAAACGTAAGACATAAGGAAATGGTTCATTTCATTTCTTATGTCCTAACGCCTTACTGCGTTACGCAGGGGCATGCGTATCCAATGATATTTCCAATAACCTAGATCCTAGATTACAGACAGACAACATACTGTTTTGCACAAAACATCCCCTTTGTTTTGTTTACCTACATTTTGTGCTCGTTATAATTAGTACCTGGCATAGTATATTTCCGATAAATAGCATATTATCATTCGAAATTTGAGCTATGTATATTCATCATGATTCCAACCCTTTTCGTGAGATCTTGGGTTGTGTATTTGTGGAAATCATCAGTGAAATGGACAATGGATTACTCAAAAAAATGATCTTTGATTGCGTTGATTCAGCAGTGCCCACTTCTTTATGATGGCACACATTATAAGGTTTATTCCAGGATCTTTGAACTAAGTTCACATTCGAATAAGTGAATAAGTATAATGTATCATCACATATCAAATTCGTTTTCGTAGTACTTACGTATTTTTCCACTTTTTATCTAAAATGTACATAATAATAATAGTTCTTATAATTATTCTAATAATCGAGCAATAATTATCATTATGACTGACTGACCAAAGCATCTTATTATTTCTGCCAGATAATATTAATTTCGATTTTCTTTTGTATCAAGATATAGGAATCAATTTGATTCTGCTTAGTTTCAATTTGATAGCTTTCCATGGTCGAAGTCAACGTCCGGTAGAAAAATGACAAGCTCTAAGCTCTGCTACATTTTAAATCCTAGCTGTATAGGGTAGGGCATTAAACCGAAAACTTGAGACAATTATGCAGCTTGGCAATGTTGATCTCGATCGATGCGGTGATATGCGTCATTCCTGCCAATTTCACTACTGTCAACAGTGTCAACTGTCAGGAACGTAGCTTACCAAGCTTACCTGCCAAACAATAACAATGATAATTTACTGTTTTCATTTTTGTTTTTTTGTATTATTACATCATTTCGTTTTGTTGTTTTATTATTTAACAAAGTATGTTTTTGAAATCAAACTCAAGTAGCTTGAATATTTTGGGCTTGATCGTCAAGCTACTTGATGTCTAACTACTTGACTTGACTTGAATTCCAAAAACAGATACTTGACTTGAGATCAGGGTTGGAAAAAGTCATGACTTTTTTAAAAAATTCAAAAAGTCCGACTTTTTCAAATTGAATGAGAATGTTTTGAATTAATTCACTTGAAAAAAAAATACTTTTTCTTGATCAAAACACAATCAAATAAATGAAACAAACTCAAGTCTTTACTCGCAACGCAATTATCATGAAGAATCTCAACAAACTAAAGCCAAAATTGAGCTTTTTTCAGTATTGATTTCGTTTTCGTGATTCCCCGAATTCAACGCACGACGACATCTTACGTCCGACAGATGATGTTTAGTATTTATGCTATGTTGCCTTATTAAAGGATATTTTATTTTTATTTTTATTTGAACTAATTTGAAGTTATTGATGTAATTTTGATCAATTAGAAAAAAAAATGAATGAAATCATGAAAAAAGTCATTTGAATTAATTCGCGAATTAATTCACTGAATTAATTCTTATGAATTAATTCGTGCCAACCCTGCTTGAGATTGACTTGATTTCAAGTCAAGTCAAGTCAAGTCAAGTAGCTTGAAAATCAAGTCAAGCCGTGGATCACTAAGAGTGCGTCTAAAGGGTGGCTGAATTCTGAATTGACCATCAATACGACCGGTAAAGGTTGGTATCGGTGTATCGGTAATTCCCAAAGTTTAATCACATCATTTGTTTTTTAAATCGTTTATTTAATTCACATGATTAAAAAATATATATTTTTCCTTCTCTGCTTCCATTTTTGAAGAGTAAAATCAAATCAAGTCATCAATCATACAATTATTTAGTCTTGCCGATACTTTATTTATTGGTTTTGTTTTTTTGAAATGATTAAATGTCAGTTGAGTTATTCAATTATGTTTCACAAATTTTGTTAAATATGACCCAAGTTAAGTGTGACAGTAGTTGAGTCGCGTTGTGTTATGTGTCAAAACTTGAAATTTAATATTATGTTCACAATAAATCTATCTGGAATATTATTATCAAAAAAAAAACACAATACATATGAAAAAAAAAATTATAATCAAAAAAATCTATTAAAATCAACAAAAATCAGCAACACTGACGGAAAAGTATATACTGAAGATAATAAAAAAGCAAAGAGATATCCTTATTCAACCTGACTAATGAAAGTGGTGCTCTTTCAATAAGAGAGCTCTATCTGAAAAACGTTCTCAACTATGTATATAAAAAAAAAGCAGTGAGTGGTTTAGTGACTGGCCGAGTTTCAAGTAGAAGGCGAAGTAGTAGGGAAGCAGTCAATGATAAAGTTGGGCAGTTAGATGCTCAGTTTATTCATCGTCAAGCTTTCGGGAGACATTTCCTCCCTTCATCAGGACAACTAGTAGTAATATAAGGGTAATAGTACCATCACAAAATTAAAATAAAGAGGGCACTTACCAAATTGTGAGTAAAACAAAAAGCACTTATCACTCATATAGGACACAGAATAATTATTGTGAAGTTGTGCATTACGTATATACAGGGTGTTTTTTTTAACGGGACAATTAGCCTTAAATGGGAAAGTATAAATGATAGGCTCATGAAAATTTGTACACATGGGTTATCGACCACGATCTATCTTTTAAAAATAGTGGCAGTTCTCTGCGACTTTCGGTAGTACCGGTACTAGGTACCAACTTCCTTATTTTAAATGGCAACCTCCATTTTTTATACGATATTTAGATTCTTTGTTCAAAATTAAGGTAAGGGTATGTAGCAATGTCTATGGCTATCTTTGACCGTTTTCGAGAAATTTTGATTTTTAGAAAAAATTTGACAGTTAAGGGGGGTACTTTGAAGCTGTGTAGCTCAGTGACTATTGGACGAAAATTAATGAAATTTTGGGGGTGCCTATAATAAATGCTGTTTATTCAAGTGATGATAATCATTTTTCAGAAAAATCTACAGGGTCTTCACAAACTTTGAAAAAACAAAATCTTCAGTTTTTAACGAAAAAGTTAGTTTTTTCAAATGGAATGCCCTCTTTTTTTGTTGAGATATGGATTCTAGACAAAATTCTCTTTCGATTAGGTATAAACTATCCTATACCTAAAATTGCTATTTTTCAAGTTATTTACATTTATCTGAATAAAACAGCAAATCGTGGTTTCTATAGAAACTTTAATAATTAAAGCTTTCAACCCTATTGCCACGTCTTCCCAAGCAAATTTCAATTCTTCTGAAAAATTCTCTTCCTGTTGCTCTCCTGATTTGTTCGGGTGCTAAAGATTGCAACGCATTATGGACTCGCTCTAACATGTTCTCCTTTGTGGTGATTGGGTCTTTGTAGACGGTCTGTTTGATGTGTCCCCAAAGAAAGAAGTCCAAAGGCGTCAAATCAGGAGACCTAGGAGGCCACATGTGGGGACCATTATTGCCAAACCACCTATCCTCGAACAAATCATCAAGTTGTCTTCCAACATCGTTATTATTATGGGGCGGTGCGCCATCCTGTTGGTACCAAACATTCATCCGCTGTTGAAGAGGCAAATTGTCAAGAGCCTCGTCCACAGTGGTATTCAAAATATTAAGATATCGAGCTCCATTCAAATTTTGGTCATAAATGACATAACAGAATATTTGGTCATGCTTCAAGGCACAGAAAACATTGAAACTCCACATATCTTGGAAATTCCTGTCTCTTACTGCATTAGGTTTTTCCGTTGCCCAATAGTGACTGTTATGCCGGTTGAACATACCATTTTTTGAGAATTTTGCCTCATCGCTCCATATAATATTTTTCAAAAACTCTTCATCTTCTTGACACTTTACTACTATAAACTCGCAGAACTCCACCCTGTTTGGAAGATCTGTTGGTTTAAGATTATGAAGAAGTTGAAAAGAAAATGGTTTATATCTATTCTTCTTTAAAATTTTATGAATAGATGACCTTGATATATCCAGAAATTTTTCAGCGTCATTGATGGATGCTGTTGGATGGGCTTCAAAAAATGATAGAACGTTTATCACCATATCTTCATCTTCTGCCACTACACTCTTCCTGACCCTTTTCGCAGTAAAACTTCCCAACGTTCTACAATTATTCAACACTGCATTCAAATTTTTTCTTGTTGGTCTTCTTCTTCCGGGAAAACGTACATGGAACAAATCTAAAGTACGATTCACGTTCTTGTGGCATTCTCCATAAATTATTATCAAATTCAAATAATCTTCGTTAGAAAAATTGGCCATAATAATAATTATTTGAATCTTATAAATGAGTGATGCTTAATTTGACAATTTTATTAGTTATGAGTTTCTATAGGGATATTCTGTCTTAAGTTTCTATAGAAACCACGATTTGCTGTTTTATTCAGAAAAATGTAAATAACTTGAAAAATAGCAATTTTAGGTATAGGATAGTTTATACCTAATCGAAAGAGAATTTTGTCTAGAATCCATATCTCAAACAAAAAAGAGGGCATTCCATTTGAAAAAACTAACTTTTTCGTTAAAAACTGAAGATTTTGTTTTTTCAAAGTTTGTGAAGACCCTGTAGATTTTTCTGAAAAATGATTATCATCACTTGAATAAACAGCATTTATTATAGGCACCCCCAAAATTTCATTAATTTTCGTCCAATAGTCACTGAGCTACACAGCTTCAAAGTACCCCCCTTAACTGTCAAATTTTTTCTAAAAATCGAAATTTCTCGAAAACGGTCAAAGATAGCCATAGACATTGCTACATACCCTTACCTTAATTTTGAACAAAGAATCTAAATATCGTATAAAAAATGGAGGTTGCCATTTAAAATAAGGAAGTTGGTACCTAGTACCGGTACTACCGAAAGTCGCAGAGAACTGCCACTATTTTTAAAAGATAGATCGTGGTCGATAACCCATGTGTACAAATTTTCATGAGCCTATCATTTATACTTTCCCATTTAAGGCTAATTGTCCCGTTAAAAAAAACACCCTGTATAGTGTGTGAATTGAAAAGGAACATAGAATTGTGATTAACAGAACATAGCTAGCCTAATAGTAGTTTAAAATGATGGAAAGTAAATACACACATCTCCAAAAGTCTTGGCCCACCTGGTTATTTGAAAAAATAAACAAATTACATTTTCGAAATATATTGCATTTTATTCTCTATTCGAATACCATAATGTGACAAGGAATGTTTTAATTTGCTTTCCAAATAAGGTAGAACAATGCAAGAAAAAGAAAAATGTGTTGAAAATGAAAACTTTTATTTAAATTATTTTCATGAAAAAAATGAGATAGGCACGAAAAACATAACTTTAGTAGTCTGTATGATCACCTCTTCTATCAATCAATAGACCAACACGTCTCGGCATTCCTCTAATCAAGTTATTGACAAAGTTCTCTGGCATATTGTCCCACTCTTCTTGAACAGCTATCCTCAAGTCCTGAAGCGTCAAAGGAGGATTGTCTCGATTGGATATTGCTCTACCAAGATAATCCCATACATGTTCAATGGGATTCATGTCTGGAGAGTTGGCGGGCCAGTTCATTCTCTGGATATTGCCTTCCCGTAACAAGTTTTCTACCCTTCGCGAGCGATGTGGTCTGGCATTATCGTCTTGAAAAATGAAATTGTTTCCAAATTCGTTACGCAAAGGTTGAATGGTTGCTTCAATAATGTCCTCAGCGTATATGGCACCTGTCATTGTTCTCTCTATAAGAATAAGTGGGGTACGGCGACCATACATTATACCTCCTCAAAACATCAGTGATCCGCCTTGATAAGGAACAACTTCTCTGGCAAAAGTGAGTCGTTCCAGTCTACCTGGACCTCTCCAGACTCTTTCCCGCCGACTATCACTCTGTAGGCCAAATCGTGACTCGTCCGAAAATAAGACGTTGCGCCATTGTGGTAGAAGCCAACGCTGGTGCTCATCAGCCCATTGACGACGTCTTGCTCTATGTTCAGGTGTGAGTCTAGGTACCCTTAAAGGCCTTCTTGCCCTTAGATTTGAAGAATGCAACCTTCTTCTTATGGTACTTGTCGAAACCACCCTCCGGTATGTACGCAAAAAATGACTTCGAAGAGCTGTTACCGTTATCGTTCGGTTTCTCCTGGTGAAATTAACCATATAATGGTTTTCCCTCTCTGATGTCACTCTAGGTCGACCAGTGAACGGCCTTCGCGCAACGCTGCCAGTTTCCTGGAAAAGGGCCACTATGCGCCTTATCGAAGTCCGTGGAATATTCAAACGACGCTCAATCTGGTGATTTGATAAACCTTCTTGATGTAAAGCCACTATTCTTGCCCGATTAAACTGAGAAATCAGATTACCTGGCATTTTACCAAAAAATTAATCGATAGTTTCTTACTCGAAATCAGTTCAGAACTGCTTTATTTTATAAATGCCTGTATATCGTCGACCTAAAACAATTTTTTGCCAAATATTGTTGTTTATTTCTATGCTAAGATAAGAAGGTATTTATATACAAAACATGACCACCTTAAATTAAACACGGCAAAATATAACAAGGGGGGCCAAGACTTTTGGAGGTGTGTGTACATGGAATTAAATAATATAATATCAAAATGTTCGGATGTAAAAGATGAATGTGACTAGAATTATGATGAGATTTAAAATGATTCAAAATGAATAAATAGATTAATAGATAAAAGAGTTAAAAATTATGAATAAAATGACAGGGAAAAAAAATGGATAAAACTGGTAAAGTGACCATAAAAGTGATTGTAGGAGACGTCAGCAAACAAGTGGACTTGCCCAATACCACACGAATACAGGTCACAACCCTAATTTTGATGATGTCAAAGTACTGGCCCGTTCCAACGCTTACCACAAACGCCTGTTTATGGAGATGGTCCACATCAAGAACACTCCAAACAACTTGAATAACCAACTGGATTATCAAAACCTCAGCACGATATATAGTTACCTACTTGAAGTGCACAAACGAGCAATGGTGCCCAATACAACTAACACCACCATCGACTTGTAAGTACCAACTCATTGCACTTTCGTCAAAGCAAAGTTTACTATAGTAAACTTTGGTCAAAGCAAACAATGTTTCGCTTTTATCACAATTCTCTGAATGTGCAACGCCATGTGGTAATTGTCGAATATGAGGTTCAAATGAAAGTTTTTGTTCTGTCCACTCTCCAATACAAAAATATATTGGCGCGCAAACAGCTGGAGTTCCTGTCCTGCATAGTACTATGTTGCCGTTGTGAATTGCTCGATGATTTCTTTCACCATCCAGTATAGATCCCTACGATCCCACTGATCAGCCGTTCCAACCTACAAACACAGAGGAAATCACCTACACCTTATCGAGGATTAGTTTGCAGTTTTTGGTTGGTGTTTTTTATTGTTGATAATTCTCCTTGTTCTCAGTTTGTACCAGAATGTCTGTCATTTAACGTTGTGCATAGTCCCTTTTACCAGTTTTATCCATTTTTTTTCCCTGTCATTTTATTCATAATTCTTAACTCTTTTATCTTTTAATCTATTTATTCATTTTAAATCATTTCAAATCTCATCATAATGTTATGTTCTGTTAATCACAATTCTATGTTCCTTTTCAATTCACACACTATATACGTAATGCACAACTTCACAATAATTAATCTGTGTCCTATATGAGTGATGAGTGCTTTTTGTTTTACTCACAATTTGGTAAGTGCCCTCTATATTTTAATTTTGTGATGGTACTATTACCCTTATATTACTACTAGTTGTCCTGATGAAGGGAGGAAATGTCTCCCTAAAGCTTGACGATCAATAAACTGAGCATCTAACTGCCCAACTTTATCATTGACTGCTTCCCTACTACTTCGCCTTCTACAGTGTGACCCATTTGTTTTGGGAACACCCTGATAAAAAGTTTATTTCTTAACCGATTTGGTTCGTTTTTTTTTTGGATTGTAGAGCTCGAAAAATTGTATATTCTTGGCAAGAAGTGACCTTCGCCATTTTGACTTCAAGGCCTACTATGTTAGTTTTTAAGAGCAAAATTTCAGGAAACCATATTAGCGATTTTTTTAGAAAAAATCTGTGTGCGCCACTGGATTCAGCATCCTTTAAAACGGGTCTATACAAATTTTCAACCGAAAATATCAAGTTGAAAAAAATTAAAAATTCGCACTTTAACAATCTTTGATTCTATCAAAACAAATAAAAATCACATAAAACTAAAAATTTGTAACTTCTACCAAACCACCATCAACTTCAATGCATTTATCATTTCTTTTGATAGAATCAAAGATTGTTAAAGTGCGAATTTTTAATTTTTTTCAACTTGATATTTTCGGTTGAAAATTTGTATAGACCCGTTTTAAAGGATGCTGAATCCAGTGGCGCACACAGATTTTTTCTAAAAAAATCGCTAATATGGTTTCCTGGAATTTTGCTCTTAAAAACTAACATAGTAGGCCTTGAAGTCAAAATGGCGAAGGTCACTTTTTGCCAAGAATGTACAATTTTTCGAGCTCTACAATCCAAAAAAAAAACGAACCAAATCGGGCAAGAAATAAACTTTTTATCAGGGTGTTCCCAAAACAAATGGGTCACACTGTATATAAAAAAAAGGACAGAATAGTAGTTTACGTTACTAAGGCGGTAAATGTTTATGGACGAGGCGACGAAGGAGCCGAGTCTGGTTAATTATATGTTACCAACATTATATGTCAAGTTATTAATTAAAATCATGAGATGGCGCCAGCCAAACCATGCTACCAATGCAATTTCAAAGTCTTTGATTAGTGATCGACCGATATGACTGTTTTAGCCGATACCGATAGTGCCCTGGCCGATACCGATACATATCGGCGTATCGGCCTCTTGGTCATTATTATAGCACTAATTAATATTATTAATATTTATTGTGAGCAAAATAAGTTTTATGCCGAGTTTTATGCCTTACTTATTTCAAAATTGAAAACTCTAATTATTTCTGGCGCAACTCAAGAAAATAGAGAACTTTGGCATCGCTAGTGTTTTTAAAACACCGTTTTTGTTAAAGGGTATTTTTCACACAAAAAAAAACAGGTCAAATTGGAAATAAATCAATTCCAATTTGTATTTTGCTGTTTTGTTAGTTACCTATTTAAACAACTCATTTACATAGTTTTTAGTGATTCTTTCTTCAAAAATTGTGGAATATAAGTTCATAGAGAGTTAGAGTACGATTCATCTAAGAACTGTATGTATACCCCCGATGTCTTCCTCTCTCTCAGGCTGCGTGCGGGCCTCATATAGCGTGAGAGAGACGAATACGTGGTCGGTGTACAGTTCTTAGTTGAATCGTAGTCTACATATTGTTTTGGACAGCGATGAGAACCTTGATTCAAAATATAAATCCGAATAAATTTAGATTTTTACCTATTGATTTAGTCTCGGATTCAATTTTTGAAATAATATTTGAGTTTGATTTTTTTTAAGTTCTTGTATGTATGGGAGGAAAAATTCAGGATTTTATCAGTGGGAAAAAAACGTATTTTGTCGGAAGAAAATAAAACGGATTTTTTTTCCGAGGTGTTGAAACACTATGCACCGCTGTAATAAACGGTAACTTTCATTATTGTGGGGATTCATTGATTTTTATCTTTAATTTAAACTGTTCTTATCCTAAATGATTTTTCTGTCTGAATAAAAATGTTTTAAGCAAGCTACTAGTGATTTTTTGTCATTTATTCTCGTTATTTGGTCGATATGGCCGATATAGCCGATACATACAGCCGATACCGATAAATCGGCCTCGGCCGATATAACCGATATATCGGTATCGGTCGATCACTATCTTTGATGATGCAAAAAGATCATTTTTGGAGTAGTGAAGTATTTTTTTTTCAGTCTCTGATGATGTAGAGTGTCATTTACCGGACTGGTTTTGGGTAAGGTAAATGATGTTGTTGATATTACCTTTACTGAATACACAGTTAATTTAATAACATAATAATTTTTCATTGTAAAGTATACTTCACCCAAGACTTAACCTATATATCAATATGGGATAGCTTTGTTTGAATAAATAGTTTTTTCATATGTCTGACTCCCGACAAATAAGTGACTTGTACTTAGGGTAGGGTACTGGGTTGGGTTCTAGTTGCTTTTAAGTATGTTTGAATTTCGCAAGTTTGAAACGTAAAATGCATTGCTTAAAACTTTTCGCACATGATTGATCCCAAATCGGTATGGATCAAGTTACTTGTATAGAGGGATCACCCAAAAAATCGAAAAATAATTCTAATGCATGTATACTAATACGCAATTATTCACTTATCTGATATCAGACTCGTCGATGTGATCGACCTACTCGAAATTGGTCATTTGACTTATACGTTGGTATGACAACGACAACGTTAGCTTCTGAGACCAGGCGCTGTTGCCAAGTATTCTTTGTTTTTTTTTCGTGCGGGGCGAAATTTGTGAGCGTGTACTGTGCTCTATATGGAACTATGGAACATTTTGCTTCTGGGTTAGTCTTGTTCGTTTGCGTTAGTTTGAGTTGGCATCAAATGGGATGGGAGCGGCATCCTAAATACTTAGGAAAAGAATACGTTCTCTCCGCCAGTAAATTTACAATCCTTGATGCGACTATACAGGGTTATTCACGTTATTCGACACGAAACTTTATGGCTGAAGTATCTGATTTTAAAAAAGTTTTGTTTTCTGGATGGATGGGGACCCTTTAAGGCTACATTCTAAAAATATTTTCACGTTATACAGGGTGGCCCCAAAAACACGAAACGCATCAAAGCTGTGTTTTTTCAAATGGAACCCCCTGTATATTAATTGATATTTCAATGCCTCCTTCAATTTTGAACAAAAATTGTGATACAACTAATGTTCCTAACAAGGTTCCTAAGTTCAACCCAAGCAACCGTTATCCAGATGCGCTTTTTAAAAATGGCATTTTTGCACCTTCGACATGCTATCAAACTCAAACTATTCAAGTAAGAAAAAAATGGTTTGCACTTTCCCATCTTAACTTTTCAAGAGCTAGTCTGTCATTTGAATAGAAGGTACCGTCAACTGTCAACTTTTTTCGACACATTTTGACAATTTTTCACAAGAATGAATTTAATCTCCTTGAATAGCTCTTGAAAAGTCAAGACAGGAATGTGCAAATGAAACATTTCTCTAACTTGAATAGTTTGAGTTTTATAGCATGTGAAAGGTGCAAAAAATTTATTTTTAAGACGCGATATCTCGATAACGGTTGAACTCAGGAGCATTACTTAGTTGTATCACAATTTTTGTTTCAAATTGAAGGAAGAATTAAAATATCAATTATTATACAGGGGGTTCCATTTAAGAAAAATACAACTTTGATACGTTTTGTGTTTTGGGGACACCCTGTATAACATGAAAATATTTTAAAAATGCAGCCTTAAAGGGTCCCTATCCATACAGAAACAAAAACTTCTTTAAAATCAGATACTTTAGACATAATGTTTCGATTCAAATAACGTGAATAACCCTGTATAAGAAAATTTGGAAATCATCGAAACAGCAGAAAACCGTATAAGCAATTATTATTGTTGTCAAGTAAGAACTACTTCATGTTTTCAATATAGATTAATTTTCAAAATTTTCGGTAGTAGTTTTCTGTTTGGCAACGGCCAACGGTGTACGATAGAAACAGCAATTTGATTTGGGGAGTTTTCACATTACTTATTTGTTGATTTTAACCTAAATTTGGAAAGTTTAGAATTTGGCAGGGAATTTGGTTTTTTCCGGGGTTTTTTCGTAGCATCCGTTTTCCAAAAATGTTTGCGCGTGATGCATTCTTTATGATCTAATCTTAGGGTGAAGACAAAAAAAAATGCGAAATACGGACATACTTACCTATATTTTTGTAAGAACTATTCTTCTTTTTATGTTGGTGAATAAATTTGAATTTAAGTTTGTATCCCGATATTGATAGATGACTTTTCATAAAATGCAGATTCGAATAAAACTGGTTTATCCTCGGGTTTATCTAATAAAAACAAAATTGTAGCACAAATGTTGGCGCAGTCTTATGGAATGTTTTTGAACCAGCATTTGAAAAAATTAAACTGTCATATTGAATAATTACTATGTTTCTATCAGGAATCAGACGCATCTATGAATTCTATATCTTGAGGCATAGGTACGTAGTTATCAACAGCTAATGAAAGAACTGTATTTTCTATGTATAAACCAATTCATTGTTGGCTTTCAGGTATTCAAAATTCTATAGAGTTTTAAATTTTTACATAATCAAATTCGTCTTTTACTTTTACTCCATGCTTAGTGTAGGAACACTATTGCTCTGAAATTGTTAAACACTCTGTAGAATTTACTGATAATAGATTTTTTTTATTGTCAAAACAAGGTTTTTTTTAATTTTTTTATTCTTTGTTGCTTGATAGCTTCTTTTGAAACGAGATATCAAGATTTACCCTAGGACATGTTTGCACATAAGTAGTCTTATGTGAAAATTAAGTGTGTTTAATACGAGGTTTAATACCACTCTTTTAAATTTGAATACACTCAAGCAGCTTAAGCTACTAGACAGGGTTCGGAGGATATATATCAACGATATATATCAGGATATATATCACGATATATATCATGATATTTATGTTCTGATATATATCATGGATATTTATTAAAAAAATATGAGACTAATTTAAAAATTTTATTTTCGTAAAAAATAGGTGCACGACTATGTTTTTCATCATTATTCGAACGGTGAATCCCCGAGCGCGATTGACACAGTGAAGTTGGCATTAGCGTGGAAGTTGGGTTAGGTTTGGGAATGTAGCTATCAAAGATCAGTTGTTTACGTGATTTTTTCGTGAATAGTTACTTAATTTAATTATTGATAGCGATGTTTTAACGTCTTAAAATATTAACTGCTGCTGACTATTGAATCTGTGATTGAAAATGCCAAAGGCGAAGCATCCAGTATGGGTCAAATTCGAGTGTGTAACTTCAAAAAATACTGGTAATTGGGCGCGATGTAAAATTTGCAAGAAAGAAATGCAAGGGATTCCTTCCCGGATGCAAAAGCATGTGGAGACATGTAAAATTGATCTTCAGAATACGAAATCCGGATCAACAAATGTCGAGTTGCAGCAGATTATGCCATCCAAAAGTAAAGCAGGTTAGTACAAACAAATTATGGTATATTGGTAGGTAGTGAATCATTTTTTTGCAAGAAGATCATATCTGGTTTAAAATTAATCTTCAGTGTTTAAAATAGAGTTGAGTTGGAATTTATTCCAACCTTTATTAAACTAAAATAAATTGGCGTTAAAAATTAACGTCAAATAATGAATCATTGGTGTAAAATACATTAACAATGGGAGCCAATAATGGTGTAAAAAATAATCGCATGTCTGAAAGTCTTGTTTTGTCCCTCTTTTCTCTCAAGGTAAAAAGTGGCTCTTTCGAGTGGTGGTGGTTTTTTGGAAAATATCGATAGGACACGTAACTGACAAATAAATTGAAGTTTTTAAATGCACCATTAAGTTGGAATGGATCTGGGAGGTGACTAATCCTCCTGAAGCTGGAACTTCTCATGTATTACCTATATTCGTCTGATGATGAAGATGAACCACTAATTAATTATATCAAGTGAAATAGTTTATATAGTTTAGAATAGTTTAATTTATTATAACTCGCCATATTATTTGTTGAATAAAAATTTATGTTATATTATTATATTCGACTTCAGCCCAGTTTGTATTGTTTTTTGATCGTTTTTATTAGAATAATCATTGTTTTTGTGAATAAAAAAGTACAGTGGCAGTATATTCTTATTATTTATAAATTTTTTACATTAGCAAAAAAATATCCAAACATAAAAAATAAATATCAAAATTGGATATATATCCGATATATATCGGATATATATCCGATATGATGATATTTATATAAATATCATGATATTTTCGAACCCTGCTTCTAGACTAGAGTACGATTCAACTAAGAACTATACACCGCCGATGTCTCCATCTCTCTCTCAGGCTGCGTGGGGGCCTCATATAGCCTGAGAGAGACAACGGCATCGTCGGTGTGAAGTTCTTAGTTGAATCGTAGTCTACTACCTACTTATAAACAACTGTTAAGAAGAATCACCAGATTATAACGGGAAAAAGAAAAAATAAACGTAATTTTGGTGATAATAATTTAAATTTGAAAAAAAAAGGTTCAACTTTCTAAAAAAACCCAGATAAATTAATTTATGTCTATAGACAATGAGGTGGGGTGTGGCGAATATATTACTTATGTACACATAACTCAATAAACCATCCGAAACCTAGAGCCCCAACCAGCAAGTTGTCATAAAGGGCAGTACAAATGTATTCGAAACACTTCAAATAATCTTGATGGTTAAGAACAGGCTAGAATCTTGATCTTGATATTTATGATCTGGGCCAAATGTGGAGCCTCGTGTGGAGCGTCCAGCAAATATATATAACTCAAAAATTAATCCTTAAACCAAAAACATGATACCTACTCTGACTTAGTTGACCAAACAGGGACACCAATCAATGCTGTCTTTCCTTAACTATGAGAAAAAAATTCGTATGAAACTTTCCAGATACAAAGACCACTAATGCTAATGGGCGCATTTACCACAGTGGATCATTGTAATCATAGCTCCAGGACAAAACTCCAGCATCAATCATTTTCAAAATACCTAGCATTCTAAAAAAATACTTACTTTGGGTTGAAAACATTTCTTTGATTGACTTCATCCATGTTAATAGTTAACAATGTTTACCAATCTACAGTTTTTGGTATCACAGTCTTATAACGTTTTCTCAAATAATAAATACCTATTATCCGCACTCAAACAAAACACTACTCAAGAAACGGTCTATCAAACTTTATTGAGGAATACATTTTAAGGGCGGCCATTACTGACACACTAGACGATCACGTAGTCCAAATAAATAAAAGAAACTTCTTCTATCAAACAATATCCCGGCGAGCTATGTCTCAGCAGAAGCAAAGTTGGTGACGGGATCGGTATAATAACAAGAAATTTTCACAATTAAAAACGATGTAAAACAAGAGAAAAAGACGTGCACTAACCGAGAACACCAAACGCGATACTTGTCTTCTGTTCTGTCTGTCTGTCATTTTGATTATTCTTGTTTCTTCAGCTAAGTTCGAAAATCCACATCTTGACATATGAGATGTTCGGTCAGGTGACAAACGATTTCATTTGCAAATCGTCTATCACATGACCGAACATCTCATATGTCAAAATGTGGATATTCGAACTTAGCTATAATCCTTAATTCCTTCATCAGTCATGCCGGATTTACATTCAATCTCATTTCGAAGTGGAACTGTCAAATTTCTGCTTGGCAAACACATGTAATTTGGCGTAAGGCTGACTTTGAACACAAAATTATGTAGGGTAGCATCAACGATTATAAACAACACAGGATTGCTCAGTTCCATTTAACGTACGTTTGGCAGTTTCTGTGACGTCACCATTGGTTTATTTATTTCATTGACCTCTAACCAACTTAGAGGTCAATGGTTTATTTTCATTTAGCCGTTGATCGTGTGTCTTGTGTTGTGAATTTGTCCAATAGTTTCTGTTTTTCCAAGTACTTTTAATGTAGTTTAAGTTGCCGAAAATATACAAATACATATTTTATTCGTTTCGTTGTGTTAACGATTGAGGGTGTGTAGCATGCAATAATTCGATTTAGCACAAGAAGGAGCATTTTGTTCACACGAAGGTAAATTAAATGGCCACTACTCTCTGAGCAAATAGGCTTCTTGTTTAATAATAATTAACTCCAGTGGTTAACATTGTTTTAGTTCATTATGCCTGGGATTCTTGCCGTTGCTGTGTGCAAAAACAATCAATTAGCTCTTAAAAAGCAAGGCTCAAGCATAGTATTCCATTTTTTTCCAAAAGGCAAGGATTTAGTGTCTTCTAAAATACAAAAAGAGTGGGTGCATCGCTGCAGAAGAAAAGACAAGTTTAATATAGATTATTCGACAGTTTGCTCCGACCATTTTACAGTTATAGTGACTATGAAAGAGATTTACAGCATGAGTTATTGAGTAAGTACCTCTCAGATTAATAAACTGCTATCAATCTAGTCAGGTATGTAGACGGCGAACTCGCGAACTGCCTGTTGTGGAGTTCCCAAGCGGTCACCCATCCAATTACTACCCACGCCCGACGTTGCTTCACTTCGGTGATCGAACGGGAACCGGTGTTACCACGTGGCTGGCAGTCGCCCCAGCATCAGTGGTGACGTCACAGCGAGTTTGACCTTGCCAGACAGATTCGGCAAACTGAGCAATCCTGTGTAGTTTATAATCGTTGGGGTAGCATATGATTCCCGTTTGCCAAGCTGAAATTTGACAGTTCCAATTCAAAAACAAATTTAATGTAAACCTTACATCATCACACGAAAACGACAAATGATGTAATGTAAGGTTTACATTCAATTTGTTTTCGAATTGGTACTGACCAATTTCCGCTTGGTAAACGGGAATCATATGCCTACATTAAGCATTTTAATTTAATGATAGACCAAACTGCAATGGGAGTGGGATTCTAATTCGACCAGTTGTTACGTCTCGTTACGAGACCGGCAGTCGGGATCGGTGTCGGTATCGACTGAAATTCGATTCTAATTCGGTCTCGTTTAACATACCGTTCTCACTCGTAGCTGCCTAACTTCACACTTATTATTTTTATAGGTTAGGTGAATATTTTTATCAACGACGTCGAATATAAATAGACTAGTAACGCCGATTCAAAAACCATGAATTGTTTGTAAGCATGATAAACAGATAGAGCCTAGGGGGGGAACGTTAGGGGAACGTCATGTTTTGTTGATCTGGTCCAGGGAACAGTGGCGTATCAACTTTTTTTTTTATCGATATCATATTTATTAAGAAATTACTTTTTCATGAAAAATAATTTATTTCGGTGTATTCATTAGCCTAGTTTACACCGACAACTTGGTCCGCGGATCAAATACTAAATTCGAACTATATCAGAACCAAATACTTGGTTCGAATGGTGTAAACAGTCGCGGACTAGGCTGGTCCGCTCTTGGTTCGGTATTCGCCAGCAGGTGTACCGAACTAAATTTGGTTCGATCTCGATCAAAATCATGGGGTTATGTTGATTGTGATTATTATGAATTGTGTTGTTTCTGAGGCAATCTGAGCGTACTTATTTATGTTTTTTTTTGGTTACGTACTCATTTAGTTCACGCGTTGCAAGACGGTGAAAACGGACGAGAAGCAAGCATTGGTCCTACAGTACTATCCCCACCCACTTGGTCTTATCGGACCGAACTAAACGAGTTATCGGTGTAAACTAGGCTATTGTCCGCTCGTCCATACGATATTATAAAATAACTATAAAAGAAATGAGAGCAGGTAAAATAAATTTAATGCATTGTATCGGATTCTCTTCTGAAGTGGTCTTACCTTAAATACAGTACATGATTCATAGTACCTGGGTACTATGAATTATGAAAATTTAATGCTGGCTCTCTGGTAGCCTTTCAATTTAATTGAATATAAAGTTGAATCTCTCTTTGAATATTATGTTAATGGGACACAAATATGCCACTTATATCTACATATTCGTGAACTTATGATGAATCAGACAAGGAGAAATAGATCGTCGAGAAACCCAATACAGAAGATAAAGAAAGGTAGTTTATTCGATCAATAGACTGATTTGATAGGTACTTACGTAAGCATCTTATTGTTCAGAAACTGGGAGTATTATTACTTGAGCGATATTGCTGAACATTTCTACATGGATAAATTTAGGTTTGATGGCGTTATCTTTCATGCGTGATAAACATATTTCAAAAAAATCAAAAGTTTAAAAAAAAATCTTTTGAAGTATTATATATTTTTAGTAGCCTAAAACTAACATTTTTTCGAAAGTAGGAAAATTAACATCTTTCTGACAATAATGAATCTTGTTTTGATCTGGTATCGTATTGATCATGTCATGACTCCTTTCTAAATATATAAAAAAATCTATATTATAATGTACAGGTTGTTTTTCCATACTTTGCACCCTATCTAGGGACCTTATTGTAGAAGCAGGGGAAAAATTTGATATAGGTACACAAGTTGGAAGTTTTTTGTGTATTATCTTTTTGAGGTCATGGAAAAAAATTGTGGGCGCATCATAAAATGGAATAAAAATCCAAAACAAATGAGCTATTCGCTTTGATCTCAAGAACACCATACAGTTTGATATTTGGGTTGGAAAACCTTATTTTGTTGATTTTTTTCACTTAGCGATGCGCACTTCTTGTCGATACCTCCAAATGATAAATACACGAAAAAATATCAACATTTGTATTGAAAGGTTTACATTTACAATAGCTCCTGAGATAAGATATCAGGTTATTGATTTTTAAACAATATTGATTCTGTCAATATACTTCTCACACGAATATTATCCTTATCCAGTTTTTTAATAGTTTCATGATGGATTCGTATTTTAAAATAAGTCCTCAATATTAGATTGATCAGCTGAGTGTTATGACCACCAAGTATATCGTCATCAAAAATATGATCACCAAAATGATCCATTATCTTTAACGGAAAATTCCTCTTGGTTTGCACGATGAGTGTATTGATTAGATTATCCCTCTTCTTAAAGAGATTTTCTGAAACTTGAAAATATCTAAAAGATCTTTCGGCAGATTTGCATGTTTCAATCACTAACAATGAAGCATTGCATAATTTTCCATATTGCTTACGTTTCTGTAAATCTGAATGAGTTTCAGGACTTTCTAAAAGATGGATACATTTTATACATGCTATGCTATTTTTAACGGATTTTACAACGAATCCAGCAATATATTTCACGATATCTTCAACGTAGACTGTCAAATGCCATGCCTGAGAACCCAGGTAATCGTGATCTTCTATTTCGCTCCATATTTTTGCATGGTTCTCTGATTCTAATAGATCTTCATTATCTTCATTTAAAGTAATTTTTTTACTGCGACTACTACACTGCAAGATCGAAGTGTCATCCAATGTAGTTACATTGGATGTATCTGCACCTTTAACTTCAGTGTGCACTAGAAGCTTCCTATAAATGCTTTCAAATTGTCTTGCTGTGGGATTATTGTTGTGGCCTCCACAACTTCGAATTGAGCTGAAGAAAATTTCCAGGTGGTCCTGTGAAAATTTGTATGTTAACAGGAACTTCAAAAGAGGTTCTTCACACTCCACGTATTGACTATAAATTGCCATCAAACTATCAATACAGATTAAAAATCCCACAAAGCCGGTCCTTCTTCCACTTTCTACAACTAATTCTCCAGCAAGTTGTAAATTTAAGATATATTTTTTCAATTGCTCCAGGTATTCAAAAAACCTTAGTTTTGTTTTGGGTGATACGGGTCTCTTATAGAGATATTTCCCAAACCTATTCCTAGAATTGAAAATATCAAATAGATCATTGCATTTACGAACAAAATCAGCAGTTGCATCAACATTTCTAAATTCTGGCAATTGTAAATCATGACACAAATATAAAAGGGCATCAGAAACACTTCTACTTAAAGTCTGGCAAGCAATTTTGACCTTCATTTTTTCACGGGTCCATTGTAAATGTCTTCTCTTCATTTTAGTAGCTGCATGAAGTCCTTCAATGTTTTGAAGCTCAACCAAATCATGAAGATACCGCCATTTTATTCCTTTTCCCTCTGCATTTTCGAGTAATTGAAAGCTTCCAAAACAGTTCCGTATAAGCTTTAACATATGACATGGGTCAAAAAATATATCGTTCTGTCCTGTGACAGGATGAGGAAAATATGTAGTCAGATTTTCCACATTTGTGAAATTGGCTCCCAAACATCTTGCCATAGTTAAGTTGGCTGCAGCTCCGTCAAATGTCAAAGATGACACGATAACTCCACTTTCATGTATAAATTCCAAACAGCTATTCACAAGATTGGACTTCTCTTGTCCAGAAAGCCCATGGATTAAATAATATCCTACGGGAATCTTCCAGTGATCATTCACTGCAACTAACATGAAAACTAAAGCTTCCGTAGCCTCTGGTACTTGATCACTGCAGAAATTTGAGCCAATGTCTATATATCCGGTGAATTTTTTTCCTGTCCATTCCACTTGCTTCCTTATTGCCATTTCGTCCATAACTAAATTACAGATTAATTTTTTCTTCTTGAGAGAGGCTTCTTTGACCTTTATCTTCAAGGCTTCAATTGCCTCTTTGGTGAATCCTGGGCTACCATCAACACATTGGTACCATTTTGCAATTGTACTGGGATGAGGTAGAGATTTATTGAACTTCTCCCGAATATATCTATATGCCTTTGGAGAATAGAAATTCAATGTTAAAGCAAAGGCCCGCAAAGCTGGGGTATACTTCTGCCGTGTAGGTCCTTTGAGAACATTTTTCATGATCTCACCGGCACTGCCAGGTAATGTTTTCTGAAAAAGATGAAGATACATAATATACAGTAGCTTTGCCCGCGGATTCGGTTAACAAGACGACGAATGTACCAAAAATTGAAAGATACGAAAAAAAGTCATTCTTGTTAAAAAAAAACAAATCTCATTATCATTATCTCACAGGGTGACTCAAAAATACAATAACATAAAACCGATCAACAGCAAACAGCCTGATTTTGTCGTTTTAACGTCAAAATAATGAAATGATGAATAAAAACCTTGCCACAAATTGAAAAAATAAACATTTTTGCAAGTCCGCATCTTTCATAGATGTACTTTATTACTTGTAGCTGTAATAGAACAATAACGGTAACAATAGTAAAATGCGTTGGAAAAACGTTTACGTACCCAGCTATTTTTTTAATGTTCATGAATTCAAATTTTCTTTAGTTACTTCGGAATCAGAGTTCAGACAAGATTTGTTTTTTTTACAACTTCACGTTGTGACTGTTTTATCAAGAATTACTTTCTGATGTATCTTTTAGTTTTTGGTTCATTTATTTGCCCTCTAGTTAAACTATAGAAATCTTTTTTTATTCCAGAGGAAACATGAGATATTGGAAATATAACAAAGAAAACATGATCTATTAACTTACACCAATAATCATTTCCGCAGAATCCGATATGTAATTTTTCTCTTTGAGATGCTGAAGAAGAGACCCCAAACATTTCACTTTAGCCTTCAACCTTCTGTTCCTTTGATGTAAATTTGATATTTTTCTTTTCTGCTCCATAACTTTCTTCTTAGCAATGCGCCAATGATATTTTGCTTTACGAGGTGTTGAAAAGTCATCAGTTGATATTTCACCGACATATCTTTTATGACGAAGTATCCTAAAATTAATAATGATGATGTTTTTCATAGATGAAACTGTAGTCCATTTTTGATGCGTTATTCAGAGGTGGGCAAACTACTTAAAAAAAAAGTAGTTGAATATAACTACCTACCTACTTTAACAAAAAAGTAGTTCAACCCTGGAATGCTACAGTTATTTGCGAATCTTATTATGCTACATTGGGGTACAACTGTAACGTAAAGAAAATATATCATTTAATTCTTTACGATACACGTTTTGCATCATACGAGTGGGGGAGCCAGACGCAATTTTGAACAATTGCTTACTACACTGTAGGTCAATTTTTTAAACAACAATGGCATCAGTAATTATTAGTTCTTTTTTTTTCCATAAAAGTATACATACATTATTTATTTTATCACATAATATTAAACAGTGAAAATATAAAAACAACATGAAAAAAGCAAAGTCACTCTGCTGCACCTTGATGCCATTCAGTCGTCTGTCATTTTTCATTACTCTCAAATTGTATCTTATAAGAAGTGCGATGTCCACATTTTTTTTGTAGATTGCCTACCGATAAATTACAGAGAAAGATTCAATTTTGGTTGTTAGAATATAAGTTTTTTCCAAAAATTGTATTATGCCATTTTTTGATACTCATTTAACAATAGAAAAAATAGTGAAACAATGAAGTCAAAGAAAAAACGTAGGTGACTTATCCAAAAGTGTCTTTAAATATCTGGAAAATGTCATTTGGTTCAAGCCTCTTTCGTCATAACACTATAAGAAATAAAATCGTTGTCATTTTATTTGCATATTATGTAGGTACTCGGAATTAATTGAAATATCCTGTCCCAAAATACGCTTTGCCTTGAGGTAAACAGTTTTTTTAATGTGACAAAAGAGCACTAAACATTTTTTCAAAAGCACACGTGAATAAACCTTAGACATTATTATTATTATTATTAATATTGTTTAATACAGGATTTTCGAAATATGCAGTAATAGAGAACCTGCATCAATTTTTTTTATTGCTAGATTCATGAAAAATAAGGAGAAGGCAAGTGTTTTTTTTTTTTCTTGTTACCCGAAAATTGACGGATAGCATGCTCAGTTCAAAACTTCAACAACTTTTGGCTAAAACATATTTGAACGAAATAAAAAAATACATATCGATTTTTTCGCGATTTTCTACAGTTTACAATAGAGAAAAATCGATTTTTTCTACGAGAGTGCGGGAAATGGCTCTTTCCACATTATTTTCTGTATGGAAAGGCATTTTTCCCACACCAGTGTGAGAAGAGTTTTCCCGAGTGTGGGAAGAGTTTTCCCGAGTGTGGGAAGAGATTCCCGAGTGTGGGAAGAGATTCCCGAGTGTGGGAAAAGTTCACTGTGACAACGAATTATTATATTGACGATTCAACCAGGTTACCGAATGGTTTCTATGACAACAAGTTTTCATGTGACGATCACTCGGACAACGAATAGATTATATTGTTGATTCACCCAGGTTACCAATGATTTCTATGGCCACACGCTTTTATTGACATTCGAATTTTACATTTTCGTCAAATTGTGTATTGTTTAAAATACGTAACAAAAATCAGAATGGAACACGATATTCCTCAAGAAATTTTGGATTGTGCTGACGCAGCTTCTTTAGAAACTTTGCCGAAGAAATCCTCAGCTAGATACCAACATGAATATTCCCTTTTTAACGATTGGTGCCACAAAAAAAACGTTTATACATGGGACAAAGAAGAGGTTTACCTAGCATATTTTGCAGAACTTATGAAGAAGTTGAAGCCGTCCACAATATGGTGCAGATATTCTATGTTGAAAACGATGATAAAGCTGAAGAGAAATGTGGACATCACCAAATTTTACAAGGTAATTGCCTTTATTAAACAAAAAAATACGGGCTGTGCACCTAAGAAGTCTAGAACGTTGACCAAGGAAGATATTGCCAAATTTTTATCCGAAGCTCCGGACAACATATATTTGCTTTACAAAATGGTGGCCATATTTGGAATCGCTGGAGCTTGCCGACGCCAAGAGCTAACCAATTTATCCTTGGACAATATCGAAGACAAAACAGACATCTTGGTCGTCAAAATACCAGACACCAAGACACATGTAACACGAACATTTGTTGTTTCCGGTGGAACATACATGAAGTACTATAGACAATATATAGACCTGCGTCCATCAAATACTACCCATCAAAGGTTTTTCATAAATTATCAATATGGTAAATGTACAGTGCAATGCGTAGGAATAAATAAAATTGGGAAAATTCCTTCCGATATAGCCGCATTCCTTAAGCTTCCAAATCCTGAAGAGTTTACCGGACATTGCTTTCGGAGGTCCTCCGCAACTTTATTGGCCAATTCTTCTGGAACAGATATTATGGATCTAAAACGACACGGAGGTTGGAAATCTTCAACGGTTGCGGAAAGTTACATAGATGAATCAGTGGCACATAAATTGGAAATTGCTAAAAAAATTTCAACGGATAATGTTTCACAAAATAATACCATACATCAAATCGAGTCGACCACATGTCTGCAGCCGGCAGCTAAAGCTACTACTTCCAACGACACCATAAATGCTGCTGTGTCTGATGATGTACCATCTTGCTCAAACCGTTTGTTTGATTTAACTTCAATCTTAAATGTGCAACATATGAATAATTGTACTTTTAATATAAATTATCATAAGTAACATTTTTGATTGCATTTTTGAAATAAAATTGTTTTCAGTTTTCATAACGTAATCCATTTCCATTATAAATACTTATATGCTTTAATAAAATTTTCATTTTGACTTCTGTACACTCGCATTTTATTAAAAAAAAAAGTGACATCACTGTGATAACGAATAATTATATTGTTTATTCACCCAGGTTACCGATGGTTTTGTCAAATTGTGTATTATTGTTTCAAATAAATAACATACATTTCACATATAACAATGATAGTTATGTTTTCGCATAAGTAATCGCCTTCATATAAGCTCGTAGAAAAAATATAGTTCCTAACACTTGCGGGAAGAAATTATGACAATCACTATATTCTGACAACGAATAAGTTATACTGTTGATCTACCCAGGTTACCGATGGTTTTGTCAAGTTATTGTTTCAAATAAATAAATTTCACATTATAACATTAATCTGATATTCTTTTTTCAATAAGCTCGTAGAAAAAATATCGTTCCTAACACTTGTGGGAAGAAATTTCCAACACTCGAGTGCTACGCACTCTCGTGTCGGAAATTTCTCTTCCCACACTTGTTAGGAAAATAGCTATTGTTTTTCATGCCAGTTCCCCATTGTTTTGGGTAGTGTACTTCAATCGAAAAAGTAATTTGGGTACAACTTCTTGTGTCATAAAACTACTTTAACTATAACTACGTAATGAGCTACTTGAGTAGAAAACTTCCTACTGCCCACCTCTAAATTTTGTCACGATTGATAAAATGAACATTTCAAGGTAAAAGTTAGATACTATGGAACTTACATTTTCTTTTTGGGCTTGCTTTCTGGCATCCTTGGGTTTGTATCTGCAGGTTCAACATCGTTGGATAGTTCAATTTCTGAGGCATATTTTGTAGAACTTGTGTGTGTTTCAATATCAGAAGCACTTATAGTGCTGGATGATGATCCTAATGATTTCACTCCTGATGAAATGTCCTAGATGAATTTCAACCTAAAAGAATGATTCTGATAAACTTTAGCAAATACGATTACCTATCCTAAATATATGTTGAAAATTATCATATAATGTTTGTGAAGGCTTCTGGAAACTTGATTTTTAAAAATATCATGTAAAAGAGCTTACTGAGGCAAGAGGCAACCACGCGCGGCTACTTCCTACTTGGTTTCGTTTGAGAACGTGTATTTTTTTACTCAACGTTGGTTTCTATCACAAATTTACACAAACCCACCAAGACAAGACTATCTTTAAAAATAGTGAATTTCAGTTGAGTGTTGAGTCCCTCATGAAACAAATCCTTGAGTCAACACTGATGTTTTGTTAATAGTTAATGCGATAATGCAACAAGATTCCAACTTTTGGGAAACTGCTTTTTTTATTTCAATGCGAGGTCATTGTGCTTTCTTTTTCTTCAAATCGTGGTTGTCCATCAGCAATCAGCATAAGCCGTCCGTGGCATAAGCATACAAATGAATCAAATAATACGAGTTGAACTATCCTCATCTGAAATTGAGGAGTAAATTGATTTTCCACTCACGGAGTGACGTGAGGGATCATAATTTTTTTATAATTCGTAGAGTCGATGAAATAAAAACTAATATCGTCAACAACTTATAAAAATGTGTTGGTTTTCTTCCAAAACCCTCATAGGTGCCTCCTCGGGTGCCTCATTAATTTGTGAAAGTATTTTAAAAAAAATGACCAAAATCAGTAATCACCACAATCAAACTAAAATATGATCTAAATAATTTATTTATTTATTTATTTATTCATTATTACTGGTACACTTCAGAACTGAAAAGTTCCAAATGGTACAACACATAGTGATAAAATAATATAAAGTACAGTAAGAATATGGTAATGACAACAAAGTAATGAAACACAGTGAGAAATACAATACAAAAATGCAATGAGACAGAACAGATAGTTGAAAACGTACTAACATCGGTATATAAAATATGATTTAAGAGACGATAGGCTGTTGTAAAAAATATCACAATTTTTATTGTAGGAACTTTGAAGTCTATCAGAAAAATGTGTGAGTCGATAATTGGTTCTATGAGGGGCCACGGAGAACAGAACGTTCCGCCTTATTGTACGTCTTGATGGAACCCGAACCGATAGTGTCTCCAGCAGCGCGCTACAATATGTGAATCCATTCAGTAATTTGAACAGAAATACAAGCATGGAGTCCTCTCTTCTGTCCTCGAGACTTCTTAGCCCACACAACTGTAGTCTGGTCTCGTAACTCAAATCCTTCTGGGGAAAGTTGTGCTTGTATAGCAGAAACTTGGTAAATTTGCGTTGCACACGCTCAAGCCTTGATGAATGACTCCTGTAGAAAGGTGACCAAATGATTGAGCAGTATTCCAGTGTTGACCTGACAAGGGAGTTGTACAAACACAGTATGGCCTTAGTGTCGTGAAAGTGCTTGGTGTTTCTTTTGATGGAACCAATAAGTAGTGTTGCACAAGACTCTTGAAAATTTCTTGCAAGATCAAGACTCTTGCAAGAAATTCAAGACAAGACTTTAATATGCAAGAAATTGCAAGAGTCTTGCAAGATTTCTTGAATTCAAGATTTCTTGAAAGTTGATAAATTTAAGAAATGATAAATTTTCAAAAGTGATAATTAGGTCTTTGCGCAAGTCAACAGGAGCATCTGACCGCAGAAATAGTCCAGCATTGCCAAATATTGTGAAATCCATCGTCAAATAAATGTAATCTATGCAACCAACATAGCGACATGTAGCATTTGCTATGGTTTGCATTAAGTTCTGTTTATCATGGTTTGAATTCTTGTTATTTGATGGTCGTCAAATCTAGCCCAGAGAGTATATATTTTTTTCTAATCTATGGCATATAACAGTTCCGTGCGATAATTCTTCTAAAGTTTTTCTACGAATTATAAAACTTTTTCGAAATATCGTTATTTCAATGAAATGAAACTATTTCTATGTCTCTTTTTGTGGTTTGTATAAGCTCTGAGTTGCTATGATTATTTTTATTTGTTGACACCACACTATTCTCCTTTTTTCATATAACAGCGTTGAAACTTCTGTTTGTATACCTAATAAGTTTTTTAGCTAATCTAGAAGTTCTATTGCTGTGATATGAAGAAGAATGGGTACATAAAACCTTCATTCATCTGAAAAAAGGATTATTGACAAAATCATAGACGTTTATGGAACTCCCTGGAAAAAATGCTATATGTATAACTCCTTTATCTCTCAACAAAACTTAACTTAAATTTTGCTGTTTAACGTTAAAGAATTAAAAAAAACAGGGTGGTCATTTTATGTTGATGAAATTTTGATTTGATGTAACCTTTTTATTTAAAAAAAAATAGAACGACAAACCAAAAAACAAATTATTGTAACTTTTCAGATTTTCTTGAGAAGAAAAGAACCAAGAGGCTGCCATTTTGGAAAGGATACGAACACCAATTTTGGTTTTTTAAAGTGAAACAACATTGATAAATGCATATATCAATCTCTATTTTATTCTGATATCAATCAACTTTGGATCAGTTGTCTCGACATAATATGCCATAATAACATAATTTTAATCATGAAAATTGATAACATTTTAATACCTGCCGCCAAATCGTCTCTCATCTGTTGACATAGGTACATATTTCTTTTAGTAGGTATATTGACTAGAATTATATTTTTAGAAATATGGTAGGTACGTACCTATTTACCTATTCTGAGTAATTATATACTTTTTTTGCGATTACTATACAGGGTGTTTATTGATTGAATGCCGATACTTGAGGGTGATAATACTTGGATGATTTTAAGACAAAAAGTTCCTATGGACATAGGTCCGCAAGAGCTTAATTTTCAAGATACAGAGTGTTGAAATATTAAAAAATAAATGATTTTTTTATAATTACTTTGATACTATTCCAGATATCTTCATGAAATTTGGTACACGTCGTCTAGGCTTCAATATGCATTTTGTGATGTACAAACAATTTCATTATTTTTACCAGTGGCGTCCGTACGGGCTTTGCACTCAATAATTCCGGAGAAAAAACTTGTACGCACGCCACTGCTTCCTTCCAAAATAAAAATTATTTTTAAAATCTCTATTTATTTCTGAGCTAATTTGTTCTACTGATTTTTTTCCGTCCAGCGCATGGTTTTCGCTTGAAAAAAAAAAAAAAAATTAATTGCATTGACACCCTGCTGTGTCATCCAATATTTTTAAATCACCATGCATTCTGATGCATAGGAGACGTGTACCAAATTTCAAAAAGATATCTGGAATAGTATCAAAGTGATGATATAAAAAAGATTTTTTTTTTAAATTTCAACACCCTGTATCTTAAAATCTATGCTCTTGCGGACCTATGTCCATATGAACTTTTTGTCTTAAAATCATCCAAGGATTATCACCCTCAGGTATCGGCATTCAATTAATAAACACCCTGTATAGACAAAGAATACAATTATTCTTTGATATAGATATATAAAGTGGCATATCATTGAGATTAGAATAAAATGGGCTACCTTCGAGCATGGTCGAGTTATGACTATACACAGAGGGTGTTTCATATTTTAATAAACAGAACTTGTTCGGTTAAGATTTTTTTTGCTAAAATTAGCGTCGTTCATTTCCGTATCACTTTTTTTATACGACGAAGATTCTTCCTGTGAAAAAAATATAGACATTTTTTTACCTTTTTGAAAGGATATAAAATCTTAACAAATAATATGTGCAAGACAAGAAATTTCAAGAGTCTTGCAAGACAAGACAAGACTTTAGTATGCAAGACTTGTGCAAGACAAGACTTTGAAAATTTTTTGTCTTGAATTTCAAGACAAGATAAGAAACTAGTTTTCAAGACAAGATTTCTTGTCTTCTGCAACACTAAAACCAAGCATTTTGAATGCCTTCAAAGTGATGTTATCGATGTGGATATTGAAGGAAAGTGTGCTCTCGAAAGTCACACCAAGATCATTCACATACGTCAGACTCTCCAACTCCCGTCCGTTCAGTTTATATGTGAGGATGATTGGTTTTTTACTTCTACAGAACCTCATTGTCTTGCACTTGGAAATATTAAGGTTCAGGAAGTTTTTCTGGCACCATTCTCCCAAACTGTCCAAGTCCGGTTGCAGCGAGCGGTGAGCATCAATAGCAGCGTAGAACTTCAGGTCATCGGCATACAACAAATACTCCGATGAACCAAAGCAACGTGATACGTCGTTAATGAACAAAATGAACAGAACTGGTCCAATGTGGGAACCCTGAGGCACACCCGAAGTCACGGTCACTTCCTGAGAGAGAAATCCGCAGACCTCAACTCGTTGGCGCCGCCCGGAGAGATAAGATCGAATCCAATCAAGATAGCCACCGCCCACGCCGATCCTGTCCAGCTTTTTGAGAAGAAGGGCATGACAGACACTGTCAAAGGCAAAGGAATTTTCTGGAATCCAATAAAGACAAGTTCAGGACAAATTTGATGAATATTAACTGGCAACATCTCTATCAACTTGAAACTTCGCAAGTGAATCCCCACTGGGACTTCTTCTCCTCCATTATAGCAAGGGAATTCAATAACTGCTTTCCTTCAATAAAGAAGCAAATAAAAAACATGGGTAACAGTAAATACTTTCAGAATATTCCGGAAATGAGTGAATGCAAAAAACAGTTAGACATACTTTACTTGCTGAAAAGGAGAAACAATGCATTTAAAGACCGGTACAATGAGAAGAGGAGAGAATACAACAAAACACTATTGAAACATAAACAGAACAATTACTTCTGGAGATTGAAGAACTCTGATAACAAGACTAAATGTACATGGAAAATTGTTAAAGAAATAGTGGAAGAACATGGAAACAAGGACAGCACCATAGAATGTGATACCTTTGGTAAATAGGTTCAATGACCACTTTGCTAGTGCAGCTCTAGAACTTCTATCAAAAGTGGATGAAATCCCATTTACAGCTAAAGTACCTGAATGCCATACTACGATTTCCCTGAACCTGACATATGAAGTAGAAGTGACCACTATATTCAAAAGGATGAAGAATAAGAACAGTTCTGGAGATGATGAGATATCAATGGACATGATAAAATCAATCCTTCCAGCTATTACATATATTAAATAATTCCATAACATCTGGGACTTTTCCGGATAAGCTGAAACTTGCCCTGGTTATTCCTGTGTTCAAGAATGGAGATGTGAATCAAATTGATAACTATCGTCCAATTAGCTTGCTCTCAAGTTTCTCCAAGATATTTGAACAGGTGATAAGTCAACGACTATTGGAATACATGTTTTCAAATCGACTCCTTAACAACATTCAACATGCTTATTTGAAGAGTAAGTCTACACAAACTGCTATACTTGACTTCACAGACTGCATCATCAAGTGCTTGGAAAATGGCTTCTTGACTATGGGACTATTCTTAGATCTTTCTAAGGCCTATGATACAATAGACCATAGCATCTTATTGAAAAAACTGATGAGCTTATAAGGTATTCAAGGAACGGGACTGGAGTGGATAAGATCATACTTGTCTGATAGGCAGCAGAGGGTTGTAATGAGGAGAGATGGCCACAAAACAATATCTGACATGACAAGAATCAACATGGGGATACCTCAAGGAAGTGTTTTAGGACCACTTTTATTTATCATCTACATAAATGACATAACCGAACTATGCTCCTTTAACGAAAATTGCAAAATTGTGAATTATGCTGACGATACAAGTATCCTCCTATGGGATCATGATGCCGAAGCACTGCAGGAGAAAGCAGAAGAATTCATCTGTCAATCAAAGAAGTGGTTCACAAAAAACAAACTGGTGCTGAACTGCAACAAAACCAATGTCGTCACGTTCAAGACCAAATCAACGAATGCCCTTCCTAAGAAAATCAAAAACGGCAATGACCAAATTATGGTCACAAATCACACAAAATTCTTAGGAATTGTTATCGATGAGAAATTGAGCTGGGAGCAACACATCGACTATGTTGTTGGGAGGCTGAACAGAGTGTGCTATTCCATGCGTGTGATAACTACTTACATTGACTTTCTAACAAGAAAAATTGTGTACCACTCCAACTTCGAGAGTATCATAAGATATGGAATTAAGTTCTTCGGCTGTTCAAAGGACATTGACAGGGTCTTTCTCTGTCAAAAACGAATATTGAGGATCATGTTGTCTGTTAACAGAAAGATGTCTTGCAGAGGTCTCTTTAAACAAAACAACCTATTAACTACCACAGGCATATATATCCAAGAGAGTATTCTGTTCCTTTTCAAACATAGGCAGCTATTCAGTGAATATGAGTCCCACGAACCTTAAATCTGAAATATCCTAAGCACAGACTTGAACTAACTGAAAAAGGAGTATATTACAACTGTGTTAAACTGTACAACCATCTACCAGATGAGATCCAGAATATTCGAAGTGAAGGGGAATTCAGGAAAAAATTGTATGGTTTCTTACTGGATACTGAGCCCTATACAATTGCCGAGTATTTATCATAAACAGTATTATTTATGGTAAAACTGTGAGATGTCTGACGTACATATTACTGAGTTTTCTTTTCGACACTATTTCATCTTTTGTTTATGTATGTTAACATTCTATTGAAATAAAGAATATTTATTATTATTATTATTATTATTGAGAGATCAGTGTAGATGACGTCCACTTGACTTCCCTCTTCCATGGATGTGACAAGGAAGTTGTGGTAAACACCAAGGTTTGTGGAAGTTGAGCGCCCGCAAAAGAAACCATGTTGTTGGTCTATGATATGCCTCCTGTAGACAGAAAATAGCTCGTCCGTGATGATGGATTCGAAGATCTTTGGTATAGAAGAGACTGAAGAGAGGATAGAGATGCCACGATAATTGCCGATATAGCCTCTGTCGCCCGATTTGAAAATTGGAATTAAGGTAGATTCCTTCCACTCCGTCGGAAAAATGCCATCATCGATGGAACGTTGGAACACATGGCATAGGGGAGATGCTAGAGAGGGACAGTTCTTCAAGAGTATCGCCGGAACTCCGTCGGGGCCAGCGCGCTTTGAAGTAATGTTTATTCACTCACAATCGCGCTTAAAAATTGAAAACTACTGTCAAATATTTGAAAAAGTGGTGAACATTTCTGAAAAGTGAGGTTTGTTTTTCCATTTCGGGACCTCCCATGGTCTCGTCTGATTTGACATTTCAAAACGAGACGTGGACAAGAGGTTTCGACGATTAGAATCGCAAACTGGCCGTAGTCGTGACTACGTCTCGAAAGAGCGAATTAGAATCTGGGGGCTGGAATGGTCTCGATGATACCATACTTCATGAAAACGCTAATCGTGTTGTGCTTACGCCAAATACAGTAGAAGGTATCATTAGGTGTGTTTGTTATTTTGGTGTAGGGTAGGGTAGTGCAGACTGCTGGTGTAAGTCATGGCTGTCAGTGTGAAGGAGATTCAACAAACGCGTTTGTGCAGATTCTGCAAATATTTTAACCTAAAGAATAAACAAACAAAACAACTGTGTGAACGATGGATGATTTGTATAGTAAAATAAAGTATTATGGATTTGGGACTATATTATTGTCTGAAGTTTGCGACGATGATTATGAATCTCATTTAGAAGTTCTGATTTTGAAGACAGCTTAACCGTAATAATATTTTAAATACACTTTACCGCAGAAGAAGCAAAACTGTATAGAGAGAGTTTTTTGAGACGTAGTGCTTTTGGTACCTGCCTATGCGGATATTGGATTCAAAAAGCATTTTCGCATTGGCAGAGCTTTATTCAACGAATTTTCTTGATATCTACAATTTAGTTAATACTCTATCAACAGTTTTGAGTTGGGTTGGATTTAGGCTAGCATCGCTCTAGTAGATAAGCCACTGCAGCTTGGCTTGGGATCATGATCGAGATTGCTGCTAATGTTGATTTTGAGAGTTTATGAGAAGTGTTGCGAATTCCAAATCTAAGCAGAAAAAGAAATTGAATAAGAATAAAAAATATAAAAAGCTTACCAGTTTCGCATCTTTCTAATTGTTTCTCTTGAGTGGATGAAACGATTTCATATGTTTGATCGGAGTCTTTATCGTATGACTGTTTAAAATATACCTATGCGCCTGTATGCGCCAAAAAAAAACGACTAATATTGCTGTCGACACGACAGAGGCCCTTCAGTTACGTACTATCGAGTTCAATTAGCCTAGTTTATACCGACAACTTGGTCCGCGGACCAAGTACCAAATTCGGACTATATCCAAACCAAATATTTGGTTCGAATGGTGTAAACAGTTGCAGACTAAGCTGGTCCGCTCTTGGTTCGGTACTCGCCAGCAAGTGTACCGAACTAAATTTGGTTCGATCTGTATCAAAATTATGAGGTTATGTTGATTGTTATTATTGTGAATTGTGTTGGTTCTGATTTTCTAAGGCAATCTGAGCGTACTTACTCATGTTTTTTTTGGATACGAATTGTGTAGATGAATAGTTTCGACTTGTTTTTGACATTTGACGAATTGCGGGCGTACACATTTAGTTCACGCGTTGCAAGACGGTGTAAACGGGCGGAAAGCAAGCATTGGTCCTACTGTACTATCCCCACCAGCTTGGTCCTATCGGACCGAACTAAACGAGTTATCGATGTAAACTAGGCTAATGCTTCGAAGTGGAAGTGACAGATTTCCACTTGCCAAATGAGAATCATATAATAGGTGTGTCTGTTATCCTCCACTAGTGCACACGAAACTCCACTTTTCTACCATGCGGCGTTTGTTATGCTGTTTGTGCAACTAGTGTAGAGTGTTTGTTATATTAGGGTAGGTTGCCTATTACTGCACTCGCTACCCCAGACCCCAGGTCAAGAGGAGGTGTGACAAGTGCAGCGTAGTGTAGAATAGTGTGGGGAGCTTATTTCGTGTATTTTGTGAACAAACCATGTCTTAAAACCTGACTTATAATAAAGATAAACGAACAAAAAGGAAAATTTGTAGCGAAAAATCAGTGTACATCTTATCAAATGAATTGAAATGGGTGATGAAAATAGTGAAAGTAATGTATATACTACATATTGATTGAAAGGTTAGGTTAACATAAATAGGGTGTTCCGGTGATCATCTTACAAACTTCTAGGGTAGATAAGACAATCGAAAATAAGAAGAAAAGTTCATATGAACATGGGTCCGGAAACGCTTATTCCTTCTTCACCAAAATAACCCCCTGGTCTGTACGCCCCTGGTTAAAGGTGACAAAATCCGGAAGGCTCAAATTGATGAACCTACCAACTAGATTTCATGTCCCAAAATAATTGGTGACGATAGCTACAGTCTACAGTGGTACCAATAAAGCTATAAAGCGAAGAGTGCGGTTTTGAAGGTCATTTTCGAAGTGCCATAGCTCCCTGAGGAAGCGTTTCCGGACCCATGTTTATATGAACTTTTTTTCTTATTTTCGTGTGTTTTATCTACCCTAGAAGTTTGTAACATGATCACCGTAACACCCTGTATATGTCAACAGATATGACAAAGATAGACACCCCTGAATGGGACAAATAGACGGAATGATTTATTTTCATTAGCACCGAGTTTTTATTTCAAGAAAGTTCAGTAATCCATTTCAGAGCGGAGGTTTGCGGAATTTTGGAAATAACGAACGCCTGGACTTTCTTCACTATCTAAAAGCTACCCGATAGGCACTGTGGGCCCTCTACCACATAAATCCAGAGGGTGGCGCTCGAGCATTTTTGTTTAACATCAACAATTCCCTCATCCCCGTCGGGAATTAAACCCGGAAAATCTCGGGGCACGTCACATTTTTATATTTACTGATTTTTTACCTACACTTTTTGTCCAAAACATTTTTTTTTATCTATAAAAATAAAAGAGTGGGGGAGATTCAATTATTTTTTTAAACAAAAGGAGATTTCTCCCGTTTCGCTTGACCGATTTTAACAAACTTGGGCTCATATGAAAGAGCGTAATCTGCTCTACAAAATGCTTATTTGGTTTTCAATTTGTCACCTTCGCCGTCGCCACTAGATGGCGTTTATTAAAATGGAAGCATATTTTTGAGTTTTTTTCAAAAAAATCAAATGTAATGATATATTCATTTCTATATATTTTTGTATAAAAAATAATAAAAAAAAATACAGAGAAAGATAAAAAAAACATCGATTTTTTTATGCTAGAATAAAGGCTTTTCTCTAATTCAAGAAAATTTTCTACCTACAGTTTGACCTATTTGTTTTCGGGTCACCCTGAAAAAAAGTTTATTAATCGACCGATCTGGCTCGAGTTTTTTTTTAACTGTAGACCTTGACAAACTGTATCTTCTCAACAAAAATAACCTCGCTTACAAAAAATCAAGGCCAACTTTTCCATTTCCCATGGGCAAAATTTTTATGAACCACATACAAGATTTTTCTAGATATATTCTATGCACGCCACTGGATCCGGCATCCCTCATAACCGGACCATAACAAATTTTACCGCAAAAAAAAATTACCTAGGTATTTGATTAATAATTTTTTTAATTTGCGCCTGTGGTGGAATCACTTTACTCAAATACCTGAAGCAATTTTCAATATTTGCAAAAGAAATGATAGCTGTATTGTAGAAAATGGTGGCTTGGTGGTAATTACCGGAATTAAATTATTTTTTCATGATCAACTGTGAAGTTTTGAAAGTAGATGGATAATCTATTTTTTACTATGAAATAGTTATCACTCGATACTTTCTGATAAGAGTTGGTATTGGCACAAAAACACAAAAAAAACATAATTTTTACTGCGAAATCACAAAAAAACGAAGAATAATTTTTGAATTTGAATTAATTGTTTCTTTTTTAGGTTCAACTGACGACGGAAGCAGATTCGCTTCTGAAACGTTTGATATTGTTAGGTTTTATTGTTCATTAAAAGAATTTTTTTCAGGTGATATAGAAGATCCGGTATATTATAACCCTAGTTTGATTGTTTTTTGATAGGGTGTGGCGAAATACCCAAAAAATCAGGTAAATCAAAGAACTTTTGTTATAAAAATTGTCCTGAACCATGTCCTAGACATTACCACTGCCACGTTATTTCTTTTCTTATTCAGTATCTGGCTCGCTTGCAGGTGGAAGACAAGCATAGAATATGCCCTCGCAAAAAATCCAAGAACCAATGAACCGGAGAATCATCCATGCACGAATGCAAAAATCAAAGAATCAACAAAGAATCAAAAAAATAAAAAATCAAAGAATCTAGGAATCAAAGAGTCCAAGACTAACCAACCCCCAACTAGTCTAGCATAGGTTACAATTTGAATAAATGCATCAGCAGAACCCGCCATTTGGAATGATTTACATGAAATTGGATGCTTTTCACACCAAACTTCTCAAAATTTGTCGAGTGACTGCTAAATTCCAAGAGAATTCCGCCGACTGCCGCGACTGCTAAAGACTACCCAGCGACTGCTAATGACTGCCTATGACTGCCATGTAATTATAGAGACTGCCGTAAGACTGCCAGCGACTCCCAAGAAAATGTACATGTAATGCCAACAGTGAGACACCCCTCGCTCCTCGCTATTCACTTTCTCGATACATTACGGAAAAAGTAAGATGAAACATGGTAATAGATGAACCATCGGTATGATACCCGTATTGGAATTAAGAAACCACTGTCACTTTTTGTGAGACATTCCGATTCATTTTTTTTTATCTTCAAAGATAAATGTTCACCAGAGCAATCAGAGAAATGTTATTTTATCGAGTTTTCTCTGTTTTTCTGTCTCTATCTCTTTCTACTCGAAAATTTGTCTTCAGTCAAATCGATGTAAACAGCTCGGACGGGTCGGTACGGTAGTTCGAGTTCAACTTCGAAGTTTCGTAATATGATACATTACCCGAGCTCCATCGTTGCCAAATCATGCGTTGTTGTTGACAGTGTCACTTCCAGCTGTTATTTAAGCGGGGTATTTAAAAATCTAGATGACGCTTCAGTTAATCCTGTTTTATTTTTCTTTTAAGCGCGATATTCTAAAACGTGTGATGCTCCAGCTTATTGTGTTTTATGTTTTTTGAGCCGGATAAAAAGTTAAGAAGTCTAAAGGGTATCGTTTATGCCAGGGATAACAAACTACAGAATGTATCCCATTTTTTCCAACAATACGATGTAAGCAATCGGTATAATATATGAACATTCACCTTATTAAGAACCTTTGTTTTATATATTATAATAATATAATAGATTTTTAGTTGTAAGGATAGAAAATTTCGAAAGTTGTAAAATCGAGTATGTTTTAAAAATAAGAAATGCGTTATAATTATAATATTATTATGTTCATATTTGAATATAATAAATATACAATACATAATATACTCAATAACGGCTGCGTCTCAAGCATTTAGCATTTGTGCTTATCTCTCAAATCTATAATTTCTGAACTTGAAACAAATGCATGCATAATGCATAGTATAGAATATATATAATGTATAGGGATTGAAAAGATTATTGACAAACGACTTATTGCTTTGAAATTGGGTCGAGTAACCTCTACAGGGTGGACCAGAAGTAATGGGTCATACGGTTACAGTAGATTCGTCACACAAAAATATTGCGACAGACCTCAATTTGTCACATCCGAAAGTTGATATTAACAGAGATACAGGGTGTCAAAGTTGAATTTTGATATTTGATTTTTTCAAATAACTTTTAAAATAACCATGTTATTTTGATGAAATTTCGTACATAGGGGATGTTTGATATGCAAAATTCATATCTGGTCTTGGTATGGATCTAACATGTAGGGAGCGCCACTTACACATAACTTTTCACTCATTCAAATGGTCAGAACTTTTTTGTACGCACACGTACATTTTTTTAAGATTGAAAAAGTGATTTTTCCATCATAGTTACTTGAAAAAGGTCTACTTTGTAGAAGTGCCTAGGAGTAACCTTTTTCAAGATATTTGAACTTGAAGTAATCTATGCAATGTGTTTTTAAATGGAAAATTTTGTAAATGAACATAGGAGGCTTTGAAAACGGCATTATCATGGTAATTTTGACATTAGCTCGAATGCTCAATGTTTCTTAAGATAAAAAAATAATCCTCGAATTACTCTAATTTTATATTTTTTTTACAAAAAAAAATGATTTTTTTTTAAAAATTTTTAGTTTTACCGTGACAACGGCATTTTCGATGCCCCCTTTGTTAATTTTCAAAATTTTCCATCAGAAGCAACATTGCATAGATTACTTCAAGGGCAAATATCTTGAAAATGGTCACTCCTATCGACTCTTACACAGTGTACCTTTTTTACGTAGAAAGATAATTTTTTTAATTCAAAAAAAATGTTCGAGTGCGTACAAAAAAATTATAACTATTTGAATGAGTTGAAAGATGTATAAGTGGCGCTCCCTACATGTTAGATCCATACCAAGACCAGATATGAATTTTGCATATCAAACATCCCCTATGTACGAAATTTCATCAAAATAACATGATTATTTTAAAAGTTATTTGAAAAAATCAAATATCAAAATTCAACTTTGACACCCTGTATCTCTGTTAATATCAACTTTCGGATGTGACAAATTGAGGTCTGTAGCAAAATTTTTGTGTGACGAATCTACTGTAACCGTATGACCCATTACTTCTGGTCCACCCTGTAGAGGTTACTCGACCCAATTTCAAAGCAATAAGTCGTTTGTCAATAATCTTTTCAATCCCTATACATTATTATATTCTATACTATGCATTATGCATGCATTTGTTTCAAGTTCAGAAATTATAGATTTGAGAGATAAGCACAAATAATGCTAAATGCTTGAGACGCAGCCGTTATTGAGTATATTATGTATTGTATATTTATTATATTCAAATATGAACATAATAATATTATAATTATAACGCATTTCTTATTTTTAAAACATACTCGATTTTACAACTTTCGAAATTTTCTATCCTAACAACTAAAAATCTATTATATTATTATAATATATAAAACAAAGGTTCTTAATAAGGTGAATGTTCATATATTATACCGATTGCTTACATCGTATTGGCGATTCAAAGAGTCAGCGCCCCAATAAACATTTTTGGTTTTATAAAAGTTCTAGGAACTTTATGGCAACCAAATAATGTAACTAATGTTTTTTGAAAACAGTAACGATAAATGGTTGGTTACATTTATATAACCTTTATAGGCCTTAAACGGTGGAGTTTATTACAGTTGCATAAGTGACCATAATTACCTAGAGCTCGTTACCAATAGTACCCAACACCTCACGGACTCTTCTATACAACTTCATAGATTACTACTTCTAAACTAAATATGAGACATATTACTGTCACCGTTACCTAAATAGGCGCAGAACCATAAGTTATATAATGTTTGCGGTTACTAGTTGGAAACCCGGATAAGGCGCAAGCGCCATATACTGCTTTTCTCTTGTCTTTGTCGAATTCATTTTATCAATAATGTCATCTCTTTTACTTGAGGTGGGCGAAGACAAATCTTTCGCGCATATCAACAAAACGGCAGCACATGATTTATTAATGGCTGATCTGCGGTGTGTCAATAAAGCTCTATTGTGACTTCAATATATTGAGTGTTTTTGTCACAGGTAAGTACCAAATTCCACTGCCATTTTTTTTGCATCGAGTGAAATTCAATTTTGCTTCTAGAAAATGCTCGGGCTTCGGATACAAGGTCTTTTTAATGACTTTATTATGTAAGTCTTTACATTTTGCTGTCGACTTTTTCATAATTGGTACAAAACTAAATGCTTAACTGAAAACCGTGTCCCTTGTATTCAAAATCCCGAATAAGTGTCAGTCTATTTGCGAAAACATTTACATATTTGCAAATCCTGACCAGAAAATCCTCGAAAACCGCAGTACAACAGATAATGGCTGCCACGACGGGTATAAGAAATGGCAGTGACTCCACGTCTGTTAGACGGACGGCGTATTCTGCTTAGGATTCCGTTAAATGATTTGTTATCCGTTTAAGTAATGTGGAAGGATGTTCGTCAACCGAAGACATTTTCTCCGATGACTTCGGGTGTCCATGTGAAATTCGTTTTATCTAATTTATCATTTATCGCTTTTGAAGACTGCTCGATTAACGGAATCCTAAACAGAATTAATACGCCGTCGGTTTAACGCACTGGAGTCACTGCCTTCAGTAATAGTTATTACTACTAGTTCTGGTGAGAACCTTTGGTAACAATTATTTCTACTTCCAGTGCCAGTTGGAAACCTACGGTGTCCAGTATTGTCGTTTCGTGACCAGAGGTAACGGCCGTTACCTACTTTTGGTGATCATTATTACCCCTACATAACTTGTGGTCACCATACCTGTGACCTAACCTCAAAGTTTTTATTTTGTTCAAAATTTGAAATAATAAACAAAGTGCTGATGTTCAAAATTTTTTTTTCAGTACCTATTTGTTCATTTTCCGATGTCACTACAAATAGTTCAAACCGACCATTGCACGTGGGTGGTTTTGGCCCCGAAATAAAAAATATACCTATATATTCCAAGACTGGTCAGGGACCCCAACTCCACGCGCTTCGGAAAAAGACTTGGAAATATACCCATCTGTTAAAAGATAAACGGGCATTTCCTTTTGTATAAGTACGTCGACGGGGGATGAGTTGGGGATAATGATGAATATCAGCGACAGGAACTCTATGAAACATACAAATACAATCATGGCCACTAAAGATAACAAAAATCACTAAAGGCTCTTATAGGAACCTTAAGTTAATTTGTCAACCTGAAGCATCCTAACAGATCCTCAAATCACTTGTAGTATTGAAAAAGTGACCGTGACGCCCTCTATAAAACTTCAAGCTATTGGTGTTTGAATCAAGTTCTCATCAACGCTATATAACCTGTGTATATCACCTATAGTAATGAGAACTAAATGTTCTGTAAGATAGGTGATGGACAGTTTCCTGTGACTATGTTATAAAACCATCAGTGACTACTAACCATTGTTACCGATATATAACCTCGAACACTTTAGGCTAGATCTGATACTATTATAAAACTTCTATATAACTTATCGTTACTTTGAGAACCCGCAAATGTTTATTGGGGCGGAGCGGCCTCTGGCGTTTTGCGCTCGAACTTTCGAGAGCGTGATAGACATCAGCTGTCTCCATGCTGTTTCTATTGGGATCGTGATAACTTGAAGATATATTCCCGATTTTGTTATTATTTATGAAAAGATTCTGATAAACCACGTCGGTATATGATCATAGTGTGCTAATTGAATGGTATTTTTCGGGTTTTGTTGTGATTGTTGGATTCATAAACTCATCGGCATCAGTCTAAAGGGTGTCGATATCAAAAAGCCTCAAGTGTAGTGGCTTTTAGCCAACAAAATAGACGATTATAGTGCATAGATCAAAGTAATCTACTTTTATTAAATGTATATATTTAATTGCTTGAAAGATCTCACCGATATTGGTGATAAAAATCATCATTAACAATGGAAGATCATACGTATGCTCGCCGATATCCGAAGAAAGTTCGTAATAGGCATAATTGTCGCGTACCTCACTGCAATGAGAAGACAATCATCTGCATAATTTTTCAAAGGACCCACGTCGTGAAAAAACTTGATCGAATCCCGACACACACTAAATTTTCCACAGCTAATCTTCCTTCACGAAGAGGCCGGTCAAATCCATTCAGAGCGTCCACTAAATGTTCCAGTTCATTAAAGGCACCATTTCTCAATTGACAACACTCTGCCGATACGAAACACTCGACTGATACGAACAACAAATATAAATTCACGCGCGAAAACCTAATACGGGCTATGAGTAAAATGCAGTTGTCACGCTCTCGAAAGTTCTCGCGCGTTCCGCTGTAGCGCTGCTTGAGCTGTTTGAATCGCCAATTGGAAAAAATGGGATACATTCTGTAGTTTGTTATCCCTGGCATAAACGATACCCTTTAGACTTCTTAACTTTTTATCCGGCTCAAAAAACATAAAACACAATAAGCTGGAGCATCACACGTTTTTGAATATCGCGCTTAAAAGAAAAATAAAACAGGATTAACTGAAGCGTCAACTAGATTTTTAAATACCCCGCTTAAATAACAGCTGGAAGTGACACTGTCAACAATAACGCATGATTTGGCAACGATGGAGCTCGGGTAATGTATCATCTCGTTTCGAACGAACGCAACTGTCGAAGCCACGCTTCAGCACTTGACACATTCCCTTAGAGATGGAAATACTTATCGATATAAAATTCTATCAGGTGCATGTCGATAATCTTGAGAGAATGCAACGGCACATCCTCAAATTTCTTACTTTCGAACTTTCAAGGAAAATGGTTTATGTCTGGATATTGATATTGATTGACTATCCCCATGATTAGATGTAAGAAATGCACTGGTTTTCTTCGTTGGAGCAACACAGGACTGATTTAAAATTTTTGCACAAACTTATCCATAATAAACTAGATTGTTTGTGTTGAATATGTTGAAATTTGTATTCATGTCACACGTATATTATTGTATTAGTGAATTTAGTTTGTTCAAGTTGACAACATCATATTATATTGTCAGATGAATCGATATAGGACGAGATAGCCGTAAAGTCGTCGTATGTTTTAAAACAAAAGTCGCTATAATAATTTTGTGAATGCACAAATGTAATTTTCGAGTCTTCAATTATATCTTTCACAAAAAAGCTTCCAGTGAGATTATTCATCCATTAAGTTCAAGAGGTTATGGGCCCAGAGAGTGAAAGATTGAAGAATTAGCTGAAAATACTTAGTGATTTGGAGCAGCGATTTTGTACAGAGTGATACTTGGATTTGAATTGTTGTGTGGACTCAATAGTGAAGAATGGCTGTGATTCAAGAATACAGTGCCCATATTAGAAGCAAGCAATTTTAATAATTGGCAATTTAGAATATAGTAGCTCTGCTGAGACGGGAAAACTGCCAAGAGGCCATAAGAAAATGAAACCGGTGTTGATGCTTCTATTAAAGAAAAAGAAGAATGGAAAAGAAAGGATTATAAAGCCCAATCAATTATAGTGCAAGGTGTGTCAGATAAGCAAATTTGGATATAATCAAAGATTGCACAACTGCAGGAGCACAAATAGACGCTTTAAAAAATGTATTTGTACGCTCCAGCTCCTTCCCAAGATTGTCCTGTTGGAAAAAACTGTTGAACCTGAAGACTTCAATAAATGAAAAGCTTGAAGATCATTTTTTGAAATTCGATACAATTCTTAGAGAACTGAAGGAGCAGGGATCAGACCTGAGTGAGAGTCATTTATTATTATCTCTGCCAGCGCAGTATGACACAGTAGTTACAGCTCTGGAGACAGTCTCAGATGTCAAGTTTGATTTTGTGAAGGCGAGACTCTTGGATGAGGAAATAAAAATGAAATCAAAAATCGATAGAAATTATGAAGATAGTGAATTGGGCCTAAATGTAGTTCCCAGAACATGTTTTGTGTGTGGCAGTCCACAACATTTTCAAGCACATTGTCCGAGAAGAAAGGAACATATTATTTTTAGAGGCAGAGGAAATTACAGAGGTTTCAGAGGAAACCCTGTATAAGGAGGTGGCAGTCATAATAAATCGAAAGAAAATGGAGATAAGAAGCATCATGCAAACACAGCTGAAGGAGAAGTACTAATCTATGCCCTATGCTGCAAACCACTGTAATGAAATCGAGGGCAAAGTATGTTTTGTATTGGACTCGGAGGCCAGTAACCATTTTGTACAAGAAAGCTTAGAAGACATAATGTATGATATATACAGGTGCTACCAAACTATGTATCAATACATATAGCCAATGGAGAAGTTTCTAAATCCAATAAAATAGTAACCCTAAACCTAAAAGCATAAATTGTTCCCAAAATAAAGCACAACCTACTATCCGCCTCGAAACTAACCTCAAGAGGACATAAGATCATTGTGGAAGGAAATGGTACAACCATAAGTGGTAGACATTTTTTGCTGCATTGTGAGGTTAAAAATTGACTATATGTGTTGACAATGGACATGCTGAGAGTCGAACCATCTATTCATCAAGGTCATATTTCAGTGGAAAAGGATTTATGGCATAGAAGATTTGGTCATGCAAGCAATGATGCACTGAGGCAGCTAGGTTTATCAAAATCTGATAAAATGTACAGTAGTTGTATGGAAGGAAAAGCAACCAGGCAACCATTTGATAAAAGCAGATGAACCGCAACTGCTATGGGAGATCTGGTTCATAGTGATGTTTGCGGACCAATCAATCCGGACACTATTAAAGGTGGTAAGTATACTTTCAAACTATATTGGATGATTATTCACATTTTTTGGTGATAAAAATATTAAAAACCAAAGATGTGAAAGACGTTTAAAGACAGCACCAGGTCAAGGTCAGAGGATTTAGACTTGATAACGGAGGAGAATTCTTTTCAAATGAAATAAGGAGTTTTTGTAGGAAAAATGGTATATTGCTCTGGAATATACCATTCCTTATACTTACTCCACAAGAGAACGGAAAAGCTGAAAAAATGAATAGGACATTGCTGGATAAAGTGAGAACTAAAGTTATAGATTCCGGTATCCCTAAAACAATATGAGATGAAGCTTTGAAATGTTCTGTGTAAGAGCTCAATCGAACCCCAACTAGAGCATTACCGAGAGGTTTAACACCATCAACAATTTGGCATGTGCGAAATGATCTCAGTAAGCTCAAAATTTTTGGATGTCAATAAGCCTGGTTCACCATTTTACCCAAAGGTGAAAGCGAAAAAGGCTGTTATGGTGGCGGCTACCGCTTGTGGTTACCAGACCAGCAGAAAATATATAGTCAGATCCAGAGACGTAAGATTTGATGAGAGCTCAATGGAGTACAAGGGTCATGAAAAGAAAAAGACAGAAAATGGATCCGAAGAAGTAACTCAGTCGGTCTTCTTACCTGATGAGGAAGAAGAGGAAAATGAAAAGACGGAAGACCACAAATACATGATATGGAGGAAGAGGAACCTCTTGTAATAGCAATCTACTGTGCCTATTGTTTGCTCACAGCGGTTACTGATGATCCCAAAAGCTACTTAGAAGCCTGTAAAAGTGCTGAATGGAGAGAAGCAATAAAGAAGGAAATTGAATCTCATGAAAAGTCGGAAACTTGGATTTCAGCAGAACTCCCTGAAAGACAATTAGCCATTGACACAAAGTGGACTTTCAGAACAAAAGAAGATGGTACAAAGAGGGCTAGATTGGTGTCAAGAGGTTTCCAAGTACCATACACTGAAAATGATGATTTTAGTTATGCACCAGTGTGTAGATTAGCTACCGTTAGACTACTTATATCAGTGTATTTACAGAATGATTGGAAACTGCACCAGATTGATGTTCCCACTGCATTTCTAAATGGATTTATAGATACCGAGGTGTATATAAAGGCACCTGAAGGCTTGAAAACGGATTCAAGGCATTTAAAACTAAAACGTGCTTTATGGACTTTAGAAATGCACCCGAGTGTTGGAACAATAAATTCAATCAAGTCATGACGAAATTGAATTTCACAAGATCCCAATATGATTATTTCTTATATTCTAATGGCAAAATATCTCTTGCATTATTTGTAGATGATGCTTTGATAATTGGACCAGAAGACCAAGTCAAGAGACTCATCAACAATTTATTTCAAGAATTCAATGTCAAAACAATGTCAGAAGTGAAGCCATTTCTTGGAATGGATTTAACCAGAACTAACAATGATGTACAAATTACCCAAAAACGAATGATTCAAAAGTTATCACAAGAATTCAGGATGGAAGAAACTCGGTAAGTTGTAACTCCAATGGAAGTCAAGTTTCAAATAGATATGTGTGCTGCATTGGTACATGGTGTTCCATATCGAAGATTGGTGTGCAGTTTGATGTACCTATCTATCTTTAGTATCCAGACCGGATAAAGCATTTGGTGTATCATATTTATCTCGTTTGTTGGACAGGCCATCTTCGAGTGCATGGAAAGCAGCTAAGAGAATATCACGATATCTCAGATACACTATTGATCATGGACTTACACGAAGTCGGAAAATGAACTAATAGGTATTTGTGATGCTGATTGGGGAGGTGATCATCAAACTCGCAAGAGTGTAAGCGGATTTGTGTGCTTTCATGGAAAAAATCCAGGCATTCAAGAAAACAGAACTGTGTTGCATTGTCGTCGATGGAGGCAGAATACATTTTGGCAAAATTGGCAGCACAAGAGCTTGTTAACCTGAAAGGTGTGTTTGGTGACTTGACAAGTATGTGAGAACCAGCGATTTTGAACATGGACAATTTGAGTGCTATGTCTTTGATAAAGAACTGTGAGGACTCAAAGTGCAGTAGGCACATATATATTAGATATCATTTTATCAAAGATCTTTATTTGAAAGGGATTATAGTACTTAAATATGTTTGGTCTGTAGAAAATTGTGCGGATATGTTTACAAAATCTTTGGGAAAAGAAAAATTTGCAAAGTTTAGATCAAGTGTATTAAGCAGATGTATATAGTGTAGATTGTACTGATTCTTTGGTCAATTTAAACGTATTTTGAATTGCAAAAATAATTTGGTTTGTAAATACATTTAAATTAAGGGGAAGTGTTGAATATGTTGAAATTTGTATTCATGTCACACGTATATTTGTATTAGTGAATTTAGTTTGTTCAGGTTGACAACACCATATATTGTCAGATGAGTTGATATAGAACGAGATAGCCGTGAAGTCGTCGTATGTTTTAAAAAAAGTCGCTATAATAATTTTGTAAATGCACATATGTAATTTTCGATTCTTCAATTATATCTTTTACAAAATAGCTTCCAGTGAGATTATTAATCCATCAACTTTAAGAGTTCGTATATTCTGAATTCTGAGTCGGATAAACCTTCTTGTACCCCGAAGCGTCATTCAAATATATTTTTTGTTCCCAAACCTCGAATTAATATTTGTGAAAATTCACCTTTATTAGGGTGACCAGACGTCAGGATAAATAACCAAAAGCCCAAATACTGCACTGAAAACGAGGCAAAAATGTTTCAAATTTTTTTTTGGCGTACAACCGCATGGGATATTTATAAATTGATAAAGTAGGTCACTGGGCATTGAAAATGGGAAATTACAACATTTTTTATCAGGGCCGAATTTTTTTATTGCGAAATGTGTCAAAAGTGTGTTTCATTACTTTTTCACACATACCTCGCTCGCCATATCTCTGGAAAAAATCTAGATATCAAGATTTTTTTTTTATTGATAAAGGAAGTGTGGGAGAAGGTAACCGGGGTAGTTCATTCGTTAGTATGAGAAATTCAGTTTTTTTGTAAAACTGCGAAAAACTTCAAAATTAAGATTTTCTGCAGAGCCATTTTCAGTAAGCAAGAAACTTTTTTATTTTAGGGAATTTTGCTATACTATCTGCGTATGAAATGAAGCAAAAGATTCGAAAACATTTTCGAAAAAAGAATCAGCATTCTAAGTTATATAGTTTTCGAATTATAGTTAGTCAAAGTTGAGTTTTCGCATGGCGCGGCGTTCAAACTACCTTGCTGCCGCGCCTTGCATTAATTATTTTTATTATTGGTTTTAGCTGTAAGTTCAAAACTGTAAATGCAAGTTCCGAAAGATTCTGAAGTATATTATAGCCTTAGATCAATAATCTTCACAATCTCTTAAGCTTTCTTGGTTCAGGCAGTTACTGCAAGTAGATTAATTTAATTATTCCATACATACCTGGAATTTCTCATAAACTGAAACGTTTAGGTCAAACATATATAATATACGGACCATTTTCAAAACTAATCGCACACTTCGCTCTAATTTAACAAATACTAGACCTGATAATATTAATGAGTCCACTAAAAATGTAATTTATAAAATTCCTTGTGAATGTAATAAATTTTATATTGGAGAGACCTCACGACCCTTAAAAAAGAGAATTGAAGAACATAAATCATACATGAAAAAAAGGGAATTTCATAGATCGGGAATTTGTCAACACGCATTTGATAATAATCATAGAATAAATTGGGATACTTCAAAAATCTTAACAAAAGAACCATGTTCTAAAAAACGTAAACTTAAAGAAAGTGCATATATAATGTTAAATTCTAACGAATGTGTAGCAACTTGCTCTGTAAATCTAAGTAATACATGGTTACCTTTATTAAGAAATTGAACATAACCCAAAAAAATGAATTATAAATACTGAACATATATAAAGTTAAACAATCAACACCAAACACTTCAATGTCAGTAAAAGTGACATTTTGTGCCAAAAACACAAAAAACACAATTTTTACTGCGAAATCCTAAAAAAACGTAGAATAATTTTTGAATTTGAATTAATTGTTTCTTTTTTAGGTTCCACTGACGATGAAAGCAGATTCGCTTTTGAAACGTTTGTTAGGTTTTATTGTTTACTAATAGATTTTTTTTCAGGTAATATAGAAGATCCGGTATATTAACACTAGTTTGATTGTTTTTTGATAGGGTGTGGCGAAATACCCAAAAAATCAGGTAAATCAGTTACTGCAACTTGCATATTCTCTTCCTGGTGCAATTCAGGCACATCTTATCGTCAAAGTTTCTCATCTAGCACTGGTTCTTGAGTAGAAAAATTGACCATCCAAGTATTTTCTTTCTGGCTTCATTTGAATATGGCAAGTGTACCAAATTCTTAATTAATACAGACATGTTGTAACAAAACATAATAGATTGATTTGGGTTTCGTCTTTGTTATACGAGAAGGGTACATTTAAGTTGAGACAGTCCGATATCTTGAAAACGATAGTAACTTGAAAAGTTAACGTTAAAGTTGTTGGGTACTGTGACATTAGAAAAATGATAATGATTTTGGATTTTGAAATAATAACAAAAAGATAGTCAAGACGTTTTATTATATCATGGAACACATCACATAAAAGTCATAAAACGAAAGCATGAGTTGTCTCAAAAATGTATTTTAAAGATAAGTCGACAAAATAATACCCATGAATAGCTACTTACATATATTATTACAGAACGGCAAGGTGGTCTTGACTGACTATAGCTAAACATCAAGCTTGGTGTTCTTGGGCTTGCATTCATATGACTATGTTCCATAGTTAAAACGTCTTGACTATGTTTTTTTTATTATTTCAAAATTCAAAATCCTTATCATTTTTTTAGGCCCGTATTGTCCGTTCATAGTTAAGCGCGTTCAAGGTTTGACGGCGTTTAAATACCAGATTTTGCATAGAAAATATTGTATTTAAACGCCGTCAAATCTTGAACGCGTTCAAGTATGAACGGATAATACGGGTCTTAATGTCAGAGGACCCGATAACTTTTACTTTAATCTTTAAATACCTATCGTTTTTTAGATATCGGGCTGTCTCAACTCAAACGGACCAACAAGTACAACAAAGAGGAAACTCAAATTAATCTACAGAGTGACCCATTTGAAAGCGGGCCACCCTCATAACCTTTTAATTCATTGATCGATTTTGACAATCTTTTTTTAAAATGTAGAGAAGGGAAAGGTTTATTTTGAGGCCATACGTCGCCCAGTTTTTTTTTCCAAAAACCAAGGCTACTAGAGCATATTTAGAGGCTGAAAAATCCAGAAAACAAATTAGCGATTTTTTTAGAGAAAATCTGCCTACGGCACTGGATTTTCCACTTCCTGAAATGGGACTGTAACAAACTTCATGAAAAAATATTTAATTCAAAAATATTATTCCTGTGTGTAATTTTTTTCTATTTTTTTTTGTTTGTCTCGTTTGTTTGTTTTCATTATATTTTGACATGGGAAAATCTATAAAATTTTTATATTTATTTTTTTTTTTCTGATAGATTCGCTATCGCAAGAGTTTCGAGGTAAAATACTTCTTGTGCATAAGAAAATTGATCGTTAATTTTTAATATTTTCTCATGAAATTTTGTACAGATCCAATTCAGGGTATGAGGAATCCAGTGGCGTAGACAGATTTGTTCTAAAAAAATCGCTAATATGTTTTCTGGATTTTTCGCTCTCTAAATATGCTCTAGTAGCCTTGGTTTTTGGAAAAAACTGGGCGACGTATGGCCTCAAAATAAACCTTTCCACTCTCCACATTTAAGAAAAAAAATCGTCAAAATAGCTCCATAAATGAAAATGATATGGGGGTGGCCTGCTTTCAAATGGGTCACTCTTCATGTGTATCATGTTTTCTTAGATGTACAATTGCCACATTTAAATAAAGCCAGAAAGAAAATACTTGGAAGGTCAATTTTTCTACTCAAGAATCAGTGTTCGATGATGTGAGAGAAACTTTGACAATATGTTTATTTCCTGCATTGCATCAGAAATGAAATGTTGCAATGACTGTGAAAGATGTGCAAATTGCATCAACATCCTAAACCATAAAAGCTTATAGAGATGCGAGGATTTTTTATCTAAGACAGGGTGTCCCAGATCAACTGGTCACTTTCTTATACAGCAAATAGAGGAACCATAAATAAGAAGTTTGAAATGAGGAACCCATGGCCGCAGGTGCCCCGTTTCCTAGATACAGGGTGTTTTGTTATTTAGGAAAACAAAAATTACATGCATGCCACGGTTTTTGGAACACATTTTGTTTTCTTTCAAAATACTCAATCAATTTCCAATGAAAAAAGTCTCTTGAGTTTTTTCTCTCTGACGACCATAACAGAGTATATGATTTCCTAATGTTACCAAAACTGATAATTTTCGGTTTTCAACGCTTTGAAGGACACTGGTATGAATTTTTTTTTTTTACTCGAAAACGGTGCGTCGAAGAGAAAAAAGTCAATGGAAATAAAAAATTATGTTATACCATTTTTTTTCGAAAAATGGTGCAGACAATATGTTCTCCAACTCCGGCCCTGGACAAGGTTTTTTTTCTTCAAATACTCAGAAACATGCAATACCATTAAGTATCTAAACCCTGCAAATTTCATCAAAATCGTTTGAGCGGTTTTCACGATTAGTATTCAGATATTCATTTTTTTAAAAAAAACTTGTACACTCTGTATCTAGAAAACGGTGCTTCCGGCCATGATTTCCCCATCTCAAGCTTCTTATTTATGGTTCCTCTATTTGCAGTATAAGTAGTGACCAGTTGATCTGGGACACCCTGTATACTTCAAAATCTTTCTGAACTTGTATTTACAGTTCTGAGTTAACACATGAAACCAATTGGACGCACCCATAATAGTATTTGATGCAAAGGAGAGGCGGCGCGGCATGGCTGTTTGAAAGCCTTGAGCCGCCCGTGCGGAGACTCAACTTCAACTATACAACTTAGAAAGTTTATGTTGAAATTAAGATTGCAAAAACCAATCAACCATATTCCGAAAGATCAATCATAAATCTCATCATTATGTCTTATCTTTTGAAAGCCCATTAGTAGAAATTGTACAAACACCCTTTTTGCGTCTCAGAAAAAAGGGTACCCGTGACAAAATAACTTTATTACCCTATAGAATAGGATAAACCATTTTTGGTGTGCGTAGTTTCTTTTTATAAGAGCTACAATTATTAGTCTTAGGGCCGGTACTTTCACCTTCAAATAAGCGCTATTTGTCAAATAACTATCCGTCAGAATAACACATCGATCAATCATTATCTGACGGATAGTTATTTGACAAATAGCGCTTATTTGAAGATGAAAGTACCGGCCCTTAGATGAACTGGTATTGAATACAGTTGCATCGAAATTATTGCTCTCGTTTTATTATCCATGAACCTCGTATTTTCAATAGGTTATGGGCCCAGTAACGTTCAACCGTTCAACGAGGAAAAGTGAAGTGTTTGGAAGTTTCGTGTGAAGTTACTTCTTGGGGAAGCGCAAGTTCTTTAAGTGGTTGATGAAAAACTTCCCGCTAAACCTGACGGTCGATGGAGAAAACATGACGTACCTATATGCGGAGGAAATCATCACTAAATATCTTAGTGACTCATTCTTGAACTTCGTGAAGAATAAGCCAACAGCTCGAGATGTCTTCGCAGACATGGATGCAATTTATGAAAGGAGAAAAGTTTAGCCACTCAATTGGCATTACGTAAAAAACTTCTCAGTCTGAAGTTTCGAGGAGATCAGCAGCTGCTACAACACCTCACTATTTTTGATGACATCATCACAGAATTACAAGCAGCTGGAGCTAAATTGGATGAAATGGACAAAACTTCACATCTCCTTAATTCTCACGATGCCAACCGCTTACGAAAGTGTAATCAGTAATCACTGCTTTAGAGACCTTGGAAGAAGACAATTTGAATTTGTCTTTCGTGAAAACGCGATTATTGGACCAAGAAGTGAAACTCAAAAACGATAACACGACAAGTCTCAAAGTGCTCAACGCTTTCAGGGGTTCCCCAACTTGTAAAGATTCCTTTGCATATGGCCAAACACAGCACAAAAAGAAGAAATTTTCTCATAATAAACAAGAAGGTTATTTCAAAAAGAACAACAAAAATGCCTATAAATCATCCAATATTAAATGCGACCATTGTGTCGGAACAAATCATGTGATGAAAGATCGCTACTTCTATAAACAAATGCTGGAAAAACAACGTGCCATTCAAACCGTTGCACGCACGCAATCAGATGGACATGATTTTGCCTTTATGCTCAGAAATGATCTTGCAACAACAACGAAGCAGACTGGAGATGCATGGTTTCTTCCCGATTCTGGGGCAACAGATCATATTGTCAACCAAGACAAATTTCTTACTACAAAATATGACTTACCAAGACCAATTCCAAATTCCGATAGATATGTAGCTAAAATAGAACAACAGTCGTAGCCATAAAAGGAGGATCCATGGAAGTGATGACAAATCAATGGTTTGAAAATGTGAACAGGGAGGTTTTTGGTCATTCTGATTGAGATTCCGTTGTCAGTTTTTTTCTAAAAAATTCCCTAATACGATTTTCTGAAATTTGACCCACTTTGAACCCTCATAATCACCCAAAAGTACGTCCCTGGAACTGATTTGGTATATTGTTCAAAAAGTGTTTGACGAGACCTAACAAAAAGAAAAAGAATGAAAATCGGTTAATAAACAAAAATGTTACAAGGGTGGGACACTTCAGAGTGGACACCCTGTATAATAGTTTTATAGGTTTATGCTATAGTTTTATGGGTATATGGCTCAGGGGCGTAGCAACTGGGGGGGTTTTGGGGGGTCAGAACCCCCCCTCTCTTGATCAAAAAGTGTCATCGAAAAACACATTTAGATATGATTGATAAATAATAGCAGCTACAATCTCTTGGAAAATTCCTCAAATTTTTTTGCCTGCGCCGCTCATGCACTCTCGATCCGGGCTGCATATAGGCAAAACCCACAACGGATTAGCAATAGGCGCTTAAAGTTGGGTGCCCATGGGCTGTTGCTAATACGATGTAGCTTTTGCCCGCACGGTCAAGGCAAAACGTACAACTGATTAGCAATTGGCGTTCTGTACAGACGTTTTGAATCAAATCCATTATGCAAACGCACATTATAATATGTTATTTTGAATTTTCCTACCTATAGATATAATTTTATTATTCCTTTTGAGCAAAAACCTCTTGAAGAGCGAGATTTATGTCATTGTTATCAAAATAGCGTAATAAACGTGTTTTATATTATATTTATTATAATAAAAGAAGAATTTTGTATAACGTGTATGTCGTAAAAATTTTTTTAGCAAAGCGCTTTCGGTGAAACCACCTTTATCAGTGCCTTTATAGTCAAAAGAACATAATTATTATTAGTTAAAACAATACAATAGCGTCTTCAACACGTATGTAGCAACTGATGTGTAAAAGCACAACAGGTTTTTGATCGGTCCAAAACCTCTAAATAAACTAAAATATTTATGACTACAGAAGTTTAGATTTTAGAAAAAAAAATTAGACTTTGGTGAGCGTTTAATGTAGAGTGCTGATTTCTAGGTAGGGTTTGTACTGATTGTACTGACGTTGTTAATCGCGTGTATTTTGTTACTGGGAGCTACACAGGGGCACAGAGCGATCTATTTTTTCTCTAAATAATTAAATAAAACGTGTTTTTTTTCATATGAACATAGGTTCGATAATTCTATTTTCGATTTTTTCCAATATGTTTGCACACAATCTGGTACGGGGGCGGGAGGTTTTATTGGGGTGAAAAGTTATGATTTGATGCTATTTTTACGAAGCGGTTAGAGGGCGCTACGTACACTATTATTATTTCATTTAATTTGCCTTGACTTTTTTGACTGCAAACCTCTGAGATGTTTTATGAATAAATCTTATTTCTACATCTTTTTTGTGGAGAGAGGTATACTTTCTCAACAACGCTAGAGGCAACCGTTTGCCAAAAATCTACACATTTCTGCGTCGGAGTGCGTCGAGGGCGCGCAGCGCTGTACTTGAATAATGGAAAATTAAAAAGCTTTTTCGGACCTATGTTCATACGAAAAAAAAATAATTATTTTTCATCAAGAATCAATACTCTGTCATTGTTCTACGATTGTTCGTGGATACCTTGTATAATGATGTACAATTTTTTTTATTTTTTTTGTTTGATTCAACCTCTTCTAAAACCGGCTCCACACTATGTGGCCAACTAGGCAAATGTTGGCGATGCGTGGTATTTGAAACATGTCTGTGAGTCTGTAAATGAGTTATAACTCAATGGAATATATGCCATATGAGGTGGGTAGTCTTACAGAAAATATTTCTTTGATGTATATCTCATTCGGCGACTTACAGACATGTTTTAAACTCCACACATCGCCAACGTTTGCCTAGTTGGCCACATAGTGTGGAGCCGGTTTGATATACATTTCATAGTCCGCAAACGGAGCACACAGCATCAACATCAAGCGCCCCTTTACAGAAAAACATTACTTCACAGAGTTTCTATGATAGGTGGTACACCTGATCACATGCATCAATAACAAGGAGGAATGTACACAAATTAACGTGAATCAGTGAGATTAAGATTGGTGCGTAGAGCTGTCGTGGTTGTTATTTTTTGTTAATTGAGTTGTAGTGAAATTTGTAACAGATTTAATTATTTTGATTGTATGTTTCTTTAGTATAACTTTCATGCCCATACTTCCCCGCTTGCCAATTTGCACAATTAGAGACCAAAACGGAAAAGAAATTTGGCAAAAAATCAAATTTTTATTGTTCCTGCAGTCTGCAGTACTTGCTTGAGACTTACGCATCGCTTTTGGACCGATCAAAGACCTGTTTCTTGCCTTTGAAGCTCACGGTGTACGGTAGCACAAAAAATCTCATATACAGGGTGTCCCAGCAAGGGTGGCCACCGGCCATATCTCAGAAACTACTGGACCTAAAAGTTCAGGAAAAAAAATTATCACTAAAGTGGCCACGAGAAAATGCTGGGAAATATTTATAACTTCGAAAATTTTCCGCTAGGGGGCGCAATCAAAGCTTAAATATTAAAATTCGAAATTTCTCCGGAAATTCTCAGATTGAGGTATATCTTTATCAACATGCATGGTTAGAAAACCTAGACAATTTCACGTCTTTTTGGTACAGGGCTCATTGGCGTACCGATCTTCGTGTGAGTAGGGAAAGGTAGTGAAAGTGTAATTGTTCAAGTGGCTGTAACTTATAAACGACTTGTCCGATTTTGTTGCGTATAGGCTTGTTTGGAAGATAAATGTGAGTACTTTGGTATATCGTATCCAGTGATGCGTGATTGTCTCCAAAAAAGTTGCTAGAAGGCGTAATTTGAATTAAAAACTGTTATTTTCGTTTCACCGCAAAAATTTAAATGGTACGGTATAATTCTGATAACAGAATCGAAATGAAGATTAAATTTACAAGAAAAAACCTTAAAAAAAAAAAAAAAAAACCTTAAAAACCTTAAAACATTAAATTTTACATAATTTGGACTAGTTATTATTATCAGAATTATACCATACCATTTAAATTTTTGCGGTAAAATGAAAAACACTGTTTTTAATTCAAATTACGCCTTCTAGCAACTTTTCTGGAGACAATCACGCATCACTGGATACGATATACGAAAGTACTCACATTTATCTTCTAAACAAGCCTATACGCAACAAAATCGGACAAGTCGTTTATAAGTTACAGCCACTTAAACAATTACACTTTCACTACCTTCCCCTACTCACACAAAGATCGGTACGCCAATGAGCCCTGTACCAAAAAGACGTGAAATTGTCTAGGTTTTCTAACCATGTTGATAAAGATATACCTCAATCTGAGAATTTCCGGAGAAATTTCGAATTTTAATATTTAAGCTTTGATTGCGCCCCCTAGCGGAAAAATTGCGAAGTTAAAAATATTTTCCAGCATTTTCTCGTGGCCACTTTAGTGATCATATTTTTTTTCCTGAACTTTTAGGTCCAGTAGTTTCCGAGATATGGCCGGTGGCCACCCTTGCTGGGACACCCTGTATACCTTGACTTGTAGCATATACTTTTTTGTCCTCGAATTCTTGCAAACTTCAGCCCTACTTATTGTCTCAGCTTGGCATCTGCATCCTTGGCCAAAAAAGTAACACTCACAAGCTTTGGTGCAAAAATAAATATTGTATCTCTAGTGTAGTCGATTTTTTACTCTCTTTGTATAAAGTTAAATATTAAACCTAGCTATAAAAAATATATATATTCTAACTAATTAAAAATAATTAAAAACGTTTATTAGGTTGTATTGACAACATAGACAGACAAAACTTGCTTTTCAAAAGGTGTTTGTTTTTTTTTGCTCAACTGGAATAATAAAAGCTATATCGAGATGTGGGAAAATTCAAAATAACGTAGGTATGTGTTTAATGGATTCGATTAGAAACGTCCGTACAGAATGCCCATTGCAAATCAGATGTACGTTTTGCCCTAATCGTGCGGGCTAAACCTACATTATCGTATTAGCCACAGCCAATGGGCGCCCGACTTTAGGCGCCTATTGCTAATCCGTTGTGGTTGTGGGTTTTGCCTATATTCATCCGGGCTTGTGGCGTCCGAACCCAAAACCCCCATATACGAAACCACCCCCTTATAAATTGTCTGGGTCCTATGCCACTGATATGAGTGATATGGGTGGCTACCAGCCACATTCAATTTGGCGTAAGCGTGACTTTGAACACAGATTCGATGAAGTGGTAGCTTATGATTCTCGTTTGCCAAGGAGAACTTTGACAGTTGTAATTCGAAAACAAATTGAATGTAAACCTTACATATGATTCCCGTTGAAAATTTGACAGATCCACTTCGAAATGAAATTCAATGTAAACCAGGCATAAACTGACGTTTTGCGACGTTTGTTTGATATGATGTTGATTTTGCTTATGTTATGTTATATGTTATAGCCGTCCATTGCCTGGATGAGAGAAGAATGTAAGGTTTAAATTTTACATTCAATTTGTTTTCGAATTGGAACTATCAAAGTTCCGCTTGGCAAACTAGAATCATATGCTACCTTCTACAATGAATTTGTATTGAAAATCACGTTATGCCAAATTCAATGTGGGTCCGTAGCATGTTCCGTTTGGCACTTGGCACTGAAATCTGTCACTTCCACTTCGAAGTGAGATCCAACCAGGCATGATTGTAAATGGAATAATGAGGTGTGTTTGTTATGCTTCACTAGTGCACACTTTTCTACAATCTACACTACAACACTCAGTGTGGCTTTGTTTGTGAAATGTTTGTCTATTTTTTAGGATAGAATATCTTTTCCAGTTAAGTGAAGATATTCTATCCTGAAAAACAGCCAAACATTTCACAAACAAAGCCACACTGAGTGTTAAAGTGTAGAAAATTGTGCACTAGTGGAGCATAACAAACACACCTCGATAGAAAAAGAAAATGATCTGTCAATTTCTAAGCCGTAAGCCGTAAGCGTAAGCCCGAGTATCCGAGTAAGCCGCCAATTCCTCGAAAACAAAATTCAATGTAGGTACCTATCAGCTTAAACAAAAAAGCGTTTATTATTCAAAACTTTAATTTTCTGTGATTCCATATTTAAATAGGTCGTACCGTGATGTTTAAAATTCCAAATGCTATTATACCTACCTCAATGTTTTTCTGGTTGATTTACAGAAAATAATGCGGAGTGTTTGTTTAGTTTTTTGGTAAGTCAGTGTGACTGCATAATCTGCTAATCTCAATAGGTAGGTCAGTGATTATTTTATTTCCAATATTTCCATTCTCGGCACCAGAAAGTGGTAATTTCGAAGTGAGTAGGTAGGCGATATATTATAGGTGATTTAGTTTTTTTTTTATCGGTGTTAAACTATCACCAAGACTATCACTTATTTTATTTCATACTGTACCTACCGTAAAGTATCATTTACCGGACTCAAAACCAGTACGGTAAATGACATCATCACTCATCAGAGACTGTAAAAAAAAATACTTGACTACTCCAAAAATCACATTTTGCATCATCAAAGACTGTGAAATTGCACTGATGGTAGCATGGTTTGGCTGGCGCCACCTCATGATTTTAATTAAAAAAGTGCGTGACATAGAATGTTGGTAACATATAATTAACCCAACGATTATAAACTACACAGGATTGCTCAGTTCCATTTAACGTACCTTACGTTTGGCAGTTTTTGTGACGTCACCATTGGTAAGTTTATTTTCATTTAGCCGTTGATCGTGTGTCGAGTCGTGTGTGTCTTGTGTTGTGAATTTGTCCAATAGTTTCTGTTTTTCCAAGTACTTTAAATGTAGTTTGAGTTGGCGAAGATATACAAATACATATTTTATTAGTTTCGTTGTGTTAACGGTTAACGATATGTAACAATAATTCAATTTAGCACAAGAAGGAGCATTTTGTTCACACGAAAGTAAATGAAATGGCCATTACTCTCTGAGGAAATAGGCTTCTTATTTAATAATAATTAACTCCAGTGGTAAACATTATTTTAGCTCATTATGCCTGGGAGAATATGTGCCGTTGCTGTGTGCAAAAACAATCAATTAGGTCTTGAAAAGCAAGGCTCAAGCATAGTATTCCATTCTTTTCCAAAAGGCAAGGATTTAGTGTCTTCTACAATACCTACAAAAAGAGTGGGTGGATCGCTGCAGAAGAAAAGACAAGTTTAATATAGATTTTTCGACAGTTTGCTCCGACCATTTTACAGTTAATGACTATGAAAGAGATTTACAGCATGAGTTATTGGGTAAAAGTACCTATCACAACTAAGAGGCTTTAAATTTACAAATCTTTAAAATTCAATTTTTGTTTCATGGAAGTAACGAGCTTTCTAAAATTGCAATTCCCATATAGGTACAACAATATTTTGGTCGACGTGCACTTTTGTACACATACTCACATACAAATTTAAATTGTAAATCTTATAAATCAATACTTTCAAATGACATATTATTGTGTATTGGAATACCTATTACATCCTTATTAATTGACTGTTTCTTGAGATATTTTTTTTTTAAACTAGACTTGCAAAAAGAAGGTTTGTAATGTACAGGGTCATTCCGAATACAGGGTTTTTCACCTAAAACTCCGCACTACAATATCTCGGAAACGAATAGAAATACATATTCAAATTCTGTACAATGTAGTCAATATGTGGTGTCAAGTAGATATTTTTGGGGGTCTACAAAATTCGCCGCCTACCAAGTGTTGGGTACGGGACGCGTCGAAAATATAAATCGATTTCAGGGATTTTGAAATCACGCGCATGCGAAAGAACATGTTACTCAAAAACTTTTTTGAAATTTACACAAACTCATTCATCTTACTCATTTCTGAGTAAGCGGTGTTTTCTATGGAGATATGAAAATTTTCTAAATATGAAAGTCTTGGATATTGATCTGAACTTTTCAAAAATCTTATCAAAAAAAACAAAAGACTATCAGAATGTCAATATTTTTTCACAAGTAGCATTTTTTCAATGGAACCCCCTGTATATTATCATATATTTTGAAAGAGCTTATTTTCCTGATTTCAAAAATATAAACTTTGATACCTTTCTGATGAGTCATTCAGGAGAAATTCAAGTTTAAATATGTTTAAAAATTGAAATTCACATCCCAGTTGCTATGGTAAAAATGATAAAATTGTAATTATATCAATGGAATGGATTATATAGATTGAATCAATAAAAATGGAGGTCAAATATCTTCCAGTTCTAGATGTTATTCCAAATATTCACGAGTTAATAAATTTGTGCAACTCCATCATTAAACTTATAAATATCTCTTGAACGACTAATCAGAAAGTTATCAAACTATATATTTTTGAAGTCAAGAAAATAAGCTCTTTCACATTATAATATGATAAAACACAGTTAGTGTGTGTACACAATACACAGTCTTTTGTTTTTTTTTTCGATAAGATTTTTGAACAGTTCAGATAAATACCTAAAACTTTCATATTAACAGAATTTTCATATCTCCACAGATAACGCCGCTAGCATATGGGTCAATATATACGGAATGACCCTGTACATACAGTGGCGGACGCAAGTATGGAAAGGCCCTTGAATTTGATAAAACTCTGATCCTGCATCAGTTATCAAAGAAGTGATGGTGCATTTGAAAACTTCAATCCATTTGTCAGTTTGAGGGTCCTGGCAATTTTTTTCAACAAATTGTTTAGTGCCCTTTTTTACGTTCAAAAAAGGCTATTTTTCTAACTTTTGATAAAAATGGCTAGCACCATTCAAAAGAGGGGCAAAAGCTATGTTCTTCCTGAAAATGTCATAATAATTGAACAAAGGATAGTCTAGCTATAAAATTTTGAACTTGGCGAAAATGAGCCATTTTTGTAGAAATCATGCAAATTGGGTAATTTTTGCCAAGTTTAACATTTTATTACTACGATATACTTTGTTCAATTATTATGAAATTTTCAGCTAGTCAATATCTTTTGCCTCTCTTTTGAATGGTGCTATAAGTTACACAGAAAAAAGTTACTCTTCTGACTTTTTTCTATGTAACTTTTGATAAAAATGGCTATTTTGAAGTTGAAAAAATGGCACTAAATAACTCTTTGAAAAAATCGCCAGGACAAGTAAACTGACATATGGATTGAAGTTTTTGAATGCACTATGACTTCTTTGATAACTGATGCAGGATCAGAGTCTTATGCTATCAGTTTAGTTAGGTATGTAGCCGGCGAGCTGCCTGTGGAGTTCCCAAGCAGTCACCCATCCAAGTCCTACCCACGCCCGACGTTGCTTCACTTCGGTGATCGAACGGAAACCGGTGTTATAACGTAGCTGGCAGTCGCCACAGCATCAGTGGTGACGTCACAGCGAGTTTGACCTTGCCAGACAGATTCGGCAAACTGAGCAATCCTGTGTAGTTTATAATCGTTGTAATTAACCTATCTATTACCCAAGTGGTGACATGGCTTGGCTGGCGGCTGGCGCCATCTCATGGTTGGAATGTGAGGCGTACTGCCTCTTCAAGTGTATGGTTTGACAAGAAAGCACATGAAACAGATTAAAAAAAGTTATCACAGTATGAAACAAAACAATGTACGATACACAGCCGTTAAATGACATCAAACTACTCGTCTAGAAATTCCAGACTCGGCCCCTTCGTCGCCTCGTTCATAAACGACCATCTCGACTCGTAATTTAAAAAGTCATTTACCGCCTTAGTAACGTAAATTACTATTGTTGAGGTGTTGTCTTTAGCCTTTAGTGCTTTTCTTTGATTTTTTGGAAACGTAGACAACAGCATATCGTCGGCTTAATCGGCAAAATTCGTGTAGTATATCCATTTATGCCTTGATAAATGAAACACATTTCTTCATTCACAAGAGGTCCTGCTACCGCATGTATACGTGCGTCCGACTCCCTACCCTTCGGTTGGCGTCGTGCGTTATCAGTTGCCCATATTCTTCAATCTTCATTCAACACAACTACATTACATACATTACATCTCTTACTTTTTTTCTAAACAGTGGGTAGGTTACTACAAAACAAAGATAATTTTTGAATAAGGACCTTTCACGTATTGAAATAACTTTCAACAATAAGCAAAACTTTACAACATATATAAATTATTAGCTTTGTTTGTGGTTCGGTTTTACGAACCAGTTCAGAACTCATTCGCATGCGCAGTTGATGAAATATCACGATATTTTATCAACTGCGCATGCGAATTAGTTCTAAAATGATTCGGAAATGCTTCAAAACCGACCCAGCGAACACAGCGACTATCACCGTTTTTATAAATTAAGAAAGTTGATAAGTATAGTTGGGTTAATCTGCATTTTTTAATTGTATTTTCCAAATTCTTTCCAGTCAATTGACCAAACAAATTTTGATCGGTCGAATCCACAACCCTAGAAATACTTTGACCCATCATGGAGTTTGTTTATCAGTTTATCACACGTCTTTCACTGTCAGTGTGTTAAGAATTACTCAATTTTTGACAAATGCTTTGATGTCATTTTCTCAGAAACCGTTCAAAAGAGGTATATGATATACGAAGAAAACATGAAAAATGGGTTATTTTTGCCAAGTTCAAAATTTTATAGCTAGGCTGTTCTTTGTTCAATTGTAATGACATTTTCAGGAAGTGCATACATTTTGCCATTCTTTAGAATAGTGCTGGCCATGTTCATCAAAAGTTTTTTTTCAACCCTTTTTTTGAAATGTAATATCTGAAGGTTTTTACGTTAGAAAGGTAATTCTAGACTCCTAGGTCATATATCGCACCCTGAAGATCATTGGTTTTCTCAATATTTTCGAAAGCGTCCACAGTCAAATATTGAAATTTGTTTCACTTCATAAACTTTTGACACCAAATTGGATTCTGAACTCAAAATTCTACAATTTATATCAGAAGTGTGGTTAGGGGTGAAAACAATCTCATTTTTTATTGATGATTTTTTCGTATTTTTTTTTTAGAAATTTTTTGTTTTGGATTTCCCATTCCATTTTTTACTAGAAAGGTCTCTTGAGATCTTCCTCTCGGATCCTCCATTGTGGAGTTGAAAACGTCATTTCCCGTGCACTTTGATCAATCCAATCACATCTTTGTCCGCCCATTCTTGTCAATAAACACTATATTTGGCTAATCTCGATGATATCGTCTTTATCAGGTCATTTCTGTCCAAGTTTCTGTCGGTGTGCACAAACCATCGACCCCAATAGATATTTTACATGTTATGTGAATATGAATTGATAATACAAGAAGTGAAAGCGGTCAAATAAATACTTCAAACGTCACTATCAACAACAAAAAATAAACCCCTCCAGAACATGAAGATTATTTTTGAATATGTACTAATCTGAAAAAAAACCTGCCTTTTCGCTCCAAATACCCTACATTTTTTTAAAAATTTTCAAGAATGATCAAAAAACAAATGATTGTCTCTGCTCAGGTCAATTCATATTCCTTATAAGCAACATAATGTATGTATATCTATGCAAAAATATCGCATATACGATATTTATACCAAAGACTACAGAATAAATTTATTCTGTAGTCTTTGCGTATACCTAATAGACCAGCGAGAGATTATTCCGAAATTTCTTTGCATTATCTTGTTGAAAAATGATTATTTTGAAAAAATCTACAGGTTGCCAGGCCCTGACTATGTGCAGAAATTGTTTAAACAATACATACAAGTATAGGTTTTGAATGTTTGGCGCCAAAATTTTTCTAGATTCCTTGACGAATTTTGAAAAAAAAGGTGTCTCACAAACTCTCGCACGACGCTTCTTTTTCGAGTTAATTTAAAATCGAGAATTGTAAAACATCCCGAAGAGTTTTTTTCCGAAAAGTTTATTTAAATGGCTGTATTTCAATTGTTAATGAGTCGCGTACACCGCGCCCTGCGCATACATTATACATACTGTAAACTGTGAATGCGTTAATGCCTGCACGCTTGACTGTATTGGCTCGTTATTAAATTGATTTTCATTAAGGATCATGTGTATATTTTATCAAATAGATTATTTCACTTTTTATTAATCAGATTATCTAATTTGACACTTTCAATATTATACATATCACATTCGATAAATGGAAAAACGTGTGACAGTCATCACTACATACTTATAAAGTAGACCTTTTTTGTTCAAAATTTGTCAAAGAATGTGAACAAAAATCGTGTAAACAAGGGTCTGGCAACCTGTGGAATCTCTCAAAGTAACCATTTTCGATAAGATTGTGAAAAAAATTCCACCAAAATATTTTTCTAGCGAGAGCGGCGCTGACGCCTAGTCTATTTTGACATTTTCATGTATTTTCATTGTATCTCAGAAAATGATGAAAATTTTGCAACATTGTGGATGGATCTTGAATAAGCGTCAAAAACGGCAAATTGTCCTTAGTTTAACCTTCCCCGTAGCATTTATCGTTTCGGTTATACCTCGGGTTATTCCCAAACTGGTACACGCTATGCTATCTATTTTTCAAACCCCTTATACCATTTATCTTCACTATAGTGAACAGTACAGGGTGTTTCCTAAACATTTGCAAAAAATTCAAGTGATGATTCCTTTGGTATTTTCAAGACAAAAAGTTCCTATATACATTTGTCGAAAAATGATTTCTAAAGGAGCTACGCCCTTTCAAATAGTGCATCCGGGTTTTCCTGAATGTTTCCAAAACCGTCCAAACAAAAATTATGAAATTTGATACATCGCATAAACATAAACAATCAATGCTGAATTAGAATTTGGGATCAAAATTTCAATTTTTTCACCAGGGGGAGTTAAGGGTAAAAACAATTTCATTTTTTTTAAGGTATTTTTTTCACATTCTGATTTTAGAATATGATACTAAGTTATTTAAGTTCATCAAGGTTTTTTTTCTCAAAAAACATGCCCAGTTCATATCGCTAGAGCTCTTAGTTCTCGACAAGAATTAGGGTACCGATGCATCCATATAAAAAAATGCGATTTTTTCGAAACTACTTGATCTATCGATATGAACTAATAGTACGTTTTTGAATAAAAATCCTTGATGTATCATATTCTAAAGGCTATGTATAGGAGTCCGAGCGCTCGGATCCATATCTAGCAGGATATAGCTCCGAGCGCACGGACTTCTTGTTATGTGCTTCAGAAAATGATAGAGTTCCGACCGCGCTCGACTCTTTAAAGATGAGTCATAGGAGAGGTTAGAGGTCCGAGGAGTCATCCACAACCTATAAATAGCATATAATATTTTTGTGACTACATTGACTTGTATTGTTATGAAGAAAATTAATGTATAACTACTACCAAAATAGCAGTAATAACACTGAAAATATAACTATTGCCAAAGTATCGTACCAGAAGTCGGTTTTAAAGCTATTCAAAATACAGGAAAAGTAAGAACGTTTGCTCTAAGCTGGCATCTTTCCTATCTGAATATGGTCAACAAAAATACAATGGCGTTTTTCAGCAGCTAGAAAATGTATTGTAGCTAATTAGAGATGGAGAAGAATTTATGATTGTTGAGGTTTCTCAAAGTATGCCAATTCATTACGCAAAAAAATGAGACAGCAAATGATGAGATACAAGTACAAAATACGGACATGTCTCATTCGTAGAACGTAATTTGAACATTAAAAATGCAACTAATATCTGCAAAAAGTATAGAAGCAAGTCACTAATGGAAGTTGATAAATAATTCGTGGCTAAAAGTGGAAACGAAACAAGCTGCCATTAATAATCTGCAATTTTTTATGAAATATGAAATATATTAGAATTATTAAGTACTGATGTTTAGAAAAATCAATCTAATGTAGTAACCACCCAGTAAAGAACGCCAATCAACATCCAATAGTCATGCTGACGTCATACGATCTTTTATTTATCTCCGTCTGGCGTATAGGACTGCAATGAGAAAAAAAGAGAGTGCGAGAGAGGATTGCTGTAGCTTTTTCGGCGATGTGGCAAAATTTGAGTTTTTTTTTAATTTGTTTAGTAGGTATATTTTTGAGAAATTGGATTTTTTTGCCGCTGATGACCTTCAAATATTGGTTAGAATACGTAAGTATATAAAAGTCAATATAACAAGAGTTCAATGTTACTTTGACGAAATACATGTGAATGTTCAGCTGACCAACCCATCGATGCTGTCGGAACAAACAACATCCAGGCCATATCGCCTCAGACCCAAACGCGATCCGAATTTTTCAGTATTTGTCCACCCAGCACGGCTTTGTAGACAACACCGATCATTCCATGGAATTCTCAAAGCGTGTCGATGTTTTGGGTACTAAGCAGTGGTTTGGAGAATATTTCTCAAATGAAGTGTCGATATAAAGAGCTGCGTTAAGTCGGTTTAGTGCCGTCGTTAATTGTCTTGTGAATTAACAGATCCGAAACATGAAGAAGTGTGAAGATGAATTAGTGTTTAGTGTGCGTACATGAATGGTGACTGACTAAATTTGTTGAAAGTGAACAGTGACTTCTATAGCGAAAAACGTTACATTACGAAACACATTAATGTCCAACTACAATTATTGAAATTTAGAACAATAGGTCGGCCAGAAGGTCTTAGTCACACGGACAATACAACGGATTTTTTTTTAAATGTTCTATTGGAGCCTGACAATAAACAACTAATTAATGATGTTTTGTTCAATAACAAAAAACTTATAGATGTTAATCTTCCTAGTTATGAACAGCTCGATCGCTTTTTTTGAAACCTGAAGTTGAAATAGGCTTGGTGGAGATATGTTTTGATCAACAAATTTTTAAACAACTAACAGCCTCTATCAAACTAAAAATTGACAATCAAAATAAAACATACTTTCGCTACTTGTGTAAGAATAGATTAAAAGAACAGGATATGAAATGCGTTAGTTGTTATATGTGTTTTGACTTTTGTACTTGATTCACCAGATTTCAAAAAGGATCTGGAAAATTGTTTTTCATACAATGTAATACTGTTGTTTGATCAATTTGTATTCGGTTCTTGCATCCAAGTTAACACCTAATATAAAATACCTATCATGTATAATATTATGTTATACCAGGAGCTTAGGTAACTACGAGGGTAACTACCTATTTCACACCATTGGTTTAGTAATTAATTACTGTTTATGGGGTCTTTTTTTCATGAAAATACCTCAGGAATGACCCCTTCAATTTTTTGCCATACGGAGTGTTACAAATTCGATGGGATAGCATTGCTATCTTGATAACTATAAAAGATAGAGTGTTTTTTAAAGTAAGGCAAAGTTGCGCATTTTTATGATCATCAATATTCCGTCTTGAAAATTCAAAAATTCAATCGCTTCAAAGCCGTTCCGGAAACAACCGAAAAAAACCGGAATTTTGTAAATCGTTTTTATTTTTTCCTAGACTTATTTAAAAAGATAATATGTTAAAATGAATGCCACATCCTCATAGCGACCCTTTTCCCCTCTACAAAATGACACTACTAATTTTAAGATCAGATGTTTTTTTTTATAGTTATCAAAATAGCAATGCTATCCCATCGAATTTGTCACACCCTGTATTTCTCTTATTATGCCTACGTCTCTTTATGTGGTCTAGTCTATTTATTCTCATTGCTTTATATTTCTCTTTGACCACCTTTATCTGAAATTTTTTCAAAGAAAACCACCCCTATCCTATATTTAAACTCGACTATCTCCGTTGGAGTAAAAATGATGCTTTGAAGTGAAATGTATGTTTTTTTTTTTAGATGAATGAACACATTTTGAGGTTTAACCTCAATTGATGTGAATGGAGTCAATCAGTTCTCAAGAGATTTCTGAACGTCAAATGATACAGTTTCACAATAAAAAAATTACCTTATAATTGTCGCAGTCACAGAAGCCGATTGAATATTTTTGATTAGCTGTGCTGTGATTAAAATGGCGTCCCAAACAGCTACCCCAATAACACCAAAGAATAAAAAAGGGCGTAAAAATCCAAAGAGTGGAAAAACTGTCACTACAAGTTCTATAGAACCATTGACTTTTGAGGAATCGCAAAAGATGGTCCAGTTCGAAGTTAACGGATTGGTATGTAGGTAAGAATGTTTTGGATTTTCTTTTGGTCATCGAATACATCATGATTTGTAGGTGGAATATTAGTGATACCATCAAAGTAGTTCTCAAAGAACATTCTGCTCAAGAAAAACAGACAGGAGGTAAGCATGGAGCTCGGCATGGAGTATTTATTCAAAATTGTAGTTTCATATAATCCTATATCCGAAGAATTCGCATCTGTTTCACCTGGACCACTTATCCAATTGCCTGAAGCAATTTTCAGAGAACGGGAAGATTATAATATTTGTGATGCACCAACAAGACCTCTCGCTTATATAAGATTTATTGAAAAAAGTACTGAAGAAATGGATGGAGAGGTTGAATATGATGTTGATGAAGAAGATACAGCTTGGTTGGCAATTATGAATGCGAAAAGGTAAATCAATGTTATATGTATGTTGTAGGTATGTGGAAACTGCTTTTAAATATTTTTTCAAGACTTAAAATCGCCAGTCCATAATCTAAGACTTATTACTTCTCTATACAAAATTGTAATCAGGCAAATATATCTTTTCTATGTTATGGTTATCTTACACGCTTTGTTTTCTTTTAAATTTATTTTCATTCTAAACGGAACACATGATTGAAAATTGTTGACATTTTGGAAAATATGGAGAATTAGATATTCAGCGTGTCCCAGTAACTTTTTACCAAATGGAAAAAATGTTTATTATTGATTTTATGGAAAAAACCTTCTGTTCAGAAAAACTTCTGCTTCGTGAGAAAATCAAGTCCCAGTCCTAAAAAATTGTCTAGGATATACAGGGAGGCTCAAAAATCTAAATGTAGCAATTTTTCATAAAACAACTCTATTTAAAATGGTTATTTTACGACTATTGTTGTTGTGTTGGACAACTTAATTATTTTTGAGCATTTCTTTCAAAAATCAAAATACGGGGTGAGAAAATTTCGTTTTTATTTAGAACATACTTCATGTAATCATTCATTACCTAATACTTTTTACATAAAAATTAATTTTCGTCACTGTGTATACCATCACGTACGAAAAAAACTGAATCAAAAAATATTTAAGTAGTCTTACACAACAACCATAGTCGTACAATTACCATTTTGGATGGGGTTGTTTTATGAAAAAGTGCTATATTTCATTTTTTGAGCCTCCCTTTATATCCCAGTTAATTTTTCAGGACCGGAACTTCAGTTTCTCGCGAAGCAGATTTTTTATGAAGAGCCACTTTTTTTCGTAAAATCAATAATAAACATTTTTCCCATTTGGTAAGAAGTTACGGGGACACGCGTATGTATCACAGAATAAAAACAGATTTTTTTATTTATTTATTTATTTAACGGGGATTCCTCAGTATTGAAAACAACAATGAAAATATACTTTAGAACATAACTTGACACTAACTAACTCTTAACAAAAATAACACTACAAGACGAATAAAACTTTTAAAGAGATCACATTTCTCGTGGAATTTGGAAAACTTTGGCTCTATAATATGACATGGTAGAGCCGAACATGTCCAGATCTCTGGCATTCTTGTTGATGAAACAAGAGACCTTTCAATCGGAGAGTTCCTTCCATACGATGTCCGATGAAATTTTATATGGAACAATTCCCAACTCCTGAGTTCAAGACAGGGAATTTTCTGCCTGCAAACTAAAGAAAATATGGAATTTGTACTGATTTCTAATTTCGTATTTAAAAAAAAATATCAGCGGATGCAAAACTATTTTGCCACAAATTGCCCCAAATTGCTAAGCAGTCTAGTTTGTTGTCTACAATCTCCTTTTTTTTATTCATATTCAATTTGGCTGCACATGTTTGCATCTTTTGGTTTTATTCTCATTCTCCTAAAACGGCCTTTACACTATGCAATCACTTAATCGACAAGTTGAACAACTCAAGTTGATTCAACGGTTGAAGAGATAATTACATAGTGTTATGGAGTTGTGCGAACGCGGTCGAGTTTTTGGTTTCTCGTCGGATCATAAAATCTGATCTTCAACCTCCTCAAATACAGATTGGGTTAGTGCACACACACTATTTGCACGCTTCAATTAGTCGAGACGACTTCGGGTTTATTATATTCAATAAGAATCATTTTTTTAGATAGCATTGCCAATCCCGAAAGTCTTTCTTGGCCCATAGTGTTTCTTAAAAATGCTTTTTATTTTTTTGAGCTTTCAAAAGCACCGTTCTGCTTCAGCTGAAGCCATAGGAATCGTTATTGAAATTTGTATGAGTTTTAAAGTTTCACTTAGCTCGGTATTTTAAAAAATCGGAAAGCACAAGGAGTCCCGAAATGGCTTTAAATTCTTCTGTGTCATTAATGACGGTCAATTCTGTACCAAGTTTTTTCTCGATGAAAAATGGGTAATTTTTGATTGTCTCTTTAAATTTTTATTCAGGGAAACAGGTATTATATTGTCCGTATTCTTCAGAACAAAAAAGACTGGATGCGACCAAGTGGTCTGTGAAGCTGAATCCTTCCCTTGCTTGACAAATGATAATATCGCAAACTTCCTTTGCTTTCCGCGAAGATTCTGCGGAGTCATTCAGCTTACGCCGCTTTGCATAAGATGAAGATGGTCGACGTCGTCCAGTGATGTATTTCTAATTTCTGTTGAGTTAGATTCAAATAATGATATACATTGTTTTGCGATAACAGCGTCAATTTATCTTCTTTGAAACCCAAACCAAATAACAAGTCAACATGTGGCATTATCTTGTAAAATAAATTTAGCCAGAGAACCTAAGTATTGCTTCTAAGTATCTTGACGTATCCTGAAGCTTGGGTAGTAGTGCTAACGTTCCTACTCCTATTTTTTTCTATTGTCTCCAGAATGCCGTCTTTGTATTCAAATGCGGTACTAACAACCCTGGAATTGAAATTCCATCTGGTCGGGGCTGATCGTGGTAAGCGTTTTTTAATAATTTGGTCTTGTACTGCGGATCTCTTGAGGGCTACTTAAAAAAAAAGGAGAAATTCATTGTAAATTGGCAAAAGAAATCGGATATTCTTGTTTGCGGGAGCCGCGTTCAACATTATCAAATTTGATTAATGTGCTTAACAATGCACGTATGCGGCGTGTTCATAAGTCTTTGTAATAATTGCTTGCACCCCGTTAGAGGATCCGCTCATTACTGATGCAACATCGTTTGTTTGTGCAATAAGTTTGCGTTTGTTGTTTTTTTACGTGCTTTTCAAGTTCCGTGAGAATAGCCGAAGACTTAGCTTTGGCGTCATGATGTAAAGGCAATAAAAAATCCCAAAATCGTTCTACTGGTTTACCTTTCACAACGTATTCAAATACAATAGGAAAGTTAACTAATTTTTGAATTTTACAAAAATCAATGGTTCTGAGGACACAAAGTCGCGTAGCAATCATAAAAACTCTTTAAAAGTATTTTTTCCTTGAAAAAAAGTGAGAAAGGAATATTCATTTTGACGAGGCTAGAAAAACGACCCTTGCGACGAGGCTACCACGTGTGACGTCAGCAGTCTTACGTTCGGCTTGCTTACTGTAGATTCTTCTATTGGAACATAATTTGGCCCCCAATATCTTTTTTGTTTGTGTATGGATTTTGAAGATTTTTGTATATGATATTAGTCAATATGTTGTGAATGTCACTGCGAAATGACGCTTTCGAATTTTGGCCAGGATCGGACTTACTACATTTATATCAAAATGTTGTATTAATGCTCGTTGCAAAAATAAACCACACTGATATTTTTCAAGAAGGCCATTTGTAGGGAAAGGCATCCGAAAAATATCAATATTTTGGAATCATAATCTATGAAACGATTTTTTTTATTGGTATAATGATGTTGCTTGTCGGCATTTTATAACTATTTCAAACTACTATGATCAAGGCTCTCTTGAACAGAGAGCGTTGATAGCAACGTTGTTTGTCAAGAATTCTTAAGATTTTTCACATTTTGGGATTTGCTTGGTTGATTTCAAAAAAGTAGACATGATTCTATTTTTGGAAGATAAAATCCTGATTTAACGCTAATGGGGAAAAATTTGGGTACACGAAAATGTCACGCCCCTTTAAATTTTTAAGTTAAATCAAACTAAATATATGTTTTCAAAAAATTATTAATTATTGCGTTTTTTAAAAAATTTCAGAATTCTCAAAAAGTCAAAGATAATGGGATTATTTTTTATAGTTTAATGATGGTTTAACACGTTTTAATTTTTCACCAGTTTCATCAGCAATTATAGACAAATAATCGGCTTGCTCTATTTCTTCAGAAATTCCCTCATGGCATACATCAAACATTGTCTGTAATATTTCATTCTGGATGGTTTTAAACGTACCTTTAAATATCGATGCTTTCTCTAGATGTTGTTTGAGCACCGTCCTACTTTGCACTAAATTCAATTAGTCCTAAAAAAAAACCCGGGATCAGAGGAAGACGTAGACTCATAATGCCCTCTTAACGCGAGCTCGAAAGCTCCACAAAACGCATTCAATTAATTATAATGTTTAAAATATATCGATTATGTCACATGTTCATTGTGCACTTCAATATCACATTCTATATGTGTTTTGTCGAGGATGTATGCTTCCTAATGAGGTCACCTGAATGATTTGAGTCGGTGAAGCCTATTTTTGTCCATGAATCTTCTCCTCCGAATAACAAATAATGGTAACAAAAAAGCGCGTTTCAAATCTCACAACCACAAAGCCATGTATGTTTATTATAAAGTTCTGGATCGAATGTCCTTGTTAAAGTAATTTTTTTGCTAGACACAGATTTTTCTATTTTTAAATTCGGAATAGGCCTTCCAAGTATTTTTATTTCAGCCTTATCGATCAAGAATCGACTACAGAATGGATTTGAGATTTAACTTTCAACAGAATTCATATTTTACAACATAAAACTGTCAAAGATGCAACACGACAAACTAAAATCAGTAATCAGCGGGCAAAATAAGCAACAAGTTTGCACTCGGCCTGCAACCTCATTCAGCTTACGTCGCGTCGACGCAACTGAAATCCACGCGTGAAAAATCGACCACCCGCGCATTCAATATAGGCAGGCTGGTTTGCATTCGCGATGCAAATTGCATGGAGACGGCGAAGCATGGGGCTCGGATGACGCGGGAATTTTAAAGATAATTAGGAGAAGTTGGTGGAATCATTTCAATAATTGACTGTTCCTGCCGTTTTGACGTTGATATGTTCATACGGACTTTTGGCATGACTGAGAATTAAACAAATATATAATTAATAGCATTTTACGTACCGTATTTGGGAATTGCGCAAACTTGCTAAGGAGGAGCCGCCAATGATGCAGGTTAGTTATGCACTCAGTTATTAATTTCCCGACGTTTCGGTCGTTTATTGCGACCTTTCTCAAGGGCTAGAATTAAGAAAAAAGACTACGCAGACAGAGCCATAGTTAAAAAGTTGAAAAAAATACAAAAGTTGATACAGAAAAAAACTAATTACTAATCTAAACAAGCAATTGGTACTTACTTTATCAGATTGAGCGTGTTTGATAACAAAAAACATACATGTACAGGGTGTTCTCGTATATTTCGTCTGCAGACTAACTCGCTTATAATGCAAGATAGATAGGGACTTTAAATACAAAGTTGGTAGGTATTAACATGAACCGCCAGAAAAAAAAAAATTTTTTGTATACCGGGTGCACGAGAAAAGTGTGGCAGACACAACTTGTATTTTTTTTAATGGAATACCCTATATATTATTTTATAATCAAATAGACATTATTTTTCTGATCTCAAAAATATACAACATGTAGGCATTCCTTCCAGCCGTTTTCAAAATATTTGAGTTTTAAAGTTGGTTTTATGGTATTGCCAAATTTAGTATCTATGACTACAATAATTGAATCGGTTATTTGGAAAAGGGCGCAAACGACAGTTTCGGCCATTTTCGTTTTTTACAATTTTCATATTCATGTTTTGACCGCGCAGCGTATGGTGCGAAAAGAACACATAATATCAGTCAGTTACTGCACTGAACTTGATTCGTTTGATTCGAAAAGGACACATGCGGTACAAATGTGACCTTTTCGAAATAATTTTACTTAGTTTGCGCAGTCATCACGCGTCTGGATTTTGCATTCAGATTTCATTTAGCATTTGTTTAACGTTGAATTGAGTGTTGTTTGTTGGCGTACATAAACATACCATATTCTTGTAATAAATTTTGTGATAGTTTTCGATTTTTGATGTTTTATTGTGATTAAGTTTGGAAAAGGGCACATATAAAATAAATAAAAAATTACTTTTATAATAAAAGAAATCTAAAAATCAATTTGAAAATGTCCGTAATTTATTCACTGACAGACAAATAAACATATCATAACATAAATGTAGCTCTATATGCACGTGCAATAATTTGAAAAGGTTTTTCCTTCCTACAGTAAAATTTACTTTCAAGTAGATGTGCCCTTTTTCAAATAACCGATTCAATTGTTTCAACATTATTTATCAATTTTTATCCTTCCAATAATCCAAAACAACGAATTTAACAAGTGAATACATTATATTATTAATAAATTGATATCATAAAATTCAATTATTGAATATGCCCGCCATTATTCACGACACATTTTCTTGAATGCATTTTATGATATCAATTTATTAATAATATGATGTATTCACTTGTTTTATTCGTTGTTTCAGATTATTGGATGGATAAAAATTAATAAAAAATGTTAAAACAATTATTGTACTCATAGATATTACAATTTGGCAATACCAAAAAACCAACTTCAAAGTTCGAATATTTTGAAAACGGCTGGAAGGAATACCCACATGTATATTTTTGAGATCAGAAAAATAATATTTGATTATCAAATAATATATGGGGTGTTCTAGTTAAAAAAATGCAAGTTGTGTCTGCCACACTTTTCTCGTGCACCCGGTATACAAAAAAATATTTTTTTCTATCGGTTCATGTTAATACCTACCAACTTTGTATTCAAAGTCCCTATCTATCATGCATAATAAGCGAGTTTGTCTGTAGACGAAATATACGGAAACACCCTGTACATGATGGTAAAAAAAAACAAATAAAGTAATCTACGTACACATATCACAAGTAAAAAGAAACATCAAGACCAACAACAGATTAGTGTGACTTGCATAAACGGATTTAATTCCTTAACACTTTTTTATCCGTTTGTGCAAGTCACACTAATCTGTTGTTGGTCTTGATGTTTCTTTTTACTTATAGCATGTGTACGTAGTTTACACCCATCTCTTGGAAAATTTCCATTCTGCCACCATATAACCATTTTTCTAAATATCCCCACAAAAATGTATCTGGTGGTGTGAGGTCAGGGCTATTTGGAGGCAATTCTATTGTTCCCCTTCTTCCTACCTACTTGATTCGAAATATTCAAATTTCAAACTGAAATATTTCCTAAACGCCTCATCATTTGAATAAACGCAGGTTTGCCTTATATTTTTGGAACGCGAACTTCAATTGTTTTTCTGATATAGCAGTATGAAATAATTTGATAATACCTACAATATTTGTCTCAACACTATTTTTCGTAACTTGAAAGTTAACAAAGTTACAAGAGGTTCTAATTTTCGCATTTTTTACATTTAAGAAAATATGGTGATGGACAATTTGCGGATTTTTTGGAAATATGAAAAATACAAGGATTATGAAATACTGATGCCATCAATGTTTTTGATCAACGGTCTCTATTAATGTAGTTATCACCGATTATAGAGCGCCAATCAGCATTCAATGGCCATGCTGACATCACAGAATACACTCTTTATCTCGGTCTGGCGTATATGACTTTGATGAGAAAGAGTGAGGCATGATTGTTTTAGCTTCGCCCCGTTTTTGTTGATATAGTGAAATTTGCGTTTTCGTTTTTTTTAGTTTATTTTTGTGTGATTTGAACACATTTTTTCGCTGATGACTTTCAAATATTGGTTAGTTTACGTATAAAAAAATTTAAGTCATTTGAAAATGTATGCAAATTGTCCATCAGTCCATTTCACAGATACACGCTGAAGCTTTTTCAGCAGTAGTACGTTCGTCCATATAAGTTTCTCATATGGTCAAAGAGTCATTATCATATCCAAGTTGTTCACAAATAGCGCAGATTTCAGCGTTTCTTTTTCCTTTTTTCCAACTGTAGTTATCTGTTTGTCTGCGATTTTTCTTATGGCCTTCTTTAACTTCTACCTTTTTTTTTGCTTTTCAATAACTTTTTCTGAGGGAAGTGAATAATATTTTGGAATGTTACCTTTTTCCCCACGTAAGCTTTTTTTTATCGAAATTTTAATTCATTTATTATTTTTAATTTATTTCTAATTAAAAGTCTCAAAGCAATGTTTCATGCTTTTGTCTTCAAAAATGACGAACTTCCTTACAAACTTTCATCCCCTATGTCACTTCCTTAGTGGTGGAATTTAAAAATCGCTGGAACACGTTGATTTATTAAAATATCAAAAGCCTGAAAACAAAGCTTCATGCTCCTGTCTTCAAAAATGACGAGCTTCCTTAAGGGGTAACATATCACTTTATGGCAACTAAAAATAACAAATTTTCTATAAAAAGGTCTTCATATTTGCGTTGCAAACATACTTCTCGATAGAATATGGTGAGGATTATTTCAGATTATCAATCGGTATTTTCAAAAAAAGCTATTTAATTCGGTGTTATTTTATGCACCTGGACAAATGGAATGTTGCTCCGCGTAGGAATATCGGAATATTTAGTATGCCGTTATGGCGAATTGACAATTTGGCGGAAGAGATTCATTTTACATAATCGCTTTATTACGAATAAAAAAAGTTCCTTTTGCTTTCAAAATAGAGTTTTCTATAGAATGATTAGAATTATTACCCATTTTCAATAGGAAGCTTTAAAAACAGGTATTAACTTTGGTGTTATTTATTCATTCGAGCAAACGTCACTCTGTTCCGCTTAGGTGCCGTTTTACCGAATTGCCATTTGGGAGATTCATTTCGAATTGAATTCATTTTGGTGAACGTGCAGGAGATTCATTCATGAGAGAGTGTTGACACTGTTACAAGACGCCGGATTAATTCGGAGAAAAATCAATCAGTATATTGCAAATGTTGGGTCAGGTTAGTTTGGGGTCAAATTGGGTTAGCTAGGGTTAGTTTGGGTTGGCAAAAAAAATTGATGTCGCCATTTAGTATATTGTAAATGTTAGGTTAGGTTAGTCCTGTTCAATTTTGGTTAGTTTTTGTTTGATAAAAAACTTTCCTTTACAACTGTTACTGTTTCACTCCACCCAGTTCCCCTATTCGCTCAAAGATCCCGCAAATTTGAAATATTTTAATTCTGGAAAAAACTCTTAAAACTTTTCATATCCTGACTTTATTCTATAGAAAAATATGATATGTGTGTGCACGACCGACTGACGCATAGATTTGAAATCGTGTTGCTTCGCAGTTAAAATATCGATTTTTTGCATTCTTCTTCTAAGTTGTTAAACAGAGTCGGGTTTTTTTATTATGCCGAATAGCATTGAAAATTGACAGTCTGTCCCTTTTCGACCAGCTCTCTGTCTCTACACTATAAATTTTGAATTTAGTCTACCCATTCATGCGCTGAAAGGCGGGGTTTATGTGCATTTTTAAGGCCGACTTCTTAAGTAGATATTTCAGCTCTACTACTACTTACTCAACACAAGCTGCATAGGATAAGGGGCAAAAGTTGTCAGCTGGCCACGTTTTTTACACATTGACACGGCCTACTGACAAATTTTGCCACTGATCCTATTCAGCTGACATTTTTTTCCAATTTACACCTTGATAACGAAACTATTCACAATACATCGTTAGGTCCCCTAGTCGCGCCAGCTGACAATTTTTTATATTATCTCCATAACAAAAACTTGACGGGAAAACCAAAAGTACTGTAATGACACGGTCAAAAGTAACGGTACCTCCCGGACTCTATGATTTCAACCACCTCCACTTCAGAAAGAAACATTCTGAGATCAGACTTTGATCCAACAATATAATCAATATTCTCATTTGAAGCAACCCCATGAGGAACACATTGAAGCTTGTTTTTGAAAATTTCTACCAACTGATCTGGATACTCAATCAAAGCACTGTCTTGCTTCAAAACTATATTTCCACACTTTCAGTTGTTCTTCCTGTTGAGTATGCTCCACATGGTCTGGGCCTTGTTCTTGGAATTCAGTATCATGTTATCATTTCTGGCCCTCTTGAAATTGACATACTTGTCAAATTGTTTTTTCTCAGATTTATATTTCTGCATGATCAAGTTGTTGTTGGTCTTGAAAAACTTTTTGACACTCTCAGATTGATTGACTATATTAAAATTAGTCAAAGATTGATAAAAAAAATAAAAATTCACTTGAAATTTTTCAGTTTTTTTTAAATTTTCAACTAATTCTAGTAAAGTCAATCAATCTGAGAGTATCAAAAAGATTTTCAATAACAACAATAACAAAAATGTGTGTCTCGTCGTAGTATTTTAATTTATTTTTGCAATAACTTGTAAAACAAAAAATGATTTTTCTCGAAAACGGTTAGTTTTATCGGAACAAATGCGTAGTACCTTTTTTGTTGAGAAAAGGTGAGAGTATTTGAAAAAGTAATTTTCAGCTCTGTAAAATGACCCTACAGGTGTGGTGACCAGTCCGTTCCTGGTTCCCTCTACAATATAAAAATATTGATTTTACTATGGTTTTATGAGTATTCATGGCCTATACAACATATTGAGATTTCATCAAATTATACAAGCCGGTTCAAAAGTTAGAGCTAAAAAATTGAATCGATGGGTACCCCTTTAGGGCTCTGTATCCAGTTACTTACCGGACACCCTGTATACAGGGTGTTTTCAAAGTTGAGTCATTTATTCGAACAGCTTGTAGAACTCGTCAAAAGAAGTTGATTCACCAAAAATCACCTATACAGTAGTTCGGTTTTCGAGATACAGGGTGTTGAAGCTTAGAAAAAAATCGCAGTTGCAGTGGTGTCCCGAGGGTCAGTTACACGAATATTATTGACCAGAATATGTGCGTCACTGACTTTTTCCGAAAATTTTATATTTTTTTGAGATGGATAAGCTAAAAATACAACTTTTTTGTCTCCTGATACTATTCCGTATCTTTCTTCGTTTTTGAGGAAAAAAGTAAAAATCACTTTATTGCATGTCGAAAATTCTCATTTTTTTCCTCGAAAACGAAAAGAGATACGAAAAAATATCAAGAGACAAAAAGAAGTATTTTTAGCTGCGTCATCTGGAAAAAATATAAAATCTTCAGTCAGTGGCGCACATTTCTATATTGATGTTTCTAATTTTCAAAAAATGATCATTTATAGATGTAGCTATAAGTATCTTATTCTGGAATTTCAATACAGGGTGGTGCAACCAAGATGGGCTGGACGATTGTGGGAAAACGGTGATGAATTTTTATAATTTTTTTTTTGTACATTATGATGGTCAAAAAGGCTATGTTTTGAAAATATAGCCATAGTACAGGGTGTCCCAAAAAGTTCGGCGCAAACAAAACTTTTTTTTTAAAATGGAACACCCTGTTTGTAAGAATTCTAATCATTTCTCCCATCTCGTACGATCATTTTGATATAAGGTTTGTTGGGTCTAAAACATATATTAAAGGAATGGGATGCGATCAAAGTTGAGAAAAGACTCATAGTTGGGCCATTTTTTAAATAGAAAAAAGTATCGAAAAACCAACTGACCCATAAAACACTACTAATCTTTGAACACAATAATCACATACACTTTGAATAAAATTATTTGTTATTATACAGGGTGGTCAAGTGTTGCAAACACGACCTGTACACAATTTTTTCAAATGAAACACCCTGATTATTATATTTCCATCTTGAAGATAACATCATTAGCTTTCCAAAAACACCATACATACCTTACATACCTTTCTGATCAATAGTTTTTTCGGAAACCACCCGCGAATAAAAAGTTACCTCATTGTAGGTACTACAAATTATTACCCAGTTTATAAAACCATAGGTGGCCATGCATGACGTCATGACAACATCAGGAATTAGTTTTTCAATTGATTGGCAAATGATGTATGAATTAATTATCAATCAATTAGCAAGTAGGTATCCAAAAGTATTTTTTTTTAATTCAAAGTATTGTGACACTGACACTTATCTTGAAAATATGGACCATGCTTGATTATACTATACCACTGAACAAATAACAATAAGAAGGCTCACTCTATTGTTCCCGCCAAATCATTCGGGACCACATCGTTTTCGTAGCACAGAACAGACGTGCCCGATACTTGAAAATCACGAGTTAACAGCGCTTCTCATAATAAACTGATAACGTCGCCGTCGGTCGTTGAACAGACTGGCATTCTCGGACCGGATGGACGGAGTATGGGGGGTATGGTGTTGAGAACTTCGGCACTCCTCGGGTCGGTTTCGCGCGCTTGGCAGAGTGATCCTTCTCATTGTTATTTGTTCGGGGATTATACGTAGTAGCTTTGACTAGTTATCAATATTTTGTTTTTATTCGTGATATTGTCATGGCTTCCTAGCCACATAATTTTATAAACAGAGTAAATAATGAAGAAACTTTGTTTTCGCGGGTCATTTTTGAAAAAACTAGTAATCAGAAAGGTATGATGTATGGTGTTTTTTGAAAGCTGATGATGTTATCTTGAAAATGGAAATATAATAAACAGGGTGTTCCATTTGAAAAAATTGTGTACAGGTCTTGGTTGCGAAACTTGACCCCCCTGTATAAAAACAAATAATTTTATTCAAAATGAATGTGATTATTCTGTTCAAGGATAAGTAATGTTTTTTTGCGTCAGTTGGTTTTTCGATACTTTTTCCCATTTCGCTTAAAAAATAGCCTAACTATAAGTCCTTTTTCAACTTTGATCGCCTGGCATTCCTTTATTATAAGTTTAAGACCCAACCGAGGACCCAACAAACCTTATATCAAAATGATCGTACGGGATAGGAGAAATAATTAGAATTCTTATATACAGGGAGTTCCATTTAAAAAAATTACAAGTTTAGTTTGCCAAACATTTTTTGGGACACCCTGTACTATGACTATATTTTTAAAACATAGCTTTTTTGATCAGCTCATACACAAAAATTATTCAAATTCTTCACCATTTTTCCACAATCGTCCACCCCAACGTCGGATCATAAATTTGATAACGCCATTTTGTAGAGGAAAAAAAGTGACTCCGAAGATGTTACATTTGTTTTGAAATATTTTTTTTATATAAACCCACGAAAACACGACAATCGTTTTACAAAATTTAGGTTTTTCCGGATATCTCCGGAAGTATTCGGAATTTTTTGGATTTCCAAACGGCATTTTATTGAGTACGAAAATACCCAACTTTGCCATGATTTGAACATTGCTGTATATCTTACAGTTTCCAAGATACTGATGGTGATTATTTTAATTTGAAATTTCAGGGGTTGTTACCCTCGGAGTGAGCGGGTTGAATCCAGAACATTAATAGATACCTCAAAAGTTGTCCCCCTCGATATCTGAATTGACGTGTCTCACCAAATTTTCAAACTACCATCAGATCAAATCAAATCAAATCAAATATGCTTTATTGCCACAGACAATATATTTTCCCAATATTTTGTCAAATTTAAATTTTAATGGAAATTGCTCATGGACAACAATAAACATTGGCACACTTCCAGTTGTTATGATGACAAGTCAGTAAAACAATAACATAGCAAAATCAACAATTAGGGGGCGAACAATAATACTGCGGTGTTAAATATCGAACAAGGAACCAACGATTGCTCACGTTTTTTTCGTTTCTCATTCAAAAAATAAACATCAGGTGGGGTGAGCGAAATCGGTGAACTCGAAATTTAATTTATAAATCTGAAGTCATCTTGTTTCCGCCCTGCCTGCAGCATGTAATTATTTTTTATTTAAATATCAAACAAGGAACTTGAGGTTGTGTACATTATTGCAACCAAAACGTGTTGATATCCATTTTCTATTCAGGAAATAAACAACAGTCGAGGTACGCGACCCCAGTGCATTTTGAACTTGACCTTACTAGTTTCCGCTTCGCTTGCAATGAAGCAATGTTGAGTTGGTATTATTCACAGAGGAAGTACCCAAGTGTTGTATGAATTACCAAACTAGGCGATTTTTGACCCCTAAAAAATATGAATACTCCAATGTTCACTGAATGCCCTTGAACAACTTCCACTTCACCAATGAGATATTGTGAAACTGCCGCTTATGGTGCCCAAACAGAGAAATGGAACTATTCCGTGAAAAACTCATTTATAGAATAAAAAGGTCTTTCTAGAAGAAAGATTTTCGTTTTTTTTCGGAAGCTAGTAAATGTGGGAATAGATTTGAGGTGTAGCGGAAGATGATTGTATAGCTTCTTGGCGTTGTAAATGATAGAATTTTTTGTTAGATCGGAGGTGGGAAAGGGTAGGTAGATATCGAGACACGAATTCGTGGTGGGATACCTATGCTGTGGCTTTTCAGGAGAGGTGATTTGGTGTTTACGTATCAAACAGGCTGTTTCTAGAATAAATAGAGCAGGAAGCGTTAGGATGCTGTATTTTTTAAAGTAATGTTTGCAGTGAGCCTTGCTCTTTGAAAGTTCAAAGAATAATCAATTCTGTTCGTTTGAAAATGTTTGTGAAGTAAGGAACTTCAATTTTGAAAAAAAAGTGATCTAGCGTATGGGGAATAACGTGAAGATTTCAAACATCTGAAAATAAGTGGGGGTTGCAATTTGAAATTTCAGGGGTAGCTACCCTGGGCATGAGAGGGTTGATTCCAGAAAAACAACAGATACCTCCAAAGTTGTCCCCCTCGATATCTAAATTGATGTGTCTCGGACTCTCGCCAAATCTTCATACCATCATTGGTTTGAACACAATCAAATGCTGGTCCTTTTTAAATTGTCACCCTGTATGCGGATGACAATTTGAAAACTTGAAATGGCCATATCTTATGAACAAAGAACTGAATCAAAAAATGCTCAAAACAGTTTCTATAAAACGAATCACCCTTATTTGCAACCCCTTGGACAGGGTGAGATATGACTTGATACTGAACATTTTTGCCCGCAGAGATACTTTGGGACAACCTCCTGTTAGCGTAGACTCATTGGAACTACTTATGGATAGATTAGAAAAGGAATCCTATTTCCAGGTGAGTGCTGATAACTATGGAATATTTTGACTTTTTCCTGATACGGTTTAATCGCATATTGAGGAGGCAGCCAAACCTACAGCTAGCTTCTACATATTAATTTATCAAAAGATATACTAATCTTACACACTCACACCAAGCATTCTACTTTCTTTATTTTGAGTGTTGAAAATAATTTTATTTATATTCGGAAACACCGCACACTTGGTCTTGAAAGTTGCATGGTGTTTCATTTACGAACAAAAACATCTCAAGGTTCATAAAGGAAGGACTGCAATGGGTGTTCTCCGTGTTGATGAAACACGCAGAGTAGAATTCATCAAATAGTCAATGTAGGTACTCGACACTGGGGGCTATGATCGAACATTTACGTCAAGTTAACGTATACGTTACGATTGTTTACTAATGAATATGTTGATGTTCCATTTAGTAACTGCGTAACCATGATGAAATATTAAGTTAAAGTAAACGTTCAATCATAGCCCCCAATGTTGCCAACTCAACGCGATCAGATCAACAAATTATCGTTCGTTATGGGTGAAGAACTGTGGGGGGATTCTGTAACGTGAAGCGAAACGATAACGAAGGATAACGAACGCTATTCGTCGTTATGGGATTCTGTATTTGCTCGGAGACTCACGAAAACATACGAAGCCTTTACGAAAGCGATAGTGATAACGAGAAATTTTGAATGTCGTTATCACCGCCGACTGATTTGGGTCTCGCGGCTCGCGTATGAAGCTGTTTTATTTCTAAATATTTGTTTAATTCATATGTTTAATTTGAAAAAAAAAACAAAATGGATGGAGGATGAGAAGGACTCATGTTTCAAAGTGGACAGCTTTTGTAGAGACAGAAAATATATGCTTCTGTTAGTGGTAAAAAGAAATAATATTATGATGAATTATGGACTGAAGTAACAGTAATTTTGAATACTCGACAGAAAAAAATGATTTCTCATTGTTAAAACCGTGATGCTTTTTATCCTTTGTCGATACACACCACACTTGAATTTCCTATTGAGCTGGTCACGTTAGGTTCAAGTTCTTGATATAAAAAATACACAAGTCTTTATTGAGTAGAATGAATCGATGAACTGAAAAGATCACTTCTTTCTCGTAAAAATACTATTTCCTCACGTGCGAGACAAACTCGGATTGACGTTCAACTCCTCCGCGTGTGATAAAATTTGAGTAGGCAACATTTTACTTCAAAAACAAATAAATAGGTATGTATCAAGAAATGAACATTCAACACAATTTTGAATTTGATCAGGAAAATTGAAAAAAAATGCATCAGTGAGGTTAAGTTTGCATAGTTTTGTTATTTCCCAAACGATTTTGTTCAAATCAGATATGTAGGTTCTTTTTAGGTTTTGATCAAGGAATTAAAAAAATATATATATTTAGTGAGGTTATGTTTGCATTTGTGGGTTAAATTTGAGATTTGTTCAAGAAATGTAAAAAAAAATGCATTAGTGAGGTTTTGTTTACATAGCTTTTGTTATTTTCTAAATAATTTGTTCAAATTAGATAATAATATTATGTAGGTTCATTTTGGTATTTGATCAAGAAATTAAAAAAAAATCATTTTTGAGGTTATGTTTGCATGTTTTTGTTATTTTCGAAAGGATTTTTTTCAAATCAGATATGTAGGTTCTATTTGGGTTCTGATCAAGAAATTTAAGAACAAATGCATCAGTATGAGGTTATGTTTGCATAGTTTTGTTATATCTCAAAGGATTTTTGTTGGAATTAGATAATATGTAGGTTCTATTTGGGATTTGATCAAGACAATTAAAAAAAAATGACGGTGAGGTTATGTTTGCATTTTTTCATTATTTTTCATTTTGTTCGTTATTTTCCCAGGATCTTGTTCAAATTAGTTATGTGGGTTCTATTTGGGATTTTATCAAGGAATTTGAAAAAATTACTGAGTGAGGTTATGTTTCCATAGTTTTGCTATTTTCCAAAGGATTTTGTTCAAATAGAGTGTGTTGTAGGAATGTCGATCCCGAAAGCTTTCCTAATCTCGAAAAAAGAAATCCTTTTTTTACGAAAGTCAAACTAACCCAAACTCTAACCAACTTCGTCTTACTCAACATTGGACACAAATTTACTACATTGTTACTTCGGCGATCACCATGGCAACATATTGTCGACTAAATGCGTTAACCTGCTTAAGGCCTGGTTTTTATCAAAGTTCGTTGCGAAAATTCTCGTTTATTTGGAGCGAAAAAGTTCGTTCGTTGTTATGAAACGGAACTTCGTGTTATATTCCGTGCTTGAGTGGTTTTTATGGTTATTGCGTCGTTAACAATGGACGAAAATAACATGCCACTTTTAGCTCTACTGATAGAAGAAGATGAAAAGGATGAATACCTGCATCTTCTTTTGGAGTCTGATTCTTCTGATTTTTTTTCTCAAAAAAAAAGAAAACAGAGAACCTTTTCGAAAATGATATTAAATTCAGGGATTTTTTTTGTTTATCGCCTTACCTATTCAACAAAGTTCTAAACAATATTGAAGGTGACCCCTTCAAGGAAGTACCCTACTCAATCATTATCCTATATCACCAGAATGGAAGCTGTGTTTAAAGTCAAGTTAAGCACTCAAATAATAAAAAAGAAAGGAAGAAGTCAATGATGTACTAATCGTCTATTGATAATTTAATATTATTATTAATTTATTAATACACGATTAGTAGGTACATCATTGACTTCTTCCTACGTGTACTTAGCTAACCCCCACTTTGTACTCAAATAATAGGTATTTTAGAATTAATAGAATTATATTGTTTATACGTTATTGGAATTTATTTTTTTTTGTGAAGGAGAAATATTTATCTATAATCACGCACTGTAGGGATTTTCTAAAAAAAATTACTATCATATACGCAAGGTATTTCATCAATAATGCTAAAAAAGCCAGGATAAAGTTTCCATTTTCTTTCACCGTTTCAATTAATAGTCCATTTTCCAAAGAAGTCAACTTCAGTTTTCGATATTTTGCTCTCAATCTACCAAACAATCATATTCAAAGACTAAATATCTCGCCGGAAGTTCGTTTGAATCCAATATGATCTGTTATCCACGAAATACCGTTAACGACAAAACGTGAATTTGTAACGAAATTCCGTGACAAATTTGATAAAAACCGGTTCTTATTAGACAGACTGAACGGATATGCACGAATTTCACGACGGAAAATTTCGGTCTGATTCGCCGGAAATTTTCGCAACGAACTTTAATAAAAACCAGGCCTTTACTCCATTTTTTACGATTTTGAGGTTTTTTGATATTCGGCAACTAGATGTCACCTTGCATCGACCTGTAAATCATTTAACTCTATATTCAGCTTAGAAATGCTTTGATCCATGATGTACGTAAACCTGCCAGAATTCAAACAAAATGCATCAGTGAGGTTGAGTTTGAGTTTTGTTATTTCCCAAACGATTTGGTTCAAATCAGATATGTAGGTTCTATTTAGGTTTTGATCAAGAAATTAAAAAATATATATATTTACTGAGGTTATGTCTGCATAGTTTTGTCAAAGTTTACTAATATACAATAAGTTAGGTCACTTAGAAGTCGGCTCTTTGAAACCCGTATACAAGCGCGGCCGCGGCGTCAAAGCATGCCGCTCAAAGAAACCCGCCCAGCGAAAATGGTTCAAAGCGAACGACAGACGTTCCGAACTAATGGGAACTGGGCTCTCCAAGATAAACGAAGAAGAAGGGTGGAGCCGGTTTCGCGCGTTTTCGAAAGTGGTCCAACTGTTTATTATTAGTAAACTTTGGTTTTGTTATTTTCCAAAAGATTCTGTTTCAAGTGAGATATGTAGGTTCAATTTGAGATTTTTTCAAGAAATTAAAAAAAAATGCATTAGTGAGGTTATGTTTGCATGGCTTTTGTTATTTCCTAAATGATTTTGTACAAATTAGATAATAATATTATATTGTTTCAATATTTCCGATTTGATGAAAAAAAAACAAAAAAATTACTTGAATTATTTATCCAGGATCTTGTTCAAATTAGTTATTTAGGTTCTATTTGGGATTCTATCAAGGAATTTGAAAAAATTACCAAGTAAGGTTATGTTTCCATAGTTTTGTTATTTTCCAAACGATTTTGTTCAAATAGAGTGTGTTGTAGGGATGTCGATCCCGAAAGCTTCCCTAATCCCGGAAAAAGATATCCTTTTTTTACCAAACCCAAACTAACCCAATCTAAGCCAAACCAACCGAAACATTAGACACAAATTTACTACATTGTTACTTCGGCGATCACCATGGCAACATTCTATGTCAACCAATCTGACCAATCAGGGGCAAGGTGATAAAGTATTATTTGATTTGATTTGTAGAAAGCGAACTCTCGAAAGAATTCGGTGTTCTCAGCTATAAGATATTTGATACCGAAGGCTGGGATTCCGTCTGGGCCTGGCGCCTCTCAATATTTGGATCTGCTGCTGGCATTGATCAGTTCTTCCGGGGTTATTGTGTCGCAACTTTTTGCAGATCTCGAGATGATGTCCATATCTTCAACGTTCGTGGTGACTTTGGTAATAGGGAGCTCACCAAATGTTTCTCTCTGCTGAAAAATGAATAGAGTGGTTCCAGGATTATTTATGCCGAGCCTGTTCTTCACAATCCTGTACCCTTCTCCGAAGATGTCCAACTCATTACATCTTCATTTAGCATGGCTTGTTCTCGTATTTAATTAATTGATCTTACTAATTTTCTTTTCTGTTCCTGTGAGGTTAGTCTTCTTTTCTCTTTTGCGTAACGTTCTTTGGCTCTCTGGAATGCTCTCATTATCTTTTTTGTCGATAGCATTTCTTCCGGGATTTCCTCATTTCACCAGTACGGCAGACTGTTTTCCTACATGCACAAAATAAGGGAGTACTCTTCTTATTTGCGAGTTGAAGAACTATAGCAAGGAGTTATCGAGGTCAGCCAAAAATTCCCCAAGGCTGCAGGGGTTCGGTATTTTAATGCGATGATACCCGTTGACGTTAGAAACGCATTCAACTGGGGACTGATCACCAAGAAGGTGAAGAACAGAGGTGTCAGCGGGTACCTCTGTAACATTATAGAGTTTTAACCACCTGTGGGACAGAAAAATTCTGGTAGATAAAAATAACGTTGAGAGGGTAAAAGGAGGGGTTCCACAGCGGTCGGTCCTCGGTCCTACACTGTGGAACATTTTCTACGATGATTCAATGGACATTGAATTAGACCAGGGGGTGGAGATCATCTGCTATGCTGACGACTTGTCAATTCCGGTGCTGGCTGAACATTCAAGTGAGATGGTCCAGAAAGCGAACGATGCCCTGGCAGTGGTCGGTGAATAGGTGCGTCAACTGCCATAGACCCTCGAAAAACATCTGCGATCCTGCATTCCATAGAGGTGCCATATAGAATCGTCCAAGAGAACAACTTATCTCGGGATCACCTTGGACAGAGGGGCGTGCTTCTTAAATGTCATGACGGCATGTGCGAAGGTCAAAAGAAACAATCAAACCTCTGTGTGTGTTCGTTGGAGGCCCCAGTCGGTAGAAACGGAGAACTCTGCCTTTGGCGATGCAGTCGAGCCCTAAGCCGCCTACACACGTACATCTCATGAGATATGTACATACGCGCGTACAAGTCCGCGTGTCAGTGTGTAGACAATATCCGCAAAAAATATATGTCAAAGACGAAACGTCTATTAATTTGATAACGCCATATTGTAGAGGAGAAAAAGTGGCAAGGAGAAAGTGCAATTCATTTTAAAATATCTTTTCAAATAAACTCAGAAAATAATAACGTTTTTGCGAAATTTCGGTTTTTTCGAATATCTTCGGAAGTAGGGGGGGAATTTTTCAATTGCCAATAAGATATTTTGTTCAGCATAAAAATGTGCAACTTTGCATCCATTTAATCGACCCTGTATCTCTTATAATAACTGAGATCCCCATGCATGCATTCGAATCTGTGGCACCCTGTATAGGGTGGTCCATTCAAGTTGAGGCAGCCTTATATCTATCAAACGATAAGTATTTCAAACATAAGTTATTGGGTCCTGTGGGGTAAAGGAATTATTACATTAATTTTCGACTTCGACAACCTTTTGGAAATTGTTTCAAATATACAGGGTGTCCCAGATCAACTTGTCACTACTTATACAGCAAATAGAGGAACCATAAATAAGAAGTTTGAGATTGGTAATCCATGGCCGGAAGTGCTCCGTTCCCTGATTACAGGGTGTACAAAATAAATATCTGAATTTATTTTGAAAATCGCTCAATCGATTTTGATGACATTTTCAGGGTTCAAATAATAAATGGCATTGCATGTTTCTGCGTATTTGAAAAAAAATACTTCGTCAAGGGCCGGAGTTGGAGAACATGTGTGCATTATTTTTCAAAAAAAAAAATGGTATAGCATAATTATTTCAGAACAGTTATACTTTTTTCTAAAATCTCGTTCAATAGCAAACAAGAAAGCTCTCTTGACTTTTCTTTCTCCGACGTACCGTTTTGGAGTAAAAAAATAAGAACAAATGTATTGCACTATCGAAAAAATTAATACAGAATACTGAGCAGCCTCTTAGTTTCTTTTGGAGACCATACCTAACGCCAAACAATGTTGTTATGGTAATAAGAAACATAAGTCACAATATCTAAACTTAAATATAAATCCAGATATTAATTTTTTATGAAAAACTTGTACACCCTGTATCTAGGAAACAGAACAATTCCGGCCATGGGAAACCCATGGCTCAAACTTCTTATTTATGGTTTCTCTTTTTGCTATATAAGTAGTGACCAGTTGATCTGGGACACCCTGTATTTATGTTTTTTAAATAGAGATAGGTTCTAAGGCTGGGAAATTTGCCAGATCTTTGTATTCGAATATTCGTTCAAAAAATTATCAAATATTCGAATAATTCGAATAATCGAAAAGTCGAATAGTCGAATATTCGAATATTCGAATAATCGAATGATTCGAATATTTGATTTATTCCAATATTCGAATATTCGAATAATCGAATTACTTGAATATTCGATAATTCTATTCGAATAATCGAATAATCGAATTATTGAAATACTCGATAATTCTATTCGAAGATTCTACCTTTTGAATATTCGAAGTTGATTATTCAAAGTCAAATAACGTACAAGTTGCAAGACGGTGTAAACGGGCAGGAAGCAAGCATTGGTCCTACCGTACTATCCCCACCCGCTTGGTCCTATCGGACCGAACTAAACGAGTTATCGATGTAAACTAGGCTATTTTACTGCCGTCTCCAATCTCCATACTCGCCACTCGCCAGCTGACAGCTGACGCATGTCGCATTCACATTGAGTCGTTGGAGAACCGGGTGATAGAAGAGTTCACGTAACGTATCCACTCTTTCCAATCATGAGTGTAACTGAATCACTTCACTATATAGCGCCATTAAAAATTATGCATTGTTTAGCCATTTTTTGAATTTAGTTTAGATACACGAGTGCTTCGAAACTTCGAAAAGGTACCTAACTACCTATGTCCTTATTCGAATATTAAAAATATTCGGATACTTATTCAAAAATTCGAATACTTATTCAGATATCGAAAATACGTATTCGAATAATCAAAAATTCGAATATTCGAATATTGAAAGTATTCGGATATTCAAAAGTTCGAATATCAAAAATATTTGGATATCCAAAAATTCGAACATTTGAATATTCGATTATTCGAAAATTTGAATATTCGAATGTTCGAATATTCAAATAATCAAATATTCGAATATTCGAATAATGTCTCCATGGAAAAATTCGAATTCGAATACTCGAATATTCGAATATTCGAATTATTCGTATTCGATTCCCAGCCTTAATAGGTACATACATAAACGGTCAAAAATCTCGCAAACTACGCATAGAATAAAAAAACCCGTGTCAAATATTTTTTTTTTAACGATTTATTGACGTCTCTTTTTGATTCCTAACACCACATCCAGTGGGTGTAGCGGGGGGCAACTTTGAAATTTCAATTTAAAAGCTCCATTTTTTATTGCAGATCCTTGTTCTATGGTAAAAAATAAACAAAGTTTGTCCAGAACTTTTTTTTCGATTATCGACAGATGTCGCTGTAATCGTCAAAAATTAAAGGAAATATAAAATTATTCAAATTAAATTTATTCAAACTTTAAATTGAGAAACTACCTACTTGATATGTTCAAATTGATGTCCTTCAGCTATTTGACAGTGTCCGAATCGTGTGTACATGTTGTCAATTACATTTTCTGAAGTTTCAGGTATTATTGTACCACAATACAAGGTGGGCCAATAGTGCGTGGACGGGATTATTGTCGGTTTATAGAAGTACATTTTCAAGATTCGTTGCATGATAGACAGACCTTAGGGCTACAAACCTAAAAGGTGATTCATATCAAAGTTTCATTTTTTTAAATGGAACCCCCTGTATATTTTTACATAATTACGTTCCTCAGTCAATTTCAGATTAACTTTATGTACCACACATGATATCTTAAACGGACCGTTCACCCGCAAATCGCTATTTTTTTAAAAAGTTGATGTTTAAAAAAAATGAATATCGCATTGATCGTAAGAGTTAGAGAATTGGGATTTTTTGGTGATGCTAACCATAAAATGTGCTGATGTAGACCGTATTTACTAGCTTCGAGTTAAGAGGAATCGTTATGCCAATTTAGAAAATTTCAATCAAGGCTAACTTGATTTTTTCAAATCAAACTAACTAATGAAGCGCACCGGCTCATCTCCCCTATCAGCGCAACGGAATTCACCCTGACTCATACGCAAAAACACTGATAGCTCGAGCCCGTTGCCCGATAAAATAGGAGTGTGACGACGACGTTCGTTGCCTGAATTACGTTCCAAGTTAATGATTTATTTTCCGATAGACTATTGATTGAATATTGATGTGAAGTAGTGTGTTTAAGTTGAGTTAATAAATAACCTGATAATGTTACAGTGCAGCGGAGGGATTAAAAACCTGCATTCGGAGAGTTTTTTTTTCTGTATATAATAAGTGGTTTTGTTCACGTTATACATATTTCTTGAGTTTTCTTTGGGGGTTAGCTAGTTATTGTTTTTGTTTTTTTTTGTTTGAGTTGGTAATAATTAAAGACTTATAATGGGTAGAAATAGAAAGAGGCGATATTCAAATAGCTCTACTTCGAGTGATAGTAGTTCATCTAGTGCTAGTGATTGTGCTGGGCGTTATAGTAGGAAAAAGCACAGGGAAGGGAAAACTGTGAGTAGCACAAAAATAGATAAACAACTTGGACAAAAGAGACATTGTGGCCCGCCGGTTGATGTAAACGATACACCTCGCCAACGGCAACAGAAACGTTCTGTAGACCGCGATGGGGCTACAAAAGTATATGCCTGTTAGAGAAAATGATGTGTTTTCAGGCACTTGCGATCTAAACGTTAGACGCTGTGCTGTGGATTCGTCGCATATCGAAACTGTGGGGCCTGTTGTGGATGCAAACGTTGCACAAGACAGTTCCTCAAGTACACCAACAGCTGAAAGTCAGGCACAAAAACGAATAATACAATTGGAGGAGTTGGTTGTTACTCTTTTACAACAGAATGATGAACGCAACGTTAGAGTTTCCATTAGACCAGACTGTATTCTTGAGTTTGACCCTAATGACAAGAATAGCAGTTGCTCTAGATGGCTGGATAAAATTGACCAATTAGCCAGTATCAACAAGTGGGATGAAAAAACCACCATTTATCTTATGCAATCCAGATTTACGGGTTTTGCTGAGACCTGGTACAACAGTCTTGATAATTATAAGCATTCCTGGACTGAGTGGAAGCACATGCTTATTATTACATTCCCAGACCACCAAGACTTTCCAACGGCACTCAGAAAAATGTTGGCTCGTGTCAAAAATTTTGAAGAAACATGGACCGAATATTATTTTTCAAAACCACAGCTTCTACGTCAATGGAATATTATTGGCAAAAACGCAGTTGCCATGATAATTGATGGAATACAAGACCGAACTATACAGTCTGGGGTAGATATGAAAACCCAGAGCGTCTATACGCTGATTATTTGTCAACACTGACAACTACCTCCCTTGTCAGACAAGAACGTGACAAACCAATGTTCAGGCGTCCAATACCTGATGCCAACGCGAGTGAAAATACCCACCACAAAAGAAGAACCCCAAGAATTATCAAATGCTTCAATTGTCAAAAACTGGGTCATATGCAGAGAGAATGTACCAAACCACGTATGGAGTGTGCCATATGTAAGAGACTGGGTCATACAGCAACCAATTGCAAAAATAATAAACCCTCATCATCACGAAATGCAATGGTGTGCAATACAGAGCCGAAAGTTGACGCTGATGGTTATTATGTAACATGTAAAATAAACGGAAAAGATCTGCGAGGTTTTGTAGATTCTGGCTGTGAAGTAGTCATCATTCGTCAAAGTGATGCACAAACAGCTGGACTAACATGGAATGACAGCGATATTTGTTTGAATGGGTATGGAGGTAGCACCACGAAGGTTTTGGGAAAATCACATGCCGATCTAGAGGTAGATCTATTCAAGGTTGCAGTAGATGTCTTTGTTGTCCCAGATCATATACAAAATATGTCTGTTCTTATTGGAAGATCTTTACTTAACCAAGAAAATGCCATCACTGTCGTGCAAGGAGGCAATTTACGGCTGTTTAGCTCTGAAATAGCTGAATTACCTCAAATCGACCATCTACCATCGAAGAAAATTGAATTGATGGCCAAATCAAGTACAGAGATTCCTCCAAACCATGTGGGTACTGTTTTCTGTACTTCCAACGAGGACAGCTGTGGCGAAATTTTTATCGACCTCAGAAAATCATCGAAGCCAGATTCTGAGTACGTGATACCAAGATGTGTGGTGACATCAAATGAGGCCTATGTCCCTGTGTTGAACGTTTCCAAGTATCCTATACGTTTTGAGGCTAACAAGGTGGTCGCAAGAGGTGAAAGATGCGTCCCTGAAGTAACTGATGGGGTGAGTGTTAATAAAATTGTTAAGTCCAATTTGACAAAGTTTACCGCTGACGATTTAAAAGGTCATGTGGGTGATAACGTATCACTTACTGATCTTAATAAACTCCTATTGCTTTTAAATAAATATCGTGTTTTTTTTGCGTTTAATGTTAATGAGTTGGGAACAATAAAGAATTCTGAGATGTCAATAGAACTGACAGATGATAAGCCGGTAACGTACAGGCCTTATCGTCTATCATTCAGTGAACGAGAAACTGTAAGAAAAATCGTGAATGATCTGTTATCTGCTGATGTGATACAAGAATCAAATTCACCATATTCCAGTCCAATTATCCTTGTTAAAAAGAAAAATGGAGAGAGTCGCATGTGTGTCGACTATAGAGCGTTGAATGCTAAAACTGTAAAAAATTGTTATCCTTTGCCACGGGTAGATGATCACTTGGAAGTGCTAAAAGGCTGCACTTTCTTCACCTCTCTTGACATGGCAAGCGGTTACCACCAAATTAAAATGTCTGAAACTTCCAGAAAATTAACTTTTTTTGTAACTCCAGATGGTCAATACGAATATTTGCGGATGCCATTTGGTCTTGTGAATGCTCCGTCAGAATTTCAACGCACAATAAATAAAATCATGGGTTCAATGAGATTCTCCACAGCTATAGCATATTTGGATGACATTTTTGTCCCTTCTACCAGCATCACATCAGGTCTAATAGCATTGGGTGACGTCCTTGGTATCTTTCGAGAAGCAGGAGTCACATTACGGTTTGAAAAATGTCAGTTTTTTCAGACCAAAATTTATTATCTTGGACATGAGATTAGCGCTGAAGGGATAAGACCAGGAATAGACAAAATAAGAGCGGTTGATAGTTTTCCTCCACCACAAAACGTTCATCAGGTACGACAGTTTATCGGTCTATGCAGCTATTTTCGCAAATATGTCAGGTGTTTTGCCGAAGTGGCACGTCCACTTACATCTCTTTCGAAAAAGGATGTTCCATACGTATGGGGGCAAGCACAGAACGACGCGTTCACTTCCTTAAAACGAAAATTGGTCGAAAGACCTGTTCTTGCAATCTATAACCCATCCCTTCAAACAGAGCTACACACAGATGCATCAATAGTTGGCCTTGGAGGTATCCTGCTACAAAAGCAAAATGACGAAGATTTGAAGCCAGTGATGTATTTTAGTCGGCAGACAACAAAAGAAGAACAAAGGTACCATTCTTATGAATTGGAGACGCTGGCTGTTGTGAACTCTTTACAAAGATTTCGAATCTACTTGCTTGGATTGAAATTCAAATTAGTAACGGACTGCAATGCTTTGAGAACAGCAATGACCAAGAGAGACCTTATTCCACGGATAGGAAGATGGTGGCTCGTTACTCAAGAGTTCAAGTTTGAGGTCGAATATAGACCTGGACCTAGAATGGCTCACGTTGACGCACTGAGCAGAAACCCATCTGAAGCACCTACAGAAAAGAATCAGGCAAAGTTGGTTGAAATCTTTCAAGTGGACATTACAAAAGATGATTGGATCTTAGCTACGCAGCTTAAGGACTCAGAGTGCAGACATCTGCTCGATGTTCTTTCCAAGAAAGCTACTGACAACGACGAAAAACAAATACATAACGATTATGTCATCAAAGATAATAGACTCTTCAGGAAAACTTGCAATGGTCCCAAGTGGTATGTTCCAAAATGTGCAAGATGAGTAGTAACCATGTACTACCATGACAATAAGGGACATTTTGCGACAGAAAAAACTTTAAAGGCCATAAGTAATAATTATTGGTTTCCTCGTATGAGAAAATATGTGAAACGTTACATATCTGCTTGTCTTGCTTGTGCCTATAATAAAATCTTTACAGGCAAAAAGGAAGGATTCTTAAACCCTATTGAAAAGGTTTCATCGCCTATGGATACCATACATATCGACCATCTAGGGCCATTTGTGAAGAGCAGCAAAGGAAATACTCATTTGATAGTGGCTGTTGATGCTTTCACGAAATTCCTGTTAGCAAAAGCAGTAAAGAATACGCAAGTGAGGCCCGTCATCTGTTTTTTTGAAGGAATATTCCAGACGTTTGGAGTTCCAAGACGAATCATTTGTGACCGAGGCTCATGTTCCACTAGTGATGCATTTAAAAAGTTTACGAAAGGCCTAGGTGTAAAAGTGGTTCTGAACGCGACAGCAACTCCACGTGCCAACGGACAGGTGGAACGCTATAATAGAACATTATTACACGTCATATCCACATCATCTGAAGATGAGAGAAAATGGGATCAAACTATAAGTTCTGTTGTATTGGGCATCAACTCAGCAGTAAATTGTGCAACCGGAAAAAGCCCACATGAGCTTTTGTTTGGCTTTAGACCTAGGGGTATGGATGACTCGTTCTTGAGTAACATCGTTGTGGCCGACGTGGTAGACGATGATATAGAGATAACTAGAAACGAGGCTAGTTTACGTATCAAAGATGCTCAAGAGAAGCAGAAGAAAAGATTTGATTCCAAACGAAAGGTATCATATCAGTATAAGGTGGGAGACCTTGTAGTTCTACGTAGAACTAATTTTGCCAACGAGGGCAAAAGTCAAAAGTTGGTACCCAAGTATACCGGTCCTTACGAAATATCAAAGATTTTAGATCATAATCGCTACGTTGTTGAAGATCTTTCTGGATCAGGACGAGCTCGTAAAAAGTATGAAGGAGTCAGAACGTCTGACCAAATGAAACCCTTTACTCCCGCTTACGAAAGCGATAGTAATACGGTTTCTGATGAGAGTGATGTCGACGATGACAATAATTAGTGTGGCAACGGTTCACCTAATCACTCGATCGTTTTTATTGTTATTTACAGGTTTAATTTTGTTGTTGTTAAAAATGTTTTTTTTTACCTTGGGGAGATAGTTAAGGAATGTTGTGGGTGCACAGACTTCATCTTCATCTTTTTCCATCTTTGCGATGTCTTATACATAATTGTGATATTTTGTTGCATTTTACAGGCTTGGAACATTAGAATGTGGAAGTAGATTTTCCGGGACGAAAAATAGGGTAGCATGGCCGACTGAAGCGCACCGGCTCATCTCCCCTATCAGCGCAACGGAATTCACCCTGACTCATACGCAAAAACACTGATAGCTCGAGCCCGTTGCCCGATAAAATAGGAGTGTGACGACGACGTTCGTTGCCTGAATTACGTTCCAAGTTAATGATTTATTTTCCGATAGACTATTGATTAAATATTGATGTGAAGTAGTGTGTTTGTTTAAGTTGAGTTAATAAATAACCTAATAATGTTACACTAATTTTTTTTATGCGATCGAATGTAGAATTTTATTACCTTTCTGGCGATATACGGTTGTTAGTATCTATCTCTGGTTGTTTTTTTTCAAATCTACATTTTTCTATTAATTTGACGTTTCTATCAATTCTCAATACTAGGAAGGTATTGACATCAAGTAGGCCGTGGAAAACAAACAAAATAACTGATTGAAGTTATAAATGTTATTATTCACTATGGATCTAAACACTGGATCATTGACAAAAGACCAAACATCAGAGAAAAAGGGAACAAAAGCAGTATAATTATCATAACAAGATATTTCTAGATACAATCCCACTTTTTGATAAAAATGGCTAGCACCATTCGAAAGAGGGGCAAAATGTACGTACTGAAAATTTCACATCAATAACTGGACAAAGGATAGTCTAGCTAAATTGATTGTTGCCAAGTTCCAAATTATTATATTATTATTATTATATTATATAATATAGCTAGACCACCACTTTTCACCGGCACTGTATTTCTCCAAAAATATAATACGGTTGAGAGCAATGATTTTCCAACAACTAGATATAGCCCGACGTCTCTTTGTGTGTCACATGTTTATACATTGAGGGGAGAGAGGAATTCTTGCGAGTTTGCCAAACTGCAAATTTAATAAGTAGCTACCTTGTATTCAAGGTATTTTTATCCTAATTAAAAATACTCTATGCTCTATGAGTGCATCTCCGGTAGTTACCAATTATATAATATGTACATTTTTAGATCACTAGTGATAATAAAACATTTTCAATGAGACCCATATTTTTCCATGAACCTTAGTTATTAATGAAATACATCTGGCAACACGACACAAATGCCCATTTGAGATCAACCAATCACAGCTGATAGTCATTTTAACCAATAATAGCCTGTAGCTCCCTTGGAACACTGTTGTCGGCTTGTTCAAAATTCAATATTTTTGAAAGCCGAACAGCTGATTTATGTGAACAAAACTTATCAATAATCAGTAAATTATAACTGTCCTATAACACCAACTATATTGAAACAAAGAAAAAATTAAAACATATCCTCGTTAATACACTGGTTGATCCCTTTCGATAAAAAGTGAAAATTCCAAGTGCTTTGTAAATAAAAAGCACTCGGAACAACAACGTTGCAACCAGGCAACGTTGAACGAAGGTTGAACGAATTCAACGGACGAGATGTAAATAATAACATGTTTATTATAGTGACAGACAATTTGCCCGGAATCTAGTGGGTTCTATATTCTAAGGTTGAGAATTCATTTTATCAGAAGATTCATTGATTTGTGCATAAAATACGGGGCTGGTATTTTGAACATTTTTTGTTATGATAATTATTAAACTGCCCTTGGTTCATTCTTTTGATGTTCTGTCCCCCGTTTATAATTAAGTGTTTAGTGTTTAGATCCATGATACAATATTTGTACTAAAGTTTGAAATTTTGATACTTGGTCTATTTTCCACGGCCCACTTGATTGAGAATTGATATAAACGTCGAATTAATAGGAAAATTTGGATTTGAAAGGAAACTACCAGAGACAGACACTAACAACCCTATATCGCCACAAAGCTAATAATATTCTACATTCGAGCCTTTAAAAAAAGTAAGTTAGTTTCATTTGAAAAAATCAAGTTATCCCTGATTGAATTTTTCTGAATTTGCATAACGATTTCTCTTAACTCAAAAAGAATTGGAGTTTTTTTCTCTAATTCTTACGATCAATGCGATATTCATTTTTTTTTAAACATTAATTTTTTAAAAAAATAGCGATTTGCGGGTGAACGGTCCGTTTAAGATATCATGTGTGGTACAAAAAGTCATTCTGAGATTGACTGAACCCAAATATGTAATAAGATACAATGGGTTCCATCTAAAAAGATGTAACTTTGATATGAATCACCCTGTATACGCGGTGCGAATGAAGTGAAATTATTTTAAGTTTGTAGCCTTAAGGTCTGTCTATCATGCCTCGGCAACGAGTTTAAAGTTTTGTTCACTACATTACTCACAATTAATGCGAAATGATATTGTGTGCTTCCTGAAATAGAACATTGTCGAACGCTATACCAGCAATGCGTTGTATTTTCGGAATAATCTTGAATTACTATCGCAAACTGAGTTTCTCCACAGTTGAGCCCAGCTACATTCCCTAGAGCACGACAGGTGTGCGTCCAGCTGAAGGCCCAATCTCAGACTGACTCCATACGTGACATGACCCAGTCCAACACCTTACTTGACAATAATATTTGACACGTGTTTTTTCATTTTTCTATTCTATGCGTAGTTTGCGAGATTTTGTACCGTTTCCGGACTTTTTGGACCCTGTATGTCTCCCACACCACCCAATAACTTGTTTTAAACTGTTTTCTTTCAAACTCGCCGTTTTTTAGATATCGGGCGGTCTCGCGTTAAATGTATCACCCTGTATAAAGTAAAAATTAAAAAAATAGGGGTAAGCTGAATTTGTGAGCAACTGTCTTCTGCATGTAAAATTTGCAAAATCGGAAACTTACTCCTTGCACTTTTTGAGCAATAAGGGTTTTTTATTGGTGCTACAAGAAAATAATTAGAGTCAAATTGTACATTAGAAGATTCTGTATAATTTTTGCTTATGAAAGTTCTTTATAGTTTTATTATTTTCGGACTCAACACCCGTAAAAGGATCACATTTGGGGTGATTTTCAAAAAGTTAGTTTTGCGGCAAATTAACCCTCATAAAACTTGTTCATAATAGATTCACTTTTCTCTATGATTTTTTTTCAAACTTCACGATTTTCGAAGATACCGCCCAGTTCATGCACTGTGTGGAGTATTTTAATTTTTTCATGAAAGATATCTCCAGAAATCCTCAAGATTCAAACATATTCATGAGGAAAAGTTGTTTATACATTTATTATGGACAGGTTCTATGAGAGTCAATTTGCTGAAAATCAAACTTTTTGAAGGTCGCACCAAATATATTTAAAATGGCTGTTGAAAGTCAGAAAATAATAAAACTATGAAAAACTTTCGTGAGGCAAAGTTGTAGAGAATGTATTTTTGAAGAAATCAAACAGCTCAAAGCCAAATAGCTGACTAATCAGCTAAACCCATTAAGAATAGATAATGTCAAATATTGTAATGTATTTAATTTTTTTTCGATTCTTAATAAAGTCGATTTAGCATTATTATGATAATCATTTTGTTGAAGGTTGTAACACAATTAAAAAAAAAACACCTCTTTTGCTAAAAAGGTGTAAAATAAGTTAAATCGAAGACCCCATTTTATACCCAGAAAACAGTTGCTGACGAGGCGTAAAAATTCTATTTCCCAATTTTTAAAAACCAAACACAAAAGTTATTCGAAGAAGAAAACTGCCGTTTTCTAATATTAATATAATTTTTTGAGATGATTTATGTACACGTGAAGGATTTAAAGTTTGCGCGAGTAGGTACATAACCATGGTTATATGATATGTGAATATGCCTAGTTCAAACAGAGGGTGAAAAAAAAATCTAAGAAAGGCAAAGTACATTGTTTTTGGCGACAAGCAGAATTGTAAAAGATTTCGCCTTACACTTTACACTCCTATTCATTTGATGACCAAGACGCTTGGATGACTTTCAATAGAGCAAAGCGTAGTGATGTCCAATCACAATTAATTATGAAAACAAAAAGCCAATTATTGCCTGAATATTTGAAGGGTTACAGCGTTCCAAGATTTTCAACGTCCCAAAGTCACTCGCCTAATATTAGACCATGTGGAACGATTGACACATCACATTTGCAGAAACGTCTTTTCAGTGATATGGAACTCCCGAACAAAATATGCACTCGTGCATTGCGTTCAAGCTTCAAACAAGTGCCTCAACATTTTTAAATTATTATTCCACGTCTTTTGACGACTTAACACGACAATGGGATATTATACTCTTCACAAAAATGTTCCTTAATAGTTATTTGATCCATATTATTCACGAAATCGCCTTTATTTTCGCCCAGCGACCCCCTATTAATTTTTTTCTAGGGCTTCTAACTGGAAAAACTCATCCATGCTCTAAGAGACCTGATAATAGTAATGAGGGAAAGAAACTCGATGTCTCGGTCAACAAACTGAGAGTTTATTCTCTTCAATGTGATGATTGCTCTGCAGTGTATGTTGGCCAATCTGGAAGGAGGATATCTGTTAGAGTGCACGAACATCTGAGCCTCTATAACAAATACAAAGACTCTGACATAACCGAGACCAAGTCTACATTCATTCGCCAACCACCTGCTGTCGACAGGTCATCATGCCACAATTCCTGATAATGTACAAGTCCTACATGAATATAATAAGAGCAGGAAATTGGACCTATTGGAAAAGATGGAAATAAGTAAAGCAGTGAAAAGCCCCGTACTTACTTGCGTGAATGACGTTTTTTATTTTGAAAGAGGATTAATTTTCAATGATTTACAATAGTTGCTGTATCTTGGTTTCTCGTCAGTTTTTTGTTTGTTATTGTCTTGAATTATTGACCGAATCTCACTTTTTCAATTGTCATTGTGTCAGGCGGACAGGTGACAGAGACAGCTGATGCCATACATTACAACTTTGATGGACTGGAGTGTTCCATGATTTAGACAGCACTTGTTTATTTTAATGACGTTTAAGTGTTCTGTGCAATACTCTCTGTAGTCAATCCGTTTTTAAATCTATTTGTTTGAAGTTGATTTTAGTCATTTGACATGTGTTTTACATTTTTTTATAATTGGTCATCCGTGTGTTTTTAGCAGTAAGTTCTGGTGAAATTGAGTAATAATTATTCTTAACAAACCTAATTTTGATAGGTCTGATGATGCCCTAACAGGCAAAACCCGGGTCACCCAATATAGTTTTATCGACTGAGACCGAGACATCGAGTTTCTTTCCCTCATTAGGGCTTCTTGGGCACTCGCTCCGCTCGCGCACCCTCGAAAACTTTGAAGTCAATGACAAAATGCATCGTAAACCTAAAAATTTTACACAACATAGTATTTTTCGAATGGGAACCCTGTATATTTTTGGTTAGATTGATAGAACTTTTTCTTCTGATTCCAAATATACAGTGTCTCACTAGGTTGGAACCATATGGAAAACTTTTTTATTATTTAATTTAGGAGAAAAAGTTATTCTTCATAAAAAGTTCTGCATATCCTCAAATCTAAAAAACAATCATCAGATATCAAATGTTTTCAGTCGTATACGAGGTTTGTCAAAAAATATGAATTTCGCCCAAGAGTGAATTACCTTTATTTTTGACAATATCGAAAATTGTTATAAAGTTGATAAGATCTAAAAACCATGTTTAAATATGGTATTGCACCCATTTATTTTGAAAAGATTATTTGTATGTATTGTCTTATTGGAAATATTAAATGCATTTACAACGTGTTTAAATCGCCAAATTTTTAAACAAAATTGAGAAACGAAAAGGTTATCCGCGTTTTCAATAATCACAAGAGCTGAATCTCCATTCGTAATTTAAAATGAAGACAGATTAGTGAAGATTGTAAAAAGGTGTAATTGCATATTAAAACGTGGTTTTAAGTTCGGATTAACTTTTTTTAATAACAATTTTCGATATTGTCAAAGGCAAAGGTAGTTTGTCCTAGTGTGAAAGTCATATTTTTTGACAAACTACGCATACGACTGAAGAAATTTGATATCCGACGATTGTATTTCAGATTTCGGGACAGGCAGAACTTTTTATGAAGAATAACTTATTCTCCTTAAATTAATAATAAAGAAGTTTTCCATATGGTTCCAACTTAGTGAGACACACTGTATAATATGTGTTGGTATTTGGTTCACTCGTTTTTGCGCTATGCAAGTTTGAAGTCTTGTAGAAATTACATTCAATTGATCTGTGTTGCTAAGATACAGTAGAATCCGGATCAACGTAATGTCATATTTTAATGAGACTTTCAACTTGAATGGCGCAAAAACGGCTGAACCAAATAACAACACATAATAATCATAATAATAATCTTTATTGTCTAACAGTTTTCCATTAATTAACAATATGACCTGAATAAGATAGCATTGAAAGTTAATACTAATATACTGTGTTTTTACAGTTCCTAAAAAATAATGGGTATGAACAGGGAGGGATGAAAAAAAAATCTTATATTTATAATTATTAGAAGCTACAATGGAAATTTCGCTTTAACATTTGGATTATTGACTGCCAACTGGTTACTTCATAAAAATCGATATCGCTACAGGTAGTCTATATTATATATCTGGAATCAGCCAAGAAAATACAGGGTATCCCATTTAAAAAATACCATGTTGTTTAAAATGTTTTGGTTTCCGATGTATTTTAGCATTCTTAGTATCGGATTCGGAATGTCCATAAAAAATACTGCAAATTTGCTCATTTAAACTTTTTTGTAGAATCAATATCAACTGAGATATCTACTGAGTAAAATATAAACTATCACCCTGTACAACGGCGCGGCGTGTTTAGAAAAATGTTTTCAGGGGAGCAAGTCTTGACAATGAACACAACTATTTCAAAATTGTATGAATATGAAGTTATAACTGGGTAATTAGTTATACATAATATGCCAAGTTGCTAATCAAAAAACCTATCCTTTTCTGACGTTAAAATTTTTGTTTTCAGAAATGTTTTGTGTTCTTTCTCAGGTAGAAATTCGCAAATTTCGAAAACGCTTGTCTTAAGAGTTGTTCAGCATGCCTTTTTGGTTTCGATGATTTCTAATGACAATCTTATTCGAACATCTCGAATAAGATTGTCATTAGAAATCCCAGAGGTTCACTGACAAAAAAAATTGGGGCAAATCAATTTGAATAATTATAGCGTGCGCAGTGCCCTCTAAACCGTAGGGAAAAACTGAATACCAAATTATTATTTGTCATATCAAAAAACGCGAATATGTCATGTTTTTAAAAGTTGTTAAAAAAAAAGAAAATAAAATTTAAAATTCAACACTCTATATTTCTCATCTATAATTTCGTTGCTCAAGTTTTGCTCTAAAGTAATCGTTCTTTATTTGTGAACATAGGCCTCTGCCAGTGGACATTCAAGTGGAGCAATCGTGGACGATGATGCTGTGTGTTGTATATGTATGGATGGAGAATGTCAAAATACCAATGTTATCTTGTTTTGTGATATGTGTAACTTGGCTGTTCATCAAGATTGCTATGGCGTACCCTACATACCTGAAGGGCAGTGGCTTTGTCGGAGGTGAGTCTTTATCACCCGGAAATACTAGAGAGTTATTGGGAATTTAAAAATAATGCTAGCATTATTAGTGCGATTACCTTATTCAAATGCTTGACGTTACTGTTTCCGAAAAGAAACAGTTATTGGAGCCTGCATGACTTATGGTTGTCTCTTTTTCTTTATATCTAACGTAACCACATTTGGATCATCGTTGAAATGTATAAACAAACAAATGAAAATCTTTAAACCAATGTTTCACTGGTGTATTTTTATTGTTTTGGTTTATTTTTCAAAAATCTCTGTTGAAGAATCACATGATTCTCACTAATAAGCAGTTTTTGGTCAGAATAAAGATATGTTTTTGAGTCTAACTTCAGTTTTGAATAATTGAATTTACATTGTGTCCCCGGATCGACGCATGAATAGGTGAAAAAGATAAAAAAAAAATTGAATTGAAATTTTATTTTCTGGGGTTCAGCCCCGCTTGGATGGAAACTAATTTGTATCATAATTTTAGTTTAGAAAAATCAAGTATGTCTTGGAAATTAACCTAAAAGCCATTTGCCATTTCTCTCACTAGTAAAGAGCTATTTCTATAAGAGATACGACAAAATGTTTTTGAAGAAAGTTGTTCAGAATGAAGAACCGAGTGAGAATGCAAAATTTCAAATCCCTTCGCCTACTTTGATATTTTGAAGAAATTCGAAAAGTTCATCAGCAAATTCTTTTTAATTATGGATTACGCAAGTCTGCAGAGTATAAAAGTATTTAAAAATCAAGAACTCAAATAGACGATCAAAATATCAAGACTAAATGTATTTCCATGCTACTCTGAAAACTGCAATGGAAAAATGCAAAATATCAAAGTAGTCGGAGGGTTTTTGAAATTTCACATTCTCACTCAGTTTTTTATTCTGAACAACCATCTTCAATAACATTTTTTCGTATCTTCTATTGCAGAAGCTTTTTACTGGAGAGAGAAATAGTTTTTGGGTTAATTCTCAGGACATACTTGATTTTTCGAAACTAAAATTATGACACAAATTAGTTTCCATCCAAGCAGGGCTGAACCCCAGAAAATGAAATTTCAATTGAAAAATGTACAGTTTTTTTCACCTATTCATGCGTCGATCCGGGGACACACTGTATATTATTGATAAATTCACGGAGTAGCACTATTTACATCATCCTTTATTTTTGGCTCACTCATTAAACTCATTTTGATTTATATCGACGGCATACCCTGATACATGCATGCAAGAAAACTGAAAATAAATGAACACCACGCCGGCTTAAAGTAGATAGACCAAATTATAAACGTCAAATGACAAAAAAAGTGCTAAACTTCTAAAAATAACGCCGAAATTACCTTAATACGGCCGACTTTATTCGTGCCGTAATAAAGTCGAGCACAACGTTATTAACGCTAGTCTTATCAAACAAGGCAAATGCGCATACATAGATGTCAAAATAATGGTAGTGTTCAGTAGGTGTTTTATATTGTATATGAGGAACGGTGCAGAAGTTGGTGACAAATCCAATATGAACAGTTATCCATGATTTCAAGTGTTTTTGGCGGTTACCAGGATTTTTTGAAAAAACATGTGAATATAATATTTCAACAACCAGCCGCCGGTCAAAGTCAATAGCGAGCTGAATAAATCATTTAAATACAGTCCACTCTTTAAATAATAAAATAAAAAAACGACAAGAGAAAACATCGCTACGGTGGTAGCACCATTTTGGTCCTATCGTTCCGGATAAATGGTCCAGGATTGGAAATTGGAAGCTAAGGAATTGGTAGAAGTCAATCAATCAAGTTATCAAGTTATCATGGCCGGTGGTGTGTAAGCAGTAAATACATAGAACGAGAGGAGCTCAGGGGTAAGTTTTTGGCAACACTTTTACTTGAGCGAATTTGTCGATAGAAGTTTAATCGTTTAAAAGCAAAATATCATATCAGGTCTGTTTTTCTGTCAGTGTCATCAGGTGTTGACTGCAGGAATAAATAATTATCAATACAAATACATACATGTATTTGGTGAAAAGGTTGGTTCTGGTGAGTTAAAATCGTTCATATCTCATATCGTGGGTCTGGGCTGCCTTATCCAACATTTTCACATCGTATATCAAGTATTTTTTCTGCTAATATCGCATTGTAATTACCGACAAAATGGGTAGAAAAAATAATTCAAAAGACGAGGACGAACAAATCAAAGACTCTATTGAACGTTTATTTGCTAAACGACGTCAACTTTTGAAACAGTTTCAAAAATTCCAAGAATTTTATGAAGAAGTTTCTAGCTCTAGTAATGAAGACAAATTGACACAATTAGAATATCGTTTGGAAAAAATTGATGTAGTTTTAGATCAGGTAAACGAGGTTGATTTGGATATTGAAGCGTTAGAAAAAGAATCGGTAGTTCAAGATAATTTTGAAGATCTATTTTTTCAAGTAGTATCTGAAGTCAAGAAATACCTCAAAAGTAAAGCAGTCGGTGTATCATCTAACGCTGAAATACTTCATGTCAATTCTCAAGGTACGCTGATGGGTTCTACGTCAGGTGGGATTAGACTGCCAAATTTGGGAATACCAAAATTCAAAGGAGAGTATAATAAGTGGATCCAGTTTAAAGAAACCTTTGAAACGATGATATCAAAAAATCCCTGTTTAGATGAAATCCAAAAATTTTATTATCTGATCGATACACTCGAAGGTGAAGCTGCGACTCTTATTGAAACATTGCAGGTAACTAGAGAAAACTATAAAATTGCTTGGAAAATGTTAGATAACCGTTTTAATAATAAACCTGTGATAATTCAATCCCATCTGAAATCAATATTCGAGGCACCTTCTTTGAACGAACAATCGTACATTGAACTAAGAAAACTAATTGTGAATTTGGAGCGAAACTTGCGAGCTTCAAAAGCATTGGGAGAACCTGTAGAGTATTGGGATAGACTTTTGATTTTTACCTGTTCGGGTAAACTTGATATCGAAACACAAAAGCATTGGGAAGAAGCAACTATTTCGAAGTTTGAGGGTAATCCTAGCCTTCAAAATTTCATCGATTTTATCGCCAATAAATGTCAGATTCTAGAAAACGTAGAAATAAATACGCAAGCAAATAAAAAACAAACTGTTGCTAGAACGTATACCAAACCAAATATTCAACCGAACAATAAATACACAGTGAACAATAAATTCACAGCTTACAGCACAACAGGAGCAACGAGCAAAGCATCATGCCAATTTTGTAAAGGAACTCATTTTCTATATCAGTGTGAAAAACTCTTGAAGTTAACCGTCGACGAACGAATAGAACGCATTAAGAAACTTCGTCTTTGTTTGAACTGTTTGCGTGGGAATCATGTTTTTAATCAATGTTTGGCTAATGGGTGTAAACATTGTAAGGGTAGGCACAATACGATTCTGTGTAAAAGAATTTATCCTGTTTCAAATACTGTTACTAATCAAGATAGTTCTGGGACCAGCACTATTCATGATCTGGAGGAAAAGGTGAAAGAAGAAGTTCCAACAGTGTCTGCTTCTTGTAATACTCCGTGTAAACTTCCCCAGGTTCTGATATCGACTGCTATCGTTTTTATAAAAAATTATCAGGGACAATATGTGAAGTGTCGTGCGTTATTGGATAGTGCGTCTCAAGTAAACTTTATTCGGAAAGATCTAGTAGATTTTCTAGATTTAAAGGTGAGGGGAGTTGATATACCAATATCAGGTGTTGGAAAATCGTTAACGAAAGTGAAGCAGCGAGTTGCTACCAATATAAAATCGACCTACAGCAATTTTAATGCCGATATATCATTTTTAGTTTTGGAAAATATAACTTCTGAAATTCCAAATCACTCTTTCAATATCAAAGATTTAAATATTCCTTCGAATATAAAATTAGCGGATCCGAATTTTTATGAAACATCAAAAGTTGATATTCTGCTTGGAGCGGAATTATTTTATGAATTACTTTGTGCTGGACAGATAAAACTAGCTGACTGTTTATTGATACTTCAGAAGACTTTATTTGGTTGGGTTATATCAGGAAGGATTTATAACTATCAAAATAATATCGATAATGAAGCTGTATGTAATGTAAGTATGAAATCAATGGAGTATCAAGAGTTACAGGATCAAATAGAAACATTCTGGTTAATCGAGGAGGTGGGGACACAAAAGAAACTGTCCAATGAAGAACGTGAATGTGAAGAATTTTTCGCCAAAACAGTAGAACGCGATGAGACAGGAAGATCTTCTGTGGCCTTACCACTCAGGGAAGATGTTAGTGCATTGGGAGATTCGTTAGAGATGGCTAAGAAAAGGTTTTTGAACTTGGAACGAAAACTTGAAAGAAACAGTGATTTGAAGGAGAAATATATGGAGTTTATGACGGAATATGAGCAGTTGGGCCATATGTCAAAACTTAGGTACGTGTTACCACATCATGGAGTACTTAATGAATCTTCGATAACTACAAAATTGCGTGTTGTATTTGATGCAAGTGCAAAGACAACAAGCGGAGTGTCATTGAACGATGTACTTAAAGTAGGGCCATCTATTCAGGATGAGCTTTCCGACATTTTAATTCGATTTCGTCAAAACAACGTCGTAATTACCGCAGATATATCAAAAATGTATCGTCAGGTCAAATTTCAAGAAAGCTATCGTGATTTGCAACAAATCGTTTGGCGAGCTAATCCTGATTCTGAACTTGAACTGTATCGTCTCAATACCGTCACATATGGGACAGCGTCAGCAAGCTTTTTAGCCACAAGATGCCTAAAGGAAGTATCATTGAATATCAAGAACAAGCCGATAATAAGTAATGCTATTGCAAAGGACTTTTATGTAGATGATTTAATTACAGGTGCGTCTTCGGTGAGAGAGGCTATAAGCTTGGCTACGGAAATAGGGTCTGAGCTTAATAAATACGGCTTTCCATTGAGAAAATGGTCATCGAATGAACCTATTGTGTTGAAGCCTTTGTCAAAGGAAGCATCTGATAACGAGGGATATTTTATTGTTGACGATGATATAAGAAAAACTTTAGGTGTCTTTTGGGAACCACGTAAGGATATTTTGGAGTATGTTGTTAAATTTGATCTGCATGAAAATATCAGGGTAACAAAACGCTTTATTTTTTCAGTGACATCAAAGGTTTTTGATCCATTAGGTTTAGTGGGTCCAGTTATTTTGCAAGCAAAGATTATTTTACAAAGACTTTGGATGTTAAAACTTGCATGGGATGAATCTGTACCTCTAAATATTCATTCTGCTTGGAGTCAGTTTTACAATCAGCTTTCTTTGCTTAACAATATCAAGATTCCTCGTCAGTTCACCTTAAGAAATTATAATACTTTTCAAATTCACGGCTTTTGTGATGCAAGCGAGCGATCATACGTTGCATGTCTTTACTTGAGGTCCTGTAAAGATCAAGATGATAATGGTGATACTATAGTTAATATAATTTGTGCAAAATCAAGGGTGGCACCATTGAAAACTCTCACTTTACCACGACTTGAATTAATGGGGGCACTTCTGTTAGCCAGACTTGTCAAAAAAGTCATTACTGTACTTAACATTGAAATTGAGAGCGTTTATTTATGGTGTGATTCCACGATAGTTCTCTCTTGGCTCAAAGAACAACCAAGCAATTGGAAAGTATTTGTAGCACATCGTTTCGCCGAAATTCAAGAATTAACAAAGCATTTTTATTGGAGACATGTAAAATCAAATCATAATCCTGCTGATATAATTTCAAGAGGAGCTAATTCTATTGAATTGGAAAAATCGAATTTGTGGTGGTTTGGGCCTAGTTGGCTTATCAATAAACCCAAAGATTGGCCTGAGAGTTTATTCAAGAATGCAGAGTTTTTACCTGAAAGAAAAAAGGATAAAATATCATTAATTAATATTGATGATGAGCATAATATGTCGCTTTTTACAAGGTATTCTTCTTTACATAAACTGATAAAGGTATCTGCTTTATGTTTACGATTTATCAAAAATTGTAGAATCAAGTATAAATTTGATCGAGAGTTGGGACCGCTGAAGGTAAGTAGTTAGGGCAAAGCCAATTCGGCCTCATTTCCCAAAATGCCCGCTAGGTGGCGCCACAATACGGTGGCGCCACGATAGCGCGACCGTCACCACGTGCGCGTGACGTCATCCGTCGTCGGCGTGTTGTGTGGGGGTTGAGGTGGGGTGTGGGGGTGGGGGTCTTTGCGACCACGTGCGCGTGACGTCATCCGTCGTCGGCGTGTTGTGTGGGGGTTGAGGTGGGGTGTGGGGGTCTTTGCGACCACGTGCGCGTGACGTCATCCGTCGTCGGCGTGTTGTGTGGGGGTTGAGGTGGGGTGTGGGGGTGGGGGTCTTTGCGACCACGTGCGCGTGACGTCATCCGTCGTCGGCGTGTTGTGTGGGGGTTGAGGTGGGGTGTGGGGGTGGGGGTCTTTGCGACCACGTGCGCGTGACGTCATCCGTCGGTGGGCGGTGTGACCGTTGGTGGGGGTGGGGGTGGGGGGTTTGGGATGACATTACATTTTATGAACAAAAAAGTTCATGATTCAAGCCTTGAAGAAATTGAATATTGCGGGTAAGTGTTATCATCATTCAGTTCTAAATTTAGCTCGAATGCACGGTTTTCTTATCAGTAACAAACGAGTCTCAGCACGCGGTATTCTTATCACCAGTAGACAGCATGTGGTTTTCACGTCACACTCCTCTTATCAACAGTTCTAAATTTAGCTCGAATGCGCGGTGTTCTTATCAATAACTGACGCCTCATGGTCTGCAGGAAACTATAGTTTGATATTTATCCATGTAAAATTATCTCATTTCAATTTTATTCATTTTTTCAGAACCAATCCATCAGTACGAAAATTCAATGCAAATAATTGTGGACAATTGTCAATCGAATTTCTATATAATAATATGACATGATCGAGAACCATCAGTAACGTTGAGAGTGTCATCATGACTAGAACTATAACAATAACGGGAAATACTTCTGTGTTGAAAGCAGAATTCAATCCACCCATATTTTTGGATGAAAATAAAGAATATTTTTTGGGGTTAGCTGATTTTGAATCGTTTATGAGTATACCTAACATACAACCGGGTAGCAATAAAATATATGTAGCGGATAAAGTTATCACAATTCCAGAAGGAACTTACGATTTAAAAGATATTGAAACATATATTAATTCTGTAATTGATGACATTTTTGGAGAAAAAGTTGGGTTTAAGATGAAAGCAAACCCCAATACATTAAAATGTCAGCTTTATTGCACAAAGGAAATAGATTTCACACCAAGTGACTCCATAGCGAAAATATTGGGTTTTAAGAAACGAAAAATTGCATCATATGAATTTTCTGAATCGGATGAAGTTGTTAATATATTTAAAGTTAATGCAATTTGTGTTGATTGCGACATTTGCATTGGATCATATAGTAATGGTCTACCCGTTCATATAATTCATCAGTTTTTTCCTTCTGTTCCTCCAGGGTATAAAATAGTGGAATCACCATTACCAATACTTTATTTCCCCATCAGCGTCAAGACAATCAACAACATCACTGTTAAAATAGTAGATCAAGACGGTGATTTGATTAATTTCCGAAACGAGACCATAACAGTTCGATTACATCTTAAACATTAGAAAATATTATGGTTATTAAATACAACTATCGCTATTTCAAACAATCGCCATATAAAAGGGAGAAGCTGTCTATAGAAACCAGTCCAAGACGAAACTCCAACCAGTTAACATCACAAGAAACCAGCCCAAGACGAGACTCCAGCAAGTTAACATCACAAAATCACCAATTTCTTATATCTCTGGGGTTAAAAGTATTGAAATAATGGATATATTAAACGTTGATGAAAAATTATATGTAGATAATTCAATAATAAGCTCTGAGCTTCATTCATATCAACCGTTTGTCTCTTCAAAATTTGAATACAATGATGAAATTCGCATACCTGTTCAAGAACTTGATATATACACACTACCTTCAGGGAGTCATCTTTACATTGAAGGTACCTTGACCAACAATAAGGGTGCCTATTCTAAAAAATTACAATTTGTCAACAATGGTATAGCTTATTTGTTTCGAGAAATTCGCTATGAACTTAATGGAGTTACTATAGATTCCGTAAGAAATGTTGGTTTAGCTTCAACCTTGAAGGGTTATCTTTCATATAATACAAATGAAAGTCTAAAGCTGCAAAATGCTGGATGGTTTCCAAATAGAGATGAAAAGGAAAACATTTTAGTTGATGATAAAGGAAAATTTAATGTATCTATACCTTTGAAAATGTTGATGGGATTTTTTGAAGACTATAAAAAAATAATCTTGAATATGAAACAAGAACTGGTTTTGATCCGAGCCAGCGATGATGTTGATGCAGTTTTATATGTTGAAGATATGCAAAATCCGTCACCCGAAGCGGAAAATCCAAAAGTTACATTTGACAAGATCTATTGGAAAGTACCTCATATTCAAGTTGATATACCACAACAACTAGCTTTAACACAAATTCTTGAAACAAATAAAGATCTGTTACTTGGATTTCGTAGTTGGGAAATTGTTGAATATTCCTCACTACCTGAAGCGACCCGTCATACTTGGCCTGTTAAAACAAGTAGTAAACTTGAAGCACCTCGTCATATAATAATTGGTTTTCAAGAAAATAGAAAAGGACACATCATGAAAGATGCTAGTCAATTCGATAATATAAATCTCTCAAATATTAGAGTATTTTTGAATTCTGAAAGATATCCATATCATGATTTGTATTTGAATTTCAATGATAACAAGTTTTCAGCTCTCTATGAAATGTTTGCAAACTTTAAAAATTCCTACTATGATATACCAAACGAACCAATTTTCAACCCTCAAAACTTTAAAAATAAGTGTCCAATCGCACATATTGATTGTTCCCACCAGAAAGAAACACTTCAAACAGGTACTGTTGTTTTGAGAGTTGAATTCGAGACAAATAATAATACAAAAAAGGATACATCAGTATATTGTCTGATTTTACATGATAAATTATTTAGCTACAATCCTTTAACAAAAATAGTCAAGCAATTGTAATACGCATGTTCTCAAATAATTATATAAACCATTTTATTTCTCTAAATGATGTTCAGTATGTCTCGAGAATTGAAGCTCTGCTTATCTTACCATTTAAAGAGATCGAAAGAATTGAAAAACAAATTCAAGATTATAGTGGTGAATAGCAGATGATGGTGAAATTCTCACAATTGAAAATATGAAACTACTCGTTTTGGATGTACAAGGATTTATAATTGAAAACAAAAAATTTATTCCTAAGGAACTGGCTGCCTATGATGGAGAAAAAATATGTCATTATATATTTAGATGTCCCTTTTCTATGGAACACTTGCCTCCAGAACTGCGTAAACAAGCAAACTGGTTGATGAAAAATCATCATTGTATTTCATGGAATGAAGGATTTACGCAATCACATAAGTTTTCCGACATTGTGAAAAACATAACAAGAAACGTGGATCATGTGTACGTGAAAGGAAAAGAAAAGGCGCAATACATTGGGAAATATTCATCGAAGCCCGTTATCGAACTTGATGACAAACCACCTTTATCGTTGGAAAAACCACATTGTCTATACCATTTATCATCACCCGCAATGTGTGCACTTACTAATGTTTTTAATTTGTATAAAACATGTTTAATGATTGAATAAATCACATTTTTGATTACATTTTTTATTTTATTTCAAACACCTTTTTATAAATATTTACAGGTAGGTATTCACAAATTTTCAACCCTCAAAAATAAGTGTCGAATCACACACAGTGATTGTTCTCATCACAAAGAAACACTTCAAGCAGGATATACTGCTTTGTTTTGAGAGTTGAATTCGAAACAAATAATAATACAAGAAGGATTCATCAGTATATTGTCTGATTTTTACATGATAAATTATTAAGCTATAATCCTTTGACAAAAATAGTCAAGCAGTTGTAATTCGCATGTTCTCAAATAATTATATAAACCATCTATTTCTCTAAATGATGTTCAGTATTTCTCCAGAATTGAAGCTTCGCTTATCTAACCATTTAGTATGAGAATTTTATGGTGACTTACAAATAAAAGGTTCTGTATTGATTGAAAATAAAACAGTTCAAAAATGAATACTATCAAAGAAGATGTGGTGAGTGAGCTACACAAACCAGCCAGAAGATTTTTTAAAAGAAGAGCAGTAATTGTAAAGGGGATCAATGATTTTTTTCAAGCAGATTTAGTTGAAATGCAACCATATTCAAAAATAAACAAAGGATATAGATATATTCTGGTTATAATTAATGTGTTTTCAAAATTTGTTTGGGCAATTCCTGTCAAAACAAAGACTGCTAAAGATGTAACCACAGCCATGAAATTAATTTTAAACAGTGTAAAAACACCCCCTAAAAATCTGCAGACTGATCAGGGAAAGGAATTCTATAATACAGAGTTCCAAGATTTGATGAAAAAATTCAACATCAATCACTACTCAACATTTTCCAATATGAAAGCTAGCATCGTAGAGAGGGTGAACAGAACATTGAAAAACAGAATGTGGAAAAAATTCAGTTTGCAGGGAAACTATAAATGGTTAAAAATATTACCTGAGATAGTATCAGAATACAATAATACCAAACATTCTGTTATTGGAATGAAACCTATACAAGTATCTAAGGAACATGAGAAGCACCTACTATCAAAAGTTTATGGTCGCATAAAAACAGTGAATCCTTCCAAATATGAAAAGGGAGACTATGTGCGAATAAGTAAGTTTCGTGAGATGTTTTCAAAAGGGTATACACCTAACTGGTCAAATGAAATCTTTGTGATTAAAAAAATAAAAATCACAAATCCAACAACCTACATATTGGAGGATCATAGAGGTGAAGAGATACAGGGTGCATTTTATAAGGAGGAGTTGCAAAAAGTTAAACATCCTGACGTGTATTTGGTAGAAAAGATTCTAAGACGGAAGGGAAATAAAGTTTATGTTAAATGGTTGGGCATGAATAATTCACATAATTCATGGGTTATGAAAAATAATGTATTGTAATATCTTGTAATTCAATAAAAAACACTTGCTAGTAGATAATTCTTTTATTTCTATACAAATATACTCCTAGAATGGGTAGCATGATACAAAAAATGAATGCAAAGATTGATATAATAGCGAATTCTATATGATTTTTACATTCAAACGAATCAATAAGTACATTCCAGTTTGTTGGTTTAAAATTTTCATCTACAAAATAAAGTCTTAACTTAAAAGCTAAATATGACAAATTTTTAATTGACTCATCAATTTTTAGCCAATCAATCCATTATTAACAATTAATTTTTCTCAGTTTGATGGTCAAGAGTCATTATGATTGGTTGATATGCAAATAAACGTTTCTTGTATATTTGAATCCACTTGTATATACAAGGTATTGTTAAAAAGGCGCTCAGAAACAATACTTTTGCTGGAAGTCCTGTTGTCATTGCTAATTTTTATACTAAGGGATATATCGTGGCAATATTTATGTGTTCTAGTGTTCTTGTTTTCTTGTTGTCTTGTTTTCTTGTGTTCTAGTGTTCTTGTTTTCTTGTTTTCTTGTTGTCTTGTTTTCTTGTTTTCATGTTTTCTTGTGTTCTTGTTTTCTTGTTTTCTTGTGTTCTAGTGTTCTTGTTTTCTTGTTTTCTTGTGTTCTAGTGTTCTTGTTTTCATGTTTTCTTGTGTTCTTGTTTCCTTGTTTTCTAGTGTTCTTGTTTTCATGTTTTCTTGTGTTCTTGTTTCCTTGTTTTCTTGTGTTCTTGTGTTCTAGTGTTCTTGTTTTCATGTTTTCTTGTGTTCTTGTTTTCATGTTTTCTTGTGTTCTTGTTTTCTTGTTTTCTTGTTTTCTTGTGTTCTAGTGTTCTTGTTTTCTTGTTTTCTTGTGTTCTGGTGTTCTTGTTTTCATGTTTTCATGTGTTCTTGTTTTCTTGTTTTCATGTTTTCTTGTGTTCTTGTTTTCTTGTTTTCTTGTGTTCTTGTGTTCTTGTTTTCATGTTTTCATGTTTTCTTGTCTTGTGTTCTTGTTTTCTTGTTTTCATGTTTTCTTGTGTTATTGTTTTCTTGTTTTCTTGTTTTCTTGTTGTGTCCAATCACACACACAGTGATTCTTCTCATCACAAAGAAACACTTCAAGCAGGATATACTGCTTTGTTTTGAGAGTTGAATTCGAAACAAATAATACAAGAAGGATTCATCAGTATATTGTCTGATTTTTACATGATAAATTATTAAGCTATAATCCTTTGACAAAAATAGTCAAGCAGTTGTAATACACATGTTCTCAGAAAAGAAAATGACTAGATTGAAGGCTATTTGTGATTGACAGCTCCTTGATTTTGAAATCTTCTGCCAAATTGAAGCCCTGCATGTCTATTGCAATGATTGTTTCATACGAATACCAGGATTCATGGACTTTGTAATGAGTTCTCAAATAATTAACGAGTTTGATAGGTGGTCTCAAGTTTCCATAACCATCAAAATAAAACGCTTAATTTTCATTTATTATGTATGCAGTACAATGAGTTCCATGATTTTGTTAACTTTCTAGATTCAAAATACCACATTCCTTCACTTTAAATTTTTTTTTTGAGGAGGTTGTCACACATAAATACACCTCTTTAATGTGAGATATTCAATATTTTCACATATTTTAGTATATCGTTATTTGAAAGGGATCTCTGCGAAAATATTATTTGATTTTTTTTATGGTTTTTTTCTTGATAGTGCCTCCTTTGTAGGGTTTAATGTATAATCCACCACCCTGCTTGGAAAGTTTTTCCATTTCTTTATTGTGTCGATGTAATTCTTCGAGTTGCTCCTTTGATACTTTAATATCATTAACGGCCTTAGCTATTCCAGCTGCACCACCGCCTAAAGCTCCTAGTGCACCCAAAATTGGAAGTAATAATGGAAGAAATCCACCAATTTTTTTGGGGGGTTTGATAACTCGTGTTTTCTTTTTTCTTTCGGTTCTCTTGATCCCCATTCCAAGTTTCCGTTTACCTTTCATAATTCCACTTACTGTTAGAGCAGCAATTCTTTCTCCTACCGAGGAATCTTTTGCTCCAACTCTCTGCCAAGCTTTATCTGCTAGAGCTTTATCCGCTCGATGTCGTTGAGGTAAATCAGTTGTTTGTGAGTATGCGATATCGTGTTCTCGACACGCAGCATCCAATGGATTGATACCAGACTCTCCCCTATTCAATCTTTCTTCTAAATTTGTACCAGGACCACAAAATTGATAGCCAGGAATATGAAGCTCAACAGGTAGTCTATTAATCAGAGTGTTTATTAAACCTCGACCTTCCCTCTTGGAGTGTTTGGAGGAAGTGTACTTTCGTGAAGCGTGTACAATCATTTTATACCTATAGAGGTTTGTGTGTATCATTTAAATACTATTTTCAGTTTAAAAATTTGCAACACGATTGTCTATCGATTTCATGCTATCTGATCAATATGTCCATCTGATTAATGTATAAATACTTTTGCAAAAAACAATTCTGTTTATTGATATCTAGAATGCGGATAGAAAAACAATCGTTTTCCTTACCCATCACAAACCATGATGTGAAGGATTTTACGAAACCAATTCAAAAACATGGCGATTTATTTGGTGGGGAATCGAAAAGATGTCTCATTGTTGGACCATCTGGTTCAGGTAAAACCAACGTGATGTTGGCTTTACTTGAGCATCCAAATGGAATAAGATTTGCAAACGTGTACCTTTATTCCAAATCATTACAACAGCCAAAGTATGAATATTTAAGACAACTATTGGCACCCATGGAAGAGATTGGATATTTCGAGTATGAGAGCGATGAAAATATCATTCCTCCTCATGAAATAGCACCAGAATCGGTCATCATATTTGATGATATACCATGTGGAACACAAACTATAATAAGGGACTATTTCACACATTCGAGACATAAAAATACAGACTGCTTTTTTATTTTTCAAGGTTATTCATCAATTCAGAAAAGACTTATACGTGAGAACGCTAATTTGCTAATTTTATTCAAGCAGGATTCTATGAATTTGAATCATATATATAATGATCATTGTATGCTGGATATGTCATTTGAGCAATTGAAGCAACTCTGCGCACACTGTTGGAAAGAACCTTATAATTTTCTGGTTATTGATAAAGATTGTGAACTGAATTGCGGAAGATATAGGAAAAATTTTGATTCATTCATATATCTATAAAATGGATAAGCGGTTGGCTGAGGAATTGATGAAGTCAAGAAAAGCTGTCAAGGATAAATATAATAGTCTAAAATTAGCTATGACCACTACACAATCACAACTAGAGCAAGCTTACAAACCAATAACTCAACCGCTACAACAACTCATTTCCAAAATAAATGAACCTTTCAACATAAAGGAAGAATTCAAAGAAGAAGAAGAAGAACCTGAAACTTCTATGTTTCACACAACACCATTAAAACCTAAACCAAGTTTTTCAAGATTATTTTATGAGACATCAACACCTACAAGACCTACAAGAACTGGTAGAACTCCTATTCTACCGATGGAAATACCATCATTTTTTGATACAAGCCTTGCATCTGTTAGCCAGTTACCATCTATACAAGAACCTAGTCAGTTACCTAATACTATACAAGAACGTAGTCAGTTACCAACTATACTAGAAACTAGTGTTATAGCTCAAACCAACCCCTTCGAAAGCTCGGAAAATCAAAATCTTTCAGATATATTGGAACAGTCAAGGCAATCGGTTCAAAATTTAATCGACACGCAACCATATGAAATATGGTTAAAAAGTTTTGATCCACTACCAAGAGATTATATTGATGCTAGTGTGAAGGATACTGAACATAATTTTGATCATCATTATGGAATAGTACATGACATAGATACTGATAAATTCTATTTGGGGACCACACTTAAATTTGTAGAAATTATTGGAAAAAATGTGAAAGTAGATGGAAAAATTTATGATGGTACAAAAGGATTGTATGAATTACTATTTAAAAAATATCCTAAAGACTATGAAGATGAGGATTTGGATAATTATATGGATATTTTAGCTAAAACCAATGCATATCGAAGAAATAATGATCCAAATGAACGTGTGCAGGGAAATGGATCATCAAAATATATAACTATAATAGGACCATACCTACAAAAACATGGCATAACAAAAACACGACACATCAAACCATTATATTCTCGTTTTTTAAAGAAACTAAAACCTCCAATAACTAGAATGCGAACGGGAAAGGGGTTGTGGAATATCAATAAAAACGATATAGATTATGTTTATTGGGATAATATCAACGAACTTGTTGATAGATTGAGACTAATAACAGCTTCCATGAGAGCTGGTCATACTGGTCATAATAATGAAATACTATCAATAATCGAAGAGTTACGTGAAGCTAAAGTAATTGCATAAATACATCCTCAAATACGTAAAACGAATCAATCCGAAAATGTCACTCAACAAGTTCGGTTCTCATTTATTCAAGAGAGATGAAACAGAAAACAATATCAAGTTATTTAATTTTTCTGAGGTTAATTTATCTTATGTAATGGTTTTACCATTTATTGGTCGCTATACACCAACAGAAAAAAATTTCGTGTTGATGCAAGATGGAAGAACTTCATACCGTTTCCCATTTGAAAAAGGAATCATTTTATTCGGTGAATATCCTAAAAAAGACGTTTCCATGTTGGTTAATGGAAAAGCAGGAAAGCTGGAAAATAGATCTATTAAGAAAGGTGATTTGATAGCGTTTAGACGTGAAACGGATAGTAAAATAACAGAATTTTATGGTGAATTACAAATAAAATGCCCCGTAGTGATTGAAAATAAAACAGTTCAATAATGAGTACTATCAATGAAGATGTGGTGGATGAGCTACCTACACAAACCAACAAACAGATTTAGATGAAATGTAGCCATATTCAACAATAAAAAAGGATATTATACCTAGATATATTTTAGTTATGAAAAAACACATTTTCTATACCATTTATCATCACCTGCAATGTGTGCACTTACTAATGTTTATAATTTGTATAAAACATGTTTATTGATTGAATAAATCACATTTTTGATTACATTTTTTATTTTATTTCAAACGCCTTTTTATAAATATTTACAGGTACGTATTCACAAATTTTCAACCCTCAAAAATAAGTGTCCAATCACAGTGATTGTTCTCATCACAAAGAAACACTTCAAGCAGGATATACTGTTTTGTTTTGAGAGTTGAATTCGAAACAAATAATAATAGAAGAAGGGGAAAAATTGTGGATAATGAGTTTGAAATCAAAAATGTTCACCTCAAAAGCTCTACCGATTCGTCTACTACTTAAATTCCTGCCACCGTTTGAAAAACTAACAGCTGTGTATAAAAGACCATCGGGGCAGATAGCTGTAGTTATAAATGATTATTTATATATACTTAGCGAGGATAGATTTAGATTAATTGACCGAATCAATATAACAAAAAGATTTGAACCATTTGTGGATGGTAGAAAGTTACTTGGAGCAGTCAATACCTATTCTGGAAAAACCATCTTCTTTTATGATGATAATGCCTTTGCAAATTTGGATGAGTGTACTCTACAGCCAGAGTCCTTTGGCTACACATCAATACATTTTAATGGTATACCACCCCTATTCACCACAGTTTTTCGATATGTGAATGGATTGTTATACTTCATTCAAGATGGTCGCTTTTTTGAATATAATGAATTTGAAAATTCCCTACAAAATTCCGGTAAATTGGAGTTCAATACATTTGGTATATAGAGTGTCCCATGATATCTTTATATGAACAACTTAGACTGTTACTTAGGCAAATTGTAAGTAAAATTCCTATGAATTCATAGTTTTAATTTATTAATAAAGTACAGCAACTATAGCGCCAAGTTCAAGGTTGTGGTTGACTGATAAAGAGACACGCGGTCGATGTACTATTGTGAATTCCAAGGTTGTTGTTGACTGATAAAGAGACACGCGTCCGATGTGCTATTGTGAATAAAATTCTTGTGAAATAAAACATTGTTTGTTTTAATTAAATAACTTGATATTGTTTTCTGTTTCATCTCTCTTGAATAAATGAGAACCGAACTTGTTGAGTGACATTTTCGGATTGATTCGTTTTACGTATTTGAGGGTTGTAATTTCAACTAGGTGAATCAATTTATAGTCGAGAAAAAACCAGAGGCTGACACATGTTACTGATAAGAACACTGCATTTGAGCTAAATTTAGAACTGTTGATAAGAGGAGTGTGATAGGAAACCCACATGTTGTCTACTGGTGATAAGAAAACTGCAGGCTGAGACTCGTTGTTACTGATAAGAAAACCGTGAGCTAAATTTAGAACTGAACGATGATAACACTTACCCACAATATTCAATTTCTTCAAGCATGAACTGTTCATAAAATGTAATGTCATCCCAAACCCCCCACCCCCACCCCCACCAACGGTCACACCGCCCACCGACGGATGACGTCACGCGCACGTGGTCGCAAAGACCCCCACCCCCACACCCCACCTCAACCCCCACACAACACGCCGACGACGGATGACGTCACGCGCACGTGGTGACGGTCGCGCTATCGTGGCGCCACCGTATTGTGGCGCCACCTAGCGGGCATTTTGGGAAATGAGGCCGAATTGGCTTTGCCCTAACTACTAAGGTAAATGAATATAATCTAGCTCTAAATACACTTTTAGGTATAAAAAAAAATAATTTATTGCGAGTGGGAGGTCGAATAAAAGCTTCACGTCTAGAGTATGAGTCAAGATTTCCTATAATATTACCTCAACATCATCCTCTGACCAAACTTATTATTCTTTACCAACATCATAAGAACCTCCATGCTGGTACGCAAGCATTACTAGCCACTTTGAGGCAAAACTTTTGGCTGATTAATGGTAAGAATACTGTGAAGCATGTAATTTCAAAGTGTATCACATGTTTCAGAATTAAACCTATATTTTCAAGTCAAAAAATGGGTAATTTACCCAAGGATCGAGTAACTCCACAGCGACCTTTTTCTGTGGTGGGTATTGATTTCGCGGGACCTTTCAATATCAAGGATGGAAAATTAAGAAACAGAGCTATTGTGAAGGGATATATGTGTTTATTTGTCTGTTTTTGTACTAAGGCTGTTCATATAGAACTCGTCGGAGATCTTAGTACAAATTCTTTTTTGAACTGTTTAAAAAGATTTGTCTCTAGACGCGGCCTTTGCAATAAAATTTATTCCGACAATGCTACTAATTTTGTTGGTACTGATAATGCTTTGAAGAAGGTTATTCGCGATATGTTGGGTAAGGCAATCCAGAATCCAGAAATGTTCAACTTTTTTCTTGAAAATCAAATTGAATGGTTGTTTATTCCTGCTAAATCACCTCACCAGGGTGGATTATGGGAATCTGCTATAAAACGAGCAAAATTTCATTTAACCCGAATTGTGGTTAATTCTGTTTTTACATTTGAGGGTCTTTCGACAATTTTCGCTCAAGTAGAGGCGGTGTTAAACTCCCGCCCTTTGACTCCAATTTCTACGGATTCCAAAGACTTCACTGCCCTAACGCCAGGTCATTTCTTGATTGGAGATTCTCTGAATGCTGTTTCTCAACGGAACGTTACTGATGTATCTTCAAACCGTTTGGATCAATTTCATGAAATGCAAAAAATGGTTCAGATATTTTGGAATCGATGTTCATCGGAATATATTACCAGTCTACAGCAACGTAAGAAATGGACAAGAACCTGTGATAATATTCAGGAAGGGACATTGGTGTTGCTGGTAGAAGATAATACTCCGCCTCTATACTGGAAGATGGGACGTGTAGTGGAAGTGCATCCAGGAGAAGACCAAATGGTGCGTGTGGTTAGTGTACGTACTCACAATGGAACTTTCAGAAGGGCGGTGCAGAAAATATGTGTCTTGCCGTTCAGTGACATTGATTGTTAAGGCTTAGTTATAATGAAGCCTATATTAGCTATTATTTTGTATGCTATTTTATCCATACGAAGATTAATATTTTAACCTGTTAGAAAACTTAAGTTTTCCAAGGCCGGCGGTTATGTTCAGTAGGTGTTTTATATTGTATATGAGGAACGGTGCAGAAGTTGGTGACAAATCCAATATGAACAGTTATCCATGATTTCAAGTGTTTTTGGCGGTTACCAGGATTTTTTGAAAAAACATGTGAATATAATATTTCAACAACCAGCCGCCGGTCAAAGTCAATAGCGAGCTGAATAAATCATTTAAATACAGTCCACTCTTTAAATAATAAAATAAAAAAACGACAAGAGAAAACATCGCTACGGTGGTAGCACCAGGTAGCATTATTACTGCTAGACCTTATTTAATCTCCAATAACTCTCTATTCACTAAAATAATATTTATTGTTTAACGCAAATCGTATTAAACTTGATAGCAAAGCCATCATATCTGTTCTGCAATTGCATTGTGATCCTGTTCTCAATAATTGCAAATTAGTAATTATATAAGCAAATAATACAGATTGCAGATAATTAGGAATCATCTTTGAAATTTTCAACTTTTAACTAAAGGTGTATAATGTTGTCCAGATATTTTCCAAATCTTTGGATAAACAGCGGGGTGTATTTTTTTTATCCTCTTACATCATCCGACAAAGTGAGCAACTTTTCTTTCATTTACATGATCTCAGTTGATACTTACCGTTTCAGAGATAGCACTAGAGGTAGACGCTGTTTAGGACACGCTGTACACACGGTGTCACAAATTTTGGTGTATGCATAAGGATCTCAGTTATTATAAGACATACAAACAAGGTCGGTTGAACGGAGGCAAAGTTGCGTGGTTGACATTTTAAAATTTAAAAAACTTCAACTAGGTCCTTTTGAAGATATAAGTTGCGAAAAAAAAACTTTTGCAAAAAAAAATATACAAATTTAACAAGATATTTTGAAATAAACCACAAATTGACACTTTCTCACGTCTACAAAATGACGGTATCAAATTAAAAATTTGACATTTTGTCTTCGAGCGGCCATTATCAACTTTATTTTTTTAAATATGACCCGAGATTTTTATTTTTAGTTGATTTTCTTGAGGTATTGAGGGATCGCAACGCAACCATCGAAAAAAATACTCATCTGAAAAATAACACCCTATAAAATTAGTAAACCACCCTTGCCTCTCTAACACATACTTGGTTTTGTTCATAAATCTGTTGGTATTCGATACGTTATTCTCATGAAACACTTGAACAATTAAACATTTAATTGGCGAAACCAAAATCGAAATAACAATCCAATACGATAAATAATATTTAGTTGGGTTAGTTTGGGTTAGTTACCTTATTACCTTGAGGAAGTCGAATGGAAACTAGAAATAAAAAAAAATCCAGGGCTGTATTTAAAAAAATTAAGTTTATACCGCCATCTTGAAGAGGAGATATTGTGACAATCACAAAGTGTAATCTATTTTGAAACAGCGTTTCAAATAAACTCAGGAAATAATAAAAACGTTTTTGCACAAACTCGCTTTTTTTGGAATATCTTCGGAAGTTGTTGATACTTTTGAAATTTTAAAATGACATTATGTTAAGCATGAAAATGAGCAACTGTGCCTTCATTCAACCGACTCTGTTTCTTCTATAATAACGGAGAATCCTCATGCATACACACGAATTTGTGGCAGCCTGTGAGGGGTGTTTCAATCAAGAATGTATGTAAGAAGAAGAATGTATCACGATTCACTCATGTTCAACGGTATGTTCTTACGCAACCAAAAATTTCATTTTTCGAGAAAAAGTAATTCTTCATGAAAATGTTTGCTTGCTAAAAAAATACGATTGTCGATGAATAAAGATTTGAATGTTTTACAGGGTCTTTAAAAAGTTGAACTATTTTTGATGTCAAGAGTTAAGTACCCATATTATTCAAAAGTCTTCAGCAACATATAACATACATATTTTATTAGTATACAAATTTTAACAATAAGTTTTTCAAATCAACATGGCTGCGAGCGAAAGCAATGGCGATGTTGACGACGAAAATCTCTGTTTTAACTGTAAATTAATGTTGGATGATCCTAAAGCTATAGCCCAATGTATTGTATGTTCGAAGTGTTTTCACGGAAAGTGTGTAAATGTTGATATGAGAGGATTTCATCTAAGAAAAGCGACCTGGAAGTGTGCGGATTGCGAGTGCGAGAAAAAAAGTGACAGTTCTGGTTTCCAAAAGCCGAGAAAAAGGCTGAGAACTGAGGAATCTGGAGATCAGGGCGATCAAATAAATTCAATGCTTAAATACCTGGTTCAAAAAATTGATGAGATAAATGGTAAAATGGATATATTGGTACAAGAGAACCGTATTCTCAAAGAGGAAATTGCCCACCTCAAAACAAAAGATAATCCAACTCTTGGAACTAACACCAACACTGGCACCACATACGCGTCCATGACTGCAAAAGCGAATATTGATAGTTCTTGTTGCTAAAACTAAATCGTCAAGCACTCAAAAAGATGCTAATCACCTGAAAATTGTTTTGCAGGAAAAAGTAAATCCAGTAGACCTGGGAGCAGGAATTTCTATGGGCCGTCCGACAAAAAATGGGGGACTTATTCTCAAGTGTGGCAGTGAGATGGAAATCAATACTATTCAAAATGAAATTCAGAAGAAACTTGGGGATGACTATTTAGTTGATAAAACAAAAAGTCTTCAGCATAAAATAAAAGTGGTTTGGATTGAATGAGTCAGATCGGAACATCAGTGACGAGGAAATGTTGTCGAAAATAACCAGACAAAAGAATTTGGGGAATGATGCTAAAATAAGAATTGTGAGAAGAACCAACCCGCACAATAACAAATTCAATATTATAGTTGAATTGGATGATGTTTCATATGAATATTTTATGCAGAAGGAGAAAATGAATGTTGGTTGGTCTAGGTGCCCTCTATATAACGATTATGGTATAATAAGATGTTTTAAGTGTAATCGATATGGTCATCTTGTGAAGGACTGTAAGGACAATAAAACCTGTTCAAAATGTAGTGCTAGTCATGATGTTGGTGAGTGTACCAGTGATGTAGTCAAGTGTTCAAACTGTGAGTCCTCAAATAAAAAATTTGGTTTAAATCTCCCAACCGATCATGTTGTATGGGACATTAGTAAATGTGCTTATTACAAAAGAATTGAGAAGGTACAAAGCGATAAATATTTAAAATAGCAATTAGATCCCAGACTAGCCCACAAGTCTATGGTGGTATATTTCAACTGTCAAGATTATTTAAATAATAAAGACCAGATTCATGTTTTGATAGAAGATTGAAAACCGGAAGTAGTGTTGCTTTCTGAGACCCATGTGTCGAGTGACGTTGAGCTGTGCGAGCTACGAGTTAAGGGGTACAAACTGGAACAGTGCACTACAACGAACAAACGTACTGGAGGTGTAATGGCTTTAATTAAGACAGGTATTAAATACAGAATAAGAACATTAGAATGTGTGGAAAATTATGTCTGGTTGTTATCGTTTGAATTTTGTTCGTCCTCTGTAAACTATTTGTGCACAGTATTGTATCATCCCCCGCAAACGGAGAATGCTGCATTTGTTAATTACTTTTATGAATACTTGGACATTGTGAATGAGTTCAACGGGGTCAATATCGTGGTAGGGGATTTCAACTTTGACCTTCTGAAAAACACCTTCTATGGCTCAAAAATTTTGGACTGCGTATATTCAAATGGTATGAGTCAAATAGTATGTTCCCCTACAAGAATAGTATCTTCCAGTCAAACGCTTATTGATTACATCATATCTAATGATAAAAATCTCCTACATAAAGTGCACCATACACCCAAGATCAGTGATCACTCCATATTATCCATAACGCTGAATGATGTTGCTAAAGAACACTCTGCTATAAAATACCGTAGACCAATGAACCAGTATAATGTAAATATATTTCAAGATCAAATTTTGAACTCCCCGTGGAACCGAGACACATCGAATGTCAATATCTTGGCAGACGCCTTCGTGGATGATGTTTCTAGTATTTTAAATGTCATGTGTCCAATGATAAAAGTATGTGTGATCCATGCGTATGAACATAGAAGGTATATTACTCAAGAAATTAAGCAATTGATGAAGGAGAGGGATATTTTGTACAATAGAGCAGTATTTATTCAAACTGTAGAATCATGGGAAGAGTTCAAAATGAAAAGGAATTGTGTTGTGGCGAGAATCAAGTCGGAAAAAGAAATTTTTTATCACAGTATTATAGATGACAACACGAGCAACTCAAGGGAGTTTTGGAAACAACTGAAGACTCTTTTGCCTGAGAAACACAAGTCAGCAAGTGATGTGATTTTTGGAACAGACATTTTATCAGATGAAAAGAGGATAGCAAATAGATTGAATGGATACTTCGTGAATAGCATTCAAACTCTTATAGATAATATTCCCCAACCTGTAGCAACATCAACGATACATACCGATACCAATGAGCAAACTTGTGAGTTTTCTACTTTTGCGCTGCTGACCATGTCCCAAATGAAAACACATCTGAAAAGTTTGAAAAATGTGGGGGGAGGAGAGGATGGCATCTCCAAAAGAATTCTTCTTGACGCCTGTGAAATTGTCGGTGATAGACTGTTGGATGTTATTAACACTTCTCTTTCGAGGGGCGCTTTTCCTGACAGCTGGAAGTTATCCACAGTTATTCCAATACCGAAAGTGGCAAATTCAAAGCGACACACGGATCTGAGACCGATCAACAAGGTACCCGTTTATGAAAAGACTCTGGAAGTTTGTGTTAAGGAACAACTGCTTCAATACTGTGATAACAACCAACTCATAGTGCCTAATCAATCGGGATTTCTTAGAAACCATTCTTGTGAAAGCGTTATTGTAAATTTGTGTGATTTGTTCCTTAAAACCATTGATGGTGATAATTTTGTTCTAGCTGTATTTATAGACTTTAAACGTGCCTTTGAGACTGTAGACTGTGATATTTTATTGAAAAAACTAGAGTATATAGGTGCAAAAAATATTGTGTTGAAATGGTTTAAATCCTATTTGTCATGTCGTACACAGCGTGTAAAATTCATAAATTCTATGTCCGATATAATCGATGTGAAGTCTGGTGTGCCGCAGGGTACTGTACTTGGTCCAATTTTATTTTTACTTTATGTCAACGATATTGTCAAGATAACCAAAGAATGTGAGATTGTTATGTTTGCGGACGATACCATGTTGTATATAATCGGTGAAGACATTGAACAGATGCAAAACTGTATGAATAGTGAATTAGATAGATTATTTTCATGGCTGTGCAATAATAAGTTAAGTTTGAACACTGAAAAGTCCAAAGTTTGTGTGTTTGCAAAAAAGTCTAAAATGGACAGTGTAGGTTTAAAAAATCTGGATGTTAGAATAAACAATGTACAACTAGAACTACTGGATGAGATCAAGTACTTGGGGATCATTTTTGATTCCAATTTGTCGTTCATTCCCCATGTTAATTATATAACACGAACATTTTCTCAAAAGGTACACTTTATAGCAAGAGTTGGAAAGCAACTGTCCGTATTCACTAAACTTAGATTATATAACACTATAGCCGCTCCTCACCTTCAATTTTGTTCAACCCTATTGTATCTTCTACCAAACTATGCTATTGAAAAGTTGCAAAAAATCCAGAACAGAGCTATGCGAATAATCCTCAAATGTGATAGATATACATCGATAAAACCTATGCTTAGTACTTTAGGATTAATGTCTGTCAAATAAAAAATAATGTTCAATGTTTTTATATTTATTTTTAAGATCAGTAGGAAACTAGTGCCTGATTATATCTGTGATAGGGTGAAACATTTCAGTGATGTACACGGTTATGCAACCAGAAATCGCAATGATTTTATTTTAATTAATAAATGTAACACTGTGCAAATGTATAATTCAATATTAAACAAAGGTCTCCAAGAATTTAATAATTTACCAACACTGATAAAACACAGTACTAATATGGCTACGTTTAAAAATAAGCTCAAGGAACATGTGTTGTTGAAATTTTAACTCATAATATGTATATTCCATTTTATTTTTACACTATTTTATAATATATTAGCTTTTAGAAAAAATGTAATTTTTGTAGCTTGTGGCTAATAAAGACTATTATTATTATTATTATAATAAAGAATGGATTTTTCAACTTTTTGAAGACGATATGAACGACAATCGTATTTTTTTAACCAGCAAATTTCCTTATGGAGAATGACATTTTTAATTGACCCATATGCTAGCGGCGTCATCTGTCGAAATATGAATGAATGAATGGATGAAGGAATGAATAAATGTTTATTTATCTTAGCTTACATTGCTAGTACAAAAAAAATATTCTAAAAAGAAAATCTTAGTCTGAATATCTAACGTGTGTAAGTGTCAGCGAGTTCACTTAAATCTAGGAGTCGTTGTTTAGAAACATACATTTTCATGAAGATTTTTACATTTGACGATTCTTTCACGTCACGTGGCGGTGCATTAACCATTCTAAGCTCATCATTAAGTATAGATTTTTGTATGAAAGTTGTTCTAGTTATCCGTCACTAGAAAACTCATCAAACTAATTATGAAAATGTTGTGGATATGAAAGTTTCAGATTTTCATCCGAACTTTTCAAAAATCTTATCAAAGAAAACAAAAGATTATCGAAATGACATCGACTTTTTTTTTAATGTTGCATTTTTTTTTCAATGGAACACTTTGTATATTATCATATATCATGAAAGAGCTCATTTTACTGATTTCAAAAATATATAGTTTGATACCTTTATGATGTCAGGACAGGTCAGGATATATTCAAGTCCAAATATTTTTTCAAAAATGAATATTTAGATTTCGGTTGCGCTGGATGAAATTGCACAAATTTATTATCTTGTTCATATTTTGAATAACATGTAGAAATTAAAGTTATTTGACCGCCATTTCTATTGACACAATCTGTATGATCACAATTCTATCATTGTATCCAAGGCAACCGGGCTGTAAATTTAAAATTTTAAACAATTATTCAAATTTGAATTTGTATTTCTCAAACGGCTCATGAGAAAAGTATCAAATTATCTATTTTTCAAATCAGGAAAATAAGCTCTTTCATAATATTATATTATGTATGATAATATACAGGGGGTTCTATTAAAAGGAATGCAACTTGTTGAAAAATATTGACATTTTGGTAATCTTGTTTTCTTTGATTAGATTTTTAAAAAGTTCCGATGAAAATCCAAAGCACACTGTATGGTCCAGATAATATTAATAATATATGCAGTCAAGAAGGTTTCATTTTTTTTCTCGAATACTAGCCAAGATACTCAAACAATTATTCAACAGGCAAAGAAGTTCTATTTTTAATTGCTTACTCCATAGAAAATATGAAAATTACAAAAAAGTCAGTGACGTAAATTTTTGGTGTCATAAATATTTGGTAACTTGCCGCTTGGAACGCCTCTAAACTTAATAAATATGATCAAGTAATGGCTAGATTAGGCCCTTAACACCACCAATAAAAATGCCAAATTGAAACAAAATCGGAAATGCACTCTGTGCTTTGAAAACAAAGCATTTGCTTATCTATGCTTATCGAAGTAATTACTTGACAATGTTATACCCAAATATAACCAGATCCCGAGTATAACCATCAAATTTTATACCCGGTTTCTACTTTCATAAAACGTGCAAGGATTATTCTAGGTAATCTTTTTTATAAATCTGACTTGCTTATGGATATCTTCTAAAATAAAACATAGGAATTATATTCACTTCTAGTGGCGAAATTTCAGGAAAATATATCGCTGTGGACAATGAGTACAATAAATAATAACGATAATAATTTCGCACAGATGTCTACAATCACCTAGTAGGCCTGTCGACTGTGCATTGTGCCCTAACCAAGGTGGAGCTTTCAAGCAAACTGACAAAGGATCTTGGGCTCATGTTGTTTGTGCTCTATGGATTCCGGAAGTGAGATTTGCTAACACTGTTTTTCTGGAACCTATTGGTAAATCCTCATGATTTATATTACCATAATCAACCATTTGTAGTGCCAAAAGATAATATACTGAATTGAATGTGTAAATTTTAATTGTCTGTGGTTGAAGACATATGAACAGGACAAGGAAAAAATGTACAGCATAAAATGTTTTTAGATTCTATTGAGACCATACCAGCGGCTAGGTGGCGTCTTACCTGTTATGTCTGCAAGCAGAAAGGCGTTGGGGCATGTATACAATGCCATCGTTCATCGTGTTATGCAGCTTTTCATGTTACTTGTGCTCAACAGGCTGGATTATATATGAGGATGGATGCAGTGAAGGTAATTAATGATAGAGGATTATTATCATAACAAATCGTTAGTAGTATCGTAAGCAGGTATGTACTGAATATATGATCGAGAACTGTCACGGATGTAGTTTTTTTTTGTTCATGCGCATTGGGATTCTAATCATGAATTCGTCTTTACCAAGTATGTCAATTTTTTTCGGGGTCACTCCTTTTTGTTGGAGAAACGGGGTGAAAAAGTGTATTTTCATGTTTTTCTTGGTAGGGGTGCATTTTATCGTAACATTTTTAAAGGATTCATGCTTAAGAATAAGTGTTCGACCAAAAAATGCAATGCGTTTTTCTTCTATCAACAACTCTTGCGGAGTTATTGACCGGTGAAGTGGAAGTTTCATAAAAAAAAGCTCTCTGTTTGGCTTATATACACGCTACAAAAATCATCGCATCACTTATATTCTTGATAATATTTATTTTTTAACCGCTTCCAAAATTTTTCTAAAACAACTTAGATTTTTCAAGGTCTGCCTGAATTATAATGAACCAAAAATTATACACAATAAAATAAACATACAGATTGAAACACAAGCAATTCAAATGAGAAGGAAAGGTTCCTCCACGTGCCCTTATCACTGTGTCTATACGCCTCGAATCAGGCCTCCTTGCTGTTCAATCCGTCATCCCATATGGTCCCAGACATGCTCAATCGCATCTAAGTCCAGACTTCTAGCTACACAATAATTGAAAACAGTATTCTGTGACAATTCTAGCCTCATGCATAAAATATACATATGAAGTTGTCAATGGGGCTCAACAATCTCTCTTATGCACTTATCAGCCGTCTTGTGTTTAAGGGCTTCCTCCCGTACTTGATAAATGAGCACCCTCGTGGAATTGTTTAACGTGGTTTTATTTATGGACGAGATGTAATTTAAAATGTTTGATTGAAGGATAATTTTCTGACTTATGTCATTTCACCTCTAGACTCGTTCAAACTTTAACATATTCGCCCCCTTGAAAGGCTAGGCTTTGACTTTCAATAAACAATGTGGAAATATAAAACTGTCTTTGGATAAACATGAATGTTCATGGAAATTGTCACAAAAGTCTATGAACTTAGTCCACATAACAACGACACCTTTGTGATGGATCTTTTGAAGACAACATTTTTTGTCTTGACACTAACTACCCACACAACATGGTCTTTCCCTGGATAGATGAACGTCGATGATCCGTCCCAAGGGCCAGCACATGGTAGGTAGCACTACCCCTTTTAGCAGCACTTTTGAACCAACATGCAATTTCGGATCGTCAGTGAACTGCCACTTGTTCCTCTGCTGAAGATGGTGAAGATATTCCTTCTCCAGAGAAAGTATTGCTTCAAAATGCGGTGATTTTGAATGTACCACGTAATTTTGTAAGGGACTTGATTTCACCAAATTTCGTAATGAAATCAGTTCATTATTACAGTCTACAAAATTTGTAGCATTGTCGCTCTAGATAATAATAATAATAATAATAATAATAATAATCTTTATTTCTGATCATCATATACATTTCATACAAGAAATATACAAACAAAAAGAAATAGCGTGAATGAAAAAAAATAAATAAACAAATCAGTTTTTCATATCCAAATAATCATTTACCGTATATGGCTCTAATTCTATAATTAAGTTTTTAACTACACACTTGAAGGATTTTAGAGAGGATAAAGTCTTTATGTCATTTGGTAGCTTGTTGAAATATCTCAGGCACATGTAGTACGGACTTTTCTCAGTTAGAGCTAGTTTGTGTTTTGGATAGTGTACATTCATATTTCTGGTACCATATTCATGATGCACTTCCTGATTAAAAAGTCTTTTGTTTTTGAAAAAAAACAACAAACACTCATAGATATGTATGCCGTACACCGTTAGAATCCTTTGGTTCTTGAAAAGTCCTTTGCAGCTTTCCCTGAAGTATTTTCCAAGGATAATTCTGACTAATCGTTTTTGTATCTTGAATATTTTTTCGATCATCCCGTTTCTTCCCCAAAAAATGATGCCATATCTCAATATCGACTCAAAATTCGCATGGTACAATATCTTGAGACTCCTGCCGTTCATATAATCTTTCAGTACTCTGACGCCATAGCACACTGAGCTTAGCCTCTGAGACAAATGCACTATGTGACTGGACCAATCCAAAAATTCATCCAGTACACACCCAAGAACTTTGTATTGTGTGAGATCTTCATATCTGTACCATCAAGCTTCATTTTCTCAAGGATTTGCACTTTAGAGTTCCTGGTTCTGAATAGTACAACATCTGTTTTTGATTTGTTCAATATTAGTTTGTTTTTATTGAACCATGTTGCTGCTCTTTCAAGCAAACTCGAACCCTTTTCATTTGTCCCGGTCAATGAGATATCTCCAGAAATTAGGCTGGTGTCGTCCGCGTAGCAGGTGATTGCTTCAGTTCTCTCATCAGCAACTATATCGAATATATCATTGAGGAAAATAACAAATAGTAAAGGTCCCAAGATGCTGCCCTGCGCTATTCCCGTTCTGTTGATTTTGAGTTTTGAGCGTGAGGTCCTCCCTCGGCTTGAAATTTCGACGAACTGCTCCCTATCGCAAAGATAAGAAGCGAATAGATCCAGTCCGGTACCTCTGATACCATATCGTTCCAATTTCGCTATCAACAGACTATGATCAATGCAGTCATAGGCTTTTGACAGGTCCAGAAATATTCCCATTGCCAAGCATCTATTCTCAAGTAGGTCCACTATTTTTTTTGTGAATTCAAAAATTGCAGTTTGTGTAGATGATCCGGAAATATATGCATGCTGATTGGTATTTAGCAGCTTGAACTTGGTCATAAATCCCATTAATCTTTTACTCAATGCTAGCTCCACGAGTTTAGAGAAGGAACTCAATATGTTAATCGGTCGGTGGTTTTCTAGCATTTTTGGGTCTCCTTTCTTGTAAATTGGTATTACTTTTGCTATTTTCAGTTTTGAGGGGAAAATACCAGCTTCGAACAAATTGTTTATCATGTAGCACAAAATATCTTGTATCGCAGGCACTATCAGTTTGAGAGTACTTGTCGGTACTTCATCAATGCCACTGCTGTGTTTGTTTCTTAGTTGGCTGGCAATATCACAAATCTCTGAAGGCGTTACTGGAGTAAGAAACATGGTTTGAGGATTTCTTGGGAAGCTAAGTACTGATGGTACATTTCCTAGGTCCTTGAGTAATTCAGGCATTATTGATAGTAAATATTCATTGTATGTGTCGGGAAGAGATTCAAGATTATTTGTACATCTAGAGTCTCCTTTAATTTCCTTCACTATTGACCACATACATTTTGATTTACAGTCAGATTTTTCTAGTCGTTTTTCGTAGCTATTTAACCTATTTGTCTTGAGTAACTCGTCGTATTCTTTTTTTGTTTGTTTATATTGAGATTTGTAGTCACTGTGCTTTGTGGATAACATCAGCAGAATGTCCAGTCTATTTTTGCTATCAATTCGGGATCTACTATTTCCTTTTTTACTTTTGACCTTTTACTCCACCTTCTAAGTGGAACCCAATCTAAATCAGTTAAACATTTCTTAAAGTATTCGTGGTTTTTCTTCGGAATAGTGCCTTTTATAAATCGTTTTGTTATCAATATCAACGTTTATTTTAAGAATAACTTTCTGGGCAGTATGATCGGAGATGAAAGTATTTAGCACCGAGCCCTCTACATTGACTACATTAAGAAATATATTGTCTATACAGGAAGATGACCGTTTTGTTATTCTTGTGTTCTGAAAAACTGTCTGGTACATACCAAATGATTCCATTACTGACATCAAATCCAATTGATTTTTGTTCTGCTCCAACATTTCTATGTTCATGTCACCAGCCAGCACCAGAATTTTATCCTCCTCACAAGCATTACACATCAGTTTTTCCATACTGTCAATGAAATTTCTCACATTCCCTAGTGGTGGTCTATAAACACTCACAACAACTATTTGGGTTTTTCCAATTCTGCACTCAACTGCCGCATATTCATATTGATTTTTTGCTGATAGATTGTTAATGTCTGTTCGTGTTTTATACTTAATGTCCTTATGAACAAACACTGCACTACCACCATGTTCTTTGCTGCCTCGACAATATGCTGCTGCCAGTTTAAAGTTTGTCAGCCCCAGGTATCCCAGTTCCTCTTTTTATTTCCAGTGCTCTGTAACACATAGAATCTTGCAGTTTGCATGGGCTTGCAGAAGGTCATTGATCAAGTTCACCGAGTTTCCTAAGGACTGAACATTTTGGTGGATGATTCCCAACAGATAGGTTTTTCTTTGATCATATTCTGGTTGTTTGTTATTCAAAAATCCTCGTAGTTTATGTTATTCCTGTATCTTGAAATTCGGTTTCGATAGACTGGGCAACTCCTATCTCTTGCAGAATGATTTGGGTCTTGAAACTTCATTTTCTCACAGTTTGGGCAATTTAGATTTCTATTGTCGCAGTCTGTTGATTTGTGTTCTTTTCCACATTTGTGACAACATTTTTTCTGGCTACAATATTTTGCAACATGTCCAAATCGACAACACTTGAAACACACAGCAAGGTTGACATGCTCTCTTACATAGACTGATACCAAGTCAAAGAAAATTGTCTTTTTCTTTAGAAACCATTTTGAAATTTTAGGAGGTGCCTGCAAAATGATATTCTCCTTCATTTGATTTCTGCATTGTTTCCTAGCAATAACTTTGATTTTATCATTCACACTATAACCTAGTTCTCTTGAAATGTCACTATTGAGTTTGACTAAGTTTTGAATAAGTTCCTCATCGGAAAATCCCTTCTCAATGCCACAAATCATAAACATTGGATCAGCACTCTCGTTTTCTTTTATTGAAATTGTGTCGACTTTCTGTATTGCTAATTTCAGTTTTTGTTGTTGTTCTTTATCATGGCACTCCACGATAACTGCCCCATTGTTCGCGTTTCTTATACTCTTTAATCCTCCTCCAATATCTTCTATATTAATTTTCTTCTTGAATGTTTTGGCAGCTTCTCGCGAATCAGGTATATTTTGGATACGAATTATGCTTTCTATTTTTTTTTGTGTTTTTGAAGTGGTCCACTCGTCGTGATCCTGAATATGGGTGGTTCTGGATGTTGTCCTCTCTTCTGTCTGCTGGATATGGTTTTTTTCTGGGTCTTTCTGCATGTTACTCACTGCCCCGGCAAAAGTTTTCATTCATGATTTATGTGTTTCATTTTTTTCTGAGTTTTTCTTCATCTCAGTAACATTCTTAAGAGAGACGTTCTCTTTCTCAATTTCACCTAGTTTATAGATAAGAAGGGTAAGAGATTTATAAATGCTGTTTTGAGAGTCTAAGCGCGTTCACTTCTACATCTGACACTGTTATTTTTCCATTTTCGAGTTTTTTGTTGCTTATGAGCGAAATTCCATCTAATGCTTTGAAAACTTCATATATCACAGCTTCTGAACTCATACTGTTTTCGTTGTTGTTGATTCCGTTGTTGTTTGGTTTGAGATCCGCCTTGTCCGTAGTTTCAACCGCGAATCTTTTTTTTCCAATCTTCTCCTCCGGAGTTCCATCTGATCTAGGCCGCTTATAATTTTGTCCAACATTTGCTTCCAAATCCTGGCTTACAGTCATTGGTGGTGTTCTCATACAGGAAGTCCTGGGTTCAAACACTAAATCTTGTTCATCATAGGACCCTATATCATCGTTTACGACTTGCCCCGGTAGCCAGGATTGTTTATCTTCGCTATTGTCTCTTATCTCACTGCCGTCTCGATTTGCGATAACTGTGTTTACGAAGCCGATAAAATCGGATTTATATGATTCTGAATCTGTGTTTGTTGTTGTTGATTTAGTTTCTTTATTGCTTGTTGAACGAGTTTTCATTTTGAAGTTTGGTTTGTCACCTTTATGCACTCCTTCCATGGTGGGAATCACTAATTAATTCTTTCAATATCTCTTAAAAACACGACTTTGTATTCCGAACGACTTGACTACGTCTTTATCACACGGAGGTTCGATACAAGAACATGTCTCTTCTAGAAACATATCTTTTGAGAAGGCTTAGAAGACCATCACTCGTTGAATCCGTGATAACTCCGATATGTACAGTTTTGGTCCGAGGCAAACAAAAATGCAAATGTATCCTTTTATTATTTTTCTTGACCGAGTTTTACCATCCTTCAATTCGAATGGACCGGCGTAATCAACAGCCACGGACAAAAACGGGCGTGATGTGACACGGGATTCAAGCAAATCACTCATCTTTGAAAAATGATCATTATTGGGATTGGTTTTGAAACGTGATGCATTTCCTGATATATGATCGCACGATTTGCTTGCCATCAAGAGGCCAATATGTTTGCCTTATGTGAGACAAAGTACCCTGAACACCAGCTGTACGCTCATGCTCACGATCAACGATAATTTTTTTGAAAGGATGCTTGGCCGGCAAAACAATCGGATGTTTGACATCATACGAATAATGCGAATTAGAAATTTCAATCTGCTCTTTGGGGAAACGCAACTCATGTTTTTGAGATCTTGAATTTCTAGATGGACAGATTCTGATTGAACTAATTTTACCAAAAGCATTTCACTTTGCTGAATTTCAAGATAATTCAATTGACCTGTGTTTCTATTATTTTTAGTTAATTTTAAATTTTGAGAAAATCTTGAGCAGTAAGCCACAATGCGTACTAGTTTGTTTGAACTTGAGAATGTTTCAAATATCTCTTTATTCGTATTTTGAACTGTCAAAGATATTTCCGAAACTGCTTTTGATACAGGAATGTTCATCTTCGATTCTGTAAAATATGAGATATGCGAATTCTCGAGCCATTTATTTGGTTCAATGAAAAAAACAGGACCATGTAACCATAATTGGGGAGTGGCCGAATTTCGCACCGCGAGATATGATGTCTGCTGGATTCTGTTCAGATGTGATGTGATTCATGCTCTCAATACTCGTCAGTTGTTGGATTTCTGCAACTCTGTTAGCCGTGAAGGTCTTCCACGTTTTGGGTTCATTCGAAATACAACATAGGACAATAGTTGAATTGGTCCACCAACATGTTCTATTTAAATCAAGCTTCAAAGCATCCACAGATTTTTTCATTAGTTTTGCCAATAATAGCGCACTCAAAAGTTCTAATCGGGGTGATGAAACAGATTTTAATGGACTAACTCGGGACTTAGCGCATAATAAATGACTTTCAATTATATTATTTGTATCTATTGAGCGTTGATATATGCAACATCCATACGCTCTTTTGCTCGCATCTGAGAAACCGTGTATTTCTTTAACCTTTGGATATTGTACGAGAACGTGACGTTGAACAACTTGTGCTATTTCGTTTTTTAAATCTAACCATTCTGAGGGCATCTGATTTGGAATACTTTCGTCCCAATCAAGTTTTAATTGTCAAAGACTGTATTATCAATTTCATACGTATAGTTATAAAACCTAATATTCCCAATGGATCAAACATGCGTGCAACCACAGAAAGAATAGTTCGTTTTGTAACTTTGCAGCACTTCTGACAGATATCTTGACAATGATGTAAAAAAAAATCAAGGTTTGAAAACCAAGAGTCTTGACATTTGAGTCATCTGTAATCAAATATTTGTTATTTCCCAGATCTGTTTTGCTGATATCGTCGAAAACTTCACGTTCATTCGACTGAAACTTTCTTAGTTCGAAACCGTATTCGGATAAAATTTGGCAAATATTTTTTCTCAATTTTTCAAGAGACTCGAGATCCGATGAACCTGTAAGCAGGTCATCAACGTAGAAGTCAGAAGCTATAATGTCACTTTCAGTAGGCCATTTTTCAGCAATATTTATTGAGATTTCTAATAAACAACGCGTTCCAAGATACGAGGCTGGAGCCGTACCATACGTGATCGTGTTCAGCTGGAAATACTTAACTTCTTCGCCAAACTATTCGCTGGAGATTCTTTTCTTCTTTGTCTATAAATATTTGTCGATACATTTTTGCCAAATCACCGATCAGAACAAAGTTGTGTTTTCTAAAGCGCAACAATATCGAAAATGAATCACTTATCAGATATTCAGAAGTTTTGCACGCAGCATCGAAAACTACCCTTAATTTGGTCGTTGTGCTCTCGGGCTTTTCGATGCAATAGATCGAAGTTTTGGTGGAAGGTAGATCATAGATCACGTGCTATTTCTGTCATATGTCCCAGGTCTTGATATTCGTGCATAAATGCTTTATAAGATGTTCCGAGTTCGGTGTCTTTTGCTAGTCGCCATTCAACAGAGTACAATCTGCTAAGCGCTGATTGTTCAGATTCACCTGAATTTGTGAAATCTTATAAATCTGCGAGTTTGATCTCGAGTTGTTTTTTTTTCAAAATGCCTTTCACATTCAAGTTCTTCTTTGGTCATCTAAGCGAGTGGATTCGGATTGACTTTCTCAACTAACCAAAATCTTTCTTAAGTTTCATTTACTAAAAAAGCAATCAGATGTCATGGCATCGACCTTAACAATTTTTCCTTGACCACACGGGACTGGACCAGTTACTATTGAACCCAGTAAAGTCTTTTGTAATATGGGAAGATTTTTGCCCAATTTTATTTGCCCTATACAACAAAGATCAAAACATATTTCGCAACCCAACAGCATATTAATCTCGGCAGGAACGTTAAACTTTGGATCCGCCAAGAGTAATTCCTTATCCCTTAACCTTGATTCGTTAAGATAATTTTGTGGAGAAAGCTCTGTTATTGTCGGCAAAACGAGAAAATTTAACTTCGTTTTGAGAAGCCACCGATATTTTAGCTCGATGTGAAATATTAGTCTTTATTTCATTTATTATAACTGGAAGATCAATTTTTGAAGTTTTCAATTTTAACCTTTCGACCATTGATGAACCAACAAAGTTTGATTGGCTTGCCGAGTCCAATAAAATACAAAAGTAGATGTAAGGTTCTTCTTCACAGCAAGATGTTGACTCATGAGACCTCTTATAACTTGAACCAACTCTTTTGTCCAATGTTTCAAAATTTGGCATTTCTGGATCTAAAATTCATTTGTCGTCAATCTTCGGCGAATTCGTGCTGTTGCAATGAATTTTCAATCCACGCTTTGTATTGAAATCCAATTTTGATAGGAGTATGTAGTGTAGAGTAATAGTGTTCCATTCACTTACTTTCTCACCTGATGACTCCAGTGCTCGATGATTATTTAAGAAGGTATTTGAGAAATATCTTAGTAAAAAATGCGATTCTTTATTTAATGTGTAACGAGTTTATAATATTTTTTTTTATTCTCATAACGTTTTCACAGAAGTTCCCAAGTTGTGCGATAATTCGCATCAGAAGGAGCCAACGAAGCTAATATATTTTCGCCTCTCAGAGAAGCTTCCATGTGATAAAAACGCTGCACGTCAGATAACGCGCTATTGTTACGGACAATGACGTTAAATATGTCCCGAACCCATAACTTCCGCTAAACTCCGGTAAAGTTAACAATGGAAGCTTAGCCGAAATATTTGGCAATGCGGCTCCGTTATTTTGAACACACGGGATATGAGAGCTGCCGCCCGTCAATGCTTCCGCCGCGTTTCCGTTTGCCCGCGGACTGTTATATTATGCGCCAAGGCTTGAAAATATCCATATTCAAAGTTATCACGCTTTTCTGAAACCTCGTTTTCGTCGTAGTCATCGGGAAAAGCAGTGAGCAATAACTCTTCGTATTCTGTTTGGATCGACCTGAACCTTTCCAAAATAGTTTTTACACTCTCATAGCTTACTTGCAAAAGGTCGATTAAGTTATTTAAATCCGTTTTATCAAAAAAAAAATGAAAATCGTGTTACTTCGCCCTTGATTTGAGCTTTACTATTCTTTATCTTTTTCAAATCAAAAGCTGCGGTAACGGTAATCTGTTCACCTGAGTTTGACACCGTGTCAATCAATTTTTCATATTACGATCAAAATTACGTGATATTTTCGTGAAAATGCGAGACTTGTAGCTTATTGCCTCAAAGATTTCAAGTTTTAATTCAATCCGATAAATCGTGAATAAACGTGTTCAAAAAAACGGGTTTTATGGCTTTATGAAAAAATGAGTGTGTTTTCTTAAAAAATCATGGCGATTACAAACTACAAATCCCAAAAACTCAATGAGAATACGAAAGGACTGACCTTGATGCGATTCTTCTGTTGCCCAGTGCACCTTTCCGATGATTTCCATGAGCAGCCAGAAATATCCGTACTTGATAGATAGGACCAATGTTATATTCAGGGGCTTCCTCCCGTACTTGGTTGATTGAGCACCCTCGTGGAATTGTTTTACGTGGTTTTATTCATGGAAATTACAAACGAGATGTAATTTAAAAAATTTGATTGAAGGATAATTTTCTGACTCATGTCATTTCACCTCCAGACTCGTTCAAACTTTAACAAGCCGTTAATCTGCATTTGTTAACGGCCACAAACTCTGTGCGTCCGTCGTACGAAATGTCTCCTCAGACCATAGTTGAGCCTTCTCCAGTTCGTCTCTACACGGGCAAACGCCTGACTGAAGCATACTTACAGAATCTGGACTCATCTGTGAAGAAAACATTTGACCATTCTTCTAGTCCCCAATTCGCATCATCTCTAGCAAATTGCAGCCTGGCATTGCATTGCAGGGACCATAGGGCGTATATTGTGTTCTCGTGGATGATATCTGACTGTTTGCAGGGAACTGTTGACATTTCTGGCTTCCCAAAGTTCAACTTGCAACATCTTAGTCGTACAATGTCGCTGCTTTAAAGCTGAAAGGCTTAAAAAACGGTTATTGGCAAGGGATTTTATACGCCGGCGACCATGTCCTTCTCTTCTGGTGTATTGTCCAGTTTCCCTATACCGATTCAACGCTCTAGAGATGGTGCTTTGGTCCACGCATTAAGCAAGGGTTGCTCAATTAAATATAAAAATGATTATGTGAGTGATTCGATAATTTTTGTGGGGTATGTGTTAGCGAAAGTGCATGAATAACTGAATACCTTATACATGCCTCCTATGTAGAATGAATTACTTGATTTTTGATGCGTACGTCGTCATACAAATCTTACGCGTTTCCAAAATACAAAGCTGCCCACCCTAACAATCACCTTTATGTTATATCCGGTATACATTTTTCACGGCAATAAAAAAAATAGCGCTAATATAGCTTGTTGTGCTTATTGCAAATCTGAGAAGACCTATTAAAAATTCATCTAAAAAAAAACTTGTTTTTCCCAGTGGAATATGAATAAACACAATTGACTAACCCAAACCACCCCTTCAACAAAGATTGATTCGTATGATAAAGACGAATTAATTACACTGTTCTGCATTTTGAAACTTTTTTTCGCTCGCCGAAACTTTTTCGGGTTTTTGCTATGATAGACTGAATCATACTATGCACTCGGTTTCTCCACCAGATTTTAGAGATGGGTAGTAAAATTCATAAAAAAGCCAATTTATATCAATGTATTAGTGAAGTTTTTGAGATTAAAAAAAAAAGCAAAAAAAGCTCAACCAATTTTTTTACAAAATATAGTTCATATTGTATCGAAAAAGAAAAAAATGAAACAAAAAATACAATCAAATAATTTATTTGGTTGCCCTTTTTCATTTGTATTGGCTAGGATCGGTTTCATGTTTGAGGGTCCAACAGTAGTCTGCTAGCATATTTTGGGTCCATTTTCCAGTGTACCTGTTCTCCATCTCAGCAATTTGCTGGTGAAATCTCTCGCCGTGCTCGTTTGAAACTGCACCCAAATTGTCAGGAAAGAATTCCAAATGGGAATGAAGAAATTGCAGCTTGAGTGACATACAGGGTGCGACAGAGAGGACGGACGGTTTTAAAAAAATCATAAAATAGTTAATTTTCACTCAAAAACAAATTTATTGATGGAATCAGGTTCGCAAGAAAATAGCATTTGAGACAGTCAAGTCCTTACCGAACAAACACTGAGGCGAAGTGCAGCAGCATGTTTCCGGGCAGATCGAGTCGGACTGCGAGGAAAGACAAGCCTTTCTTCGCGTTCGCGTTCAACATCTTCAGGAGTTCGAACTGTTCGCGGAGCTCCTCTTGGTCTTCTGTTGATCAGTCCACCACGCCTGTGATGCAACCCAACGAAGGATTGTGTTTCGAGAGGGAACAGCTCTATTACGATGAATGTGGAAGTGGCGACAAAACTCTCGTTGTACGACGATGACTGACTCATTATTTCGGACGAAACAATCATAGGCGAAAACGCGGTGCTCCACCGCCCAACGCTCCAGGACGACAACTGGTAAAATAATGCTAGGATCGGGTCGGACGGCACCCTCCCCACCTTTCTCGTAGACGGAGGCGAAGAGTACTACCCATCTCAAAATAGTCCCTCCTCTCTGCCTTAAGTGCCTTACCCAAGTCCTTATAAGATTGGATATTGGAAGTTCTTCGACTAGATCTTTATCGTTGTCCGATTTTTTTTTACCTAGGAACTCGCTACATACATTTTTGAAGGCAGCATGCCTTTTTCTCTTTTCTCGAAAGTGTAGTTTCAAATTTTTTGTCCTCAAAAAGTTTTTGTATTTGAGGCCCATTTCTTCTTTAAGCTTTGCCTCACTTATACACGGGAACTTCCGTCTCAAATATAGGAATATATCCTTCTGTATCGAAGGCTTTAACAAGGTTTTTTATAAGTCACAGTTGTATGTGCAGAGGAGGTAGATACATTTTTTGCTGGTCTACTGAAGGTTCATCGAAGACGTTTTTCTGGCCGGGCACAATGTTTTCACGTAATGGTGGAAATCTGTTTGTAAAAGATACCACTGCTGCAAACCAGATCCAAGCAGTTGCGCTTTCGTTTTCGGAAGGTATAGATCCCGGACTAGATCATTGAGCTCCTCTTAAGATATGAAATGTGGCTGTTTGCTGCTACTACATTCGGAAACCTCTTGAGAACTTTGAGCAGATTTTGGCTCCTCTGTGTCAAAACTATTTGGTTCATCCGCAAGAGGTTTAGGAACAGGTATGCTAGAAGCGTCATGGGGTACAGATCTAATGGCTGAGGGGATATTGAGATACTCTATTTTATGCTTGCTTTTACTAGAAAATCCCCTAATTTTTGTTTTGCAAAAATGACAATCAACATGATTCTTAGGCTCCCGCCAAATCATTGTCACTCCAAACTTTATAGATGTGTGAGTACCCCGTAGCCATCCTTAGCCAGCCTTAAAGACCCTTTTCGCCAACCCCAGGACCAATGCAGTTCTAACTAAGTTGATGATGTAGAACATCACCTAGTTATATATTGAACTAGCAGGACCAATCGATTTAGGCTAACTATTAAACTTTTCGTCTGTCAGTAATTAATAGTACTGCAGTCTACTCAGTAGCGTTAGCCAGTGAGAATGCCACTAAATGTCGAACAGAAAATAATCTCTGCCCACCTCGGGTCTCGAACCCGATCACCGGCCGGTTTCCCACTTACTGAACCAACGCTTTATACGTTGCGCCAGCCCGGCCTAAGGTTATTGAGCAAGTGTGACAGCATTTTTGTGGAGCTCAACTTTTGTCTGGATTGTCAACTTTGTACCTGAAATATAACTCGTAGGCTTTTCTTACAAGTGGGCTCAAGGTCTTTCGCTAAATATCCCTAGACTGTCCCATTTCATGAGAAATCCGACTGATTTAACTATGTAGTTCAGTTGAATAGTTGTTCCAATCTTCCTTTTGATGAAAAGGCTCAAATATGAGTTTCTTTATCTTCTTCATCACAAAAATATTGCGATTGACCCAAACTTGTCTATTCCGAAAGTTGATATCAAGAGATATACAGGGTGTTTGAGTTCAATTTCAATGTTTTATTTTTCAAAATAAGTTCCAAAATGGTCAAGTTATTCTGATGAAATTTAGTATATGGGGGTTGTCTGACATGCAAAATTCAAATCTGAGCACGGAATTGCTCTTACTTGTAGGGGGCGGCACTTACACAACTTTTCACTTATCCAAAAATTTCTTTTTTCATCATATTTACATGAAAAAGGTATACTTTGTATAAGTGGCTAGGAGTAACCTGTTTCAAGATATTTGAACTTGCAATGTGGTTTTAAATGGAAAATTTTGAAAATTAACATAAGGGGCTTTGAAAACGGCGTTATCATGGTAATTTTGACACAAGTTTGAATGCTCAATGTTTTTTGATTTAAAAAAAAAAACAATCCAATTTTATATTTTTTAAAAAGAAAAAATGTTTTTTTTTTTTTATTTTCAAAACTTTTTTTTATAAGAACCATTGAACATCGAGACACTTGTCAAAAATACCGACAACGGCGTTTTCGATACCCCCTATGTTTATTTTCAAAATTTTCCATCCGGAACCACATTGCATGGATTACTTTACGTGCAAATATCTTGAAAAAGGTTACTTCTATCCACTTTCACGTAAAAATTATGGAAAAATCCATTTTTCACTTGAAAAAAAATGTCCGAGTGCGTACAAATAAGTTATGACTATTTGAATGAGTTGAAAGATGTGTAAGTGATAGCCATACCAAAGCCAGATATGAATTTTGCATGTCAAACAAGACTCATACACCAAATTTTATCGAAATAACTTGATTATTTCAAAAGTTATTTGAAAAAATCAAAAATTAAAATGAATAAATAAATAAATAAAAAAAAAACATTGACACCCTGAAAAAAAATTAAACTACATCCGTGACATTTTACGATCATACATTCCTCTTTACTGTACTATGTAGGGTGCGGGTGCCACAAATTCGAGTGTATGCATTGGGATCTCCGTTATTATAAAAGATACAGGGTTGGTTAAATTGAGGCAAAGCTGTGTATTTTTATGCTCAACAAAATGTAAAAAATTGGGACTTATATTCCGAAAAAAGTGAATTTCTGCTAAAACGTTTCCATCATTTCCTGGGTTTATTTGTCAAGATATTTCAAAATAAATTACACTTTGTCATTGCCATTTCATCTCCTCTAGAAAATAGCGGTATCAGATGAAAACACGGCCATAAACAAGTTTATCCACAACTGTCAAAAAATAGTTGTTTTATGCAACCATCTATAGATATAAAATGTTCCACATATTACACTGCCTGAGAGAAACCCGTGGATCATAGTTCTTTATCCACGGGCAGGTTCTTTATTCACGGGCAGTGGGCCAATCATAAGCGAGTATTACCAGTAACGCGTGGATCATAGTTCTTTATCCACCGGCAGGTTCTTTATTCACGGGCAGTGGGCCTAAACACAACTATTTTTGGCTTTATTTAGTGACTTTCTTTCCAAATTTTTTGACAGTTGTAGATAAAACATTGTCTTTGACTCGCATATAATGAACATATTACACTCGAATAAAATTAATAACACTCGCCTTCGGCTCGTGATATAAATTTTGATCTCGTGTAATATTTGGCCCATTATAATAATATGCTCGTTAAATAAAATACTATTATTTTAACTAATACGGATTTGGATTTTTTATTTAATTTTTAGTTACTTTTTGACTTCCTAAAGGTGATTAGATGAAGTTGCCTTAGCAACCTCAATATTTTTATTCATTATTTATCACACACACCTCCAAAAGTCTTCTACAGATATTAAAAAACTGGTCACATAAATGAGTACTCTATTCTTTTTCCCAGTTTAGGTGCTCGGACTTTTTTGTTGTTGAAAAGTCATTGTGCCTTTTTGACCTCTGAATCGAAAAAAAACCACTTTAAACGGTTTTTCAAAGTGGTTTTAGAAAAAAAAGGATAACTCCATTCGAATGAGGGACAAAATTTATACCGATCCTGAAAATGACACTACGATTGATCATTTTATAGCCTAGATATGCGGTTTTGAAGTTGCTAAAAACGGTACATTTCCGATTTTAGGCAATTTTTGACATTTTTTAAATTGCATATCTGATCCATCAAAAGTTCAATCGTAGTGTGATTTTCAGGATCGGTATAGTTTTTGAGCCCCTTTCGAATGAAGAATCCATTTTTTTCTAAAACCACTTTGAGAAACCGTCAATAGTGGCTTTTTTTTTATTCTGTGGTCACAAAGGCACAATGCCTTTTCCACAAAAAAAAAGACTGAGCACCTTAACTGAGAAAAAGAATAGAGTATTTATCTATGTGACCAGATTTTGAATAATGGTAGAAATGGGGAAAAAACATGGGGGTCCAAGACTTGTGTGTGTATTTTTGATATTTTTTTTAATTTCCATATTTATGTTGTAGGTTCAACTAAATATTATTTATCGTTATTCGATGGTTATTTCGTTTTTTGTTTCGTCAATTAGATTTGTTTAGTTCTTCTATTTTTTCATAAGAATAACGTGTCGAATAAAGACTGAATTATGAACAAAACTCAGTATGTGTTTAAAAGACCAGGGTGGCTTACTGATTCTGGTAGGATATTATTTTGAAGATAAGTATCTTTTTCGATGGTATCGTTACCTCAATGCCTCAAGAAAGTCGAAAGGTATATTGAAATAGAATAAAAAATACGGGGCCGTATTTTTTTTTAATGCCCTTTATTCAAAAAATGTATACAATTCCCTTAGGTACTGAAAATACACATTTCCCGATTAACATTACTTAAATAAAGTTATTCCAAAGCAGCCAGAAAGCTGGTCTCGGAATAGCTGTTGATACATACAGTTCTTAGTTTCTAATAATTACGCATTTCTACCTACCCTATACTTGATACGAATACTCTTCTAACATTGCAGCATGTAGCTAATTAGAACCGATGACATTTTATTTTACGTTTGAATGAATTTAGAGTGCTATTATCAATGACTTCATTCGAAAGAGTATTGTATGTCAGCATACATTGATAGAAGGGATTACGCAAGCCTATATTTGTTCTTACATGTTGAAGAAAGAAGTTGTTTTGATTCCTGGTGGAATAGGTATGCACCTGATTGACATAATGAGCAACAATATTACACTTGTAACAACACATAGAAATTTTAAAATTGTATATACATTGTTCTTGTCTTAGTATGTCGCATAATTTCGATATACCAGTTTGATTATATACATCCTCAGTGGGTGTTCTCCAGGGCATGTCAAACAAGGCCTTTATAATTTTGTTTTGTAGGCGTTGGGCTTTATTCATAAGCGTAACACCACATGTTTCCCATACTATTATAAGATAACGCAAAACTGACAAAAAGTAAGCATTGTAAATCTTCAGCAAGGTGGTTCTATTAAGATAATGCCTGCACCTATACAGGGTGTCCCAACGATAGAGTAAAGTAGGTTTTATCATATAGGATATGAAAAATATCAATATCAATATGCGTCACAGGTTAGGGGTGTAAATAGCGCACATTCTGAAAATATTTGGAAACATACAGGGTGCGTCACAAAAGTATGGCACGAAAAAGTATTATTTTTTTTTAATGGAACCCCCTGTATATCAATTGATATTTCAATTCTTTCTTCAATTTGGAACAAAAATTGTGATACAACTAATGTACCTAAATTCAACCGTTATCGAGATATCGCGTTTTAAAAATGGCATTTTTGCAACTTTGACATGCTATAAAACTCAAACTATTCAAGTTAGAGGAAAATGGTTTGCACTTTCCTATCTTAACTTTTCAAGAGCTCTTCTGTCATTTGGATAGAAGGTAACGTCAACTGTCAACTTTTTTCGGCACATTTTGACATTTTTTCACAATAATGGATTTAATCTCCTTGAATAGCTCGTGAAAAGTTCAGATAGGAATGTGCAATCCATTTTTCTCTAACTTGAATAGTTTGAGTTTTATGGCATGTCAAAGTTGCAAAAATGCCATTTTTAAAACGCGATATCTCGATAACGGTTAAATTTAGGAACATTAGTTGTATCACAATTTTTGTTCCAAATTGAAGAAAGAATTGAAATATCAATTAATATATAGGGGGTTCCATTTAAAAAAATCATACTTTTTCGTGCCATACTTTTGTGACGCACCCTGTATGTTTCCAAATATTTTCAGAATGTGCGCTATTTACACCCCTAACCTGTGGCGCATATTGATATTGATATTTTTCATATCCTATATGATAAAACCTACTTTACTCTATCGTTGGGACACCCTGTACAAAGCACCAATCATAGGCACATTTTTTCTCTCTAGATGGTCAAAATGGGCAGACCAACTCAATCTATCATCCAAAACTAATCCCAAGTACTTAGCCGTGTGAACTCTGCCGATTTGCTCACAATCAATCTCTATATTTAAATTTGTAACCATAGAATTCCTTTGTGCAAAAATCATGTATGTCGTTTTCTTCTTGTTTATTTGCAGTCTATTTTTTGCTAACCATTCATAGTATTTGTCCAGGTCTGCATTCACAGTAGTCTGTAGCATATTTAAACATTTTTGTCTTTAGACAAGAATCATATCATCCGCAAACAGGAAATATCTACCCTCTTGTCCAGCATGTTGCAAACTTCGAATGTGCAGAGAAAACAGCAAGGGACCCAAGACTGAGCCCTGGGGCACTCCACAGCATGTATTTTTTACGCTACTGCAACTACCGTTAATTTGTGTGTATTGTTATCTACCTTCCAAGTATGTTTGCAGGAATCTGAAGGCATTTCCCCTTATTCCCATCTTTTCCATTTTATCGAGAAGTACGCTATGGGTACTACATCAAATGCTTTACGCAAGTCCACAAGAACTGACAGTGCAAAATTCCCCTCATCGAGTGCAGTGGAGACATAATCAACAAAGTCGACAGTAGCATTTGAAGTACCACTACGTTCGAGAAAACCATACTGAAAATTGTCATGTTTTACAAAATCTTCTATAAACACCATTAGTCGTCTTCTAAATATCAATCCCAACATTTTAGAGAAAATCGAAATTACTGTTATTGGTCTATAGTTGTCAATGGCACTCTTACTGCCTCCTTTATGGATTGGAGTGACACGACCTGTCTTGAGAGCATCCGGAAAAATTCCAGTCGAGAATGAATCATTAATCAGCCGAACCAATATAGGAATCAATAGGTCCCTTAGGCTTAAAATATCTTGGACACTTACGTTGTCATGACCTGATGCAGATTTTTTATTGAGCTCGTCTATGACTTCGGAGATCTCAATACTGTTAGTTTTATTTAAATACATAGAGCACACTGTAAGTTCTTCAAAATAGGTATTATTTGGCGAGTTTGTTCTACTCAAGTCTTCTAAAATACTTTTCCCTATGTTAACAAAATATTCATTGAATATTTCTGCCTTATCCTTATCATTACTCATTACATCACCCTGGTATTCCAAAGTATTTATCTCTTGGCAGTGTTCCGCTTTTCCCTTCATCAGATTATTAATAAATTGCCATTGCTTTTTCTGATCTGAACCAGTTGCGTCCCATTTTTTTGCGAAAAAATCCTTTTTCAATTGTTTACGCTTTTTATCAACCATATTTTTCAGTTTCTTAAACGTCGTCAACACTTCAGCGTTTAGGGGATTGCTTTTTTTCATTTTATAAACCTTGTCACGCCTTTTCATTAATTTAAGGAATTCGGAATCTACCCAGTCATTATTGTTTCTATATTTTATTTGATGTATCGTAGTAGCCTGCGATTTGCATTTCTGAATCGTCATCAGTTTTTTATATTTTTATTGGTTACAGCTGCTCTAAATTTCTCTACAAATAAGTTCTTATTCAAAACCAATCTCTTAGACGTAATTTTTGGTTCCAATTTAACAATGTTTTTTTATTCTAAAGCCCAGTTGCATGATTCCATGATCAGATACACTAGATTCCTCCAAACTAATACTACAATTGAAATTTCGATTTGACAAAACATGGTCGATAATAGATTTAGACTGTAAAGTTATTCTTGTTGCGTTCTCCTGATCTACAATATTGCATATCTTAAAACCGTTTAATGTTAACATATTTTTATATTCATTTACTACAGAAGACTCATTTAGCAAATTTATATTCATGTCACCAATAATGATAGACTTACTTTCAGATTGTCCTAGCACGCTATCCAATTCCATTAGAAAGTCACCGGCAAAATAAGATGGCGGTCTGTAAAGACCGCCAATTTTCACATTTGATTCTACTAAAACTAAACTCATATAATTATAAACTTTATCGGCACTTGCTATTTCACCATAATATTTAAGTCCCTTCCTTATGTACATTGAAGCGCCACCTCCCCTTGTAGTCCTACAGGAATGAATACTATTGTAGCCTTCTATTGCGAACTGACTCGTTTCGCCTTCGTTATACCAAGTCTCTACAATTACCAGGACATCACATTTTTTTTGTCGCACGAGACAGCATATTTCATCAAATTTATTTCGGGCACTTTGGGCGTTCAAATAGATGATGTTTAGGTCCTTTTCCCCGTTAAGAGATCCTGTGATTTTTTAGGTCTTTTTCCTTGCTTATCTTGAGTACCTTACTGTCATCATCTTTTCTGATGTATATGTTCCCATTCGCGTACCAGACATACTTGAAGTTACCGTCTTTCTTGTATTTTCTTGCCAACATGAAAAGGTATTGATTATGTTTGGTTAAATCGTGATTTATGAAAATTTCGGATGTATTTTCGCCAAAACCTGATGCTCTTAAGGTTAGTCGTTTTTCCTATTTCGCTGACATAAACTGGTGTTTGTCCTCCTTGTTCTTGAACAAAACTTTTATTGGTGCAGCTTTTCCATCAGATTTTCCGACACGAAAAGATTTTTTTACTGAAACTTTCTAGTTGTAAGGCACTGCATATGGTATTCACTATTTCGTCAATGTTTTCGTTTCTACGTTGTGGTATTCCATTGATGATTACGTTGTTTTCAAAGTCTCTCTGCTCGTTGATGTTTTTGCCTTCGAATATTTCTGATTTTAAAGAGTCGATTTTTTTTCGAAGCTCATCGTTGACGATCAGTTGTTCTTCATATTTCTTGGTCATATCACATAACCTCTGGTCCATAATCAGCAGTTTTTCCATCACGTCTTTGATTGTATATTCTTTATCTCCATCTTTGGAAAGGTTCTTGCAAACATCACACCTCCATCTGTCTCCACTGGGGTTTTTCAACTCGCGTTCGAAGTGAGTTAATGTGGCCCTAGCCATCTTAATACATTCAATATGGTACCATTTTCTGCACTTAGTACATGTAATTGCAAATGTATTGTTGCAGGTTATATTACAATCCGGACATTTATACCCCATGATGAATTTGTTTTACTGCATGCACTATATGAAATAGCCTATATCGTTGAACTGGACAGCGCTGCTACCTCCACTAGTTGGAACAACCTGTGGCAGTTTTTTTCTCCAAATAGTCACCGTTTTTACAAGGTAATTCTCCTTTATCGGAAACCGCGTTCACTCGTTATTAACGCCGGAATGTGATATATTATCACGAACAGGATCACCAATATAGCCCGACCTCTGAGACTACTCACTGTGTAAAAATTAAAAATATATAGTCGTTATTAACCGCAAAAATCGCTTAAACCGGTAGAGCGAAATTTTATACGTATCAACAGTATTGCGTTGTTGTCAAATATATTTGAAAAAATTTAGTCGATGATAGCTGCTCTGATGTTTAATTTCATATCGCGTGCTTCTGGAGGAGATGCAAACATTCGTTTTTTTTTTAAATATGTTCGGGATTAGTCAGAAATTTTTAGATTTTAAAATGACATTTTTTTGAGCATAAAAATGCGCAACAACTCCAGTTGTATCAAATTAAGCATCTGACGTTCCGTCTTTGAGCAGCTATCATCGACTTAATTTTTTTTAATACGGCCCCGGATTTTTTATTCTATTTCAATTTACCTTTCGACTTTCTTGAGGCATTGAGGTAACGCAACCATCGGAAAAGATACTTATCTAAAAAATAATATCCTACCAGAATAAGTAAACCACCCTGTATCTCTTGTAATAACTGATAGTCTCATAAAATAAAGTGAAATATTTATTATTATCCTTATGCTACTTCCTAAGATATTAACAGTGATGAAGTATGTATTTATCAAAGAAAACGGTACATATACCTATCCTAAGTTTTTCCAACAATTATTATTCCATGCGTATGATAACATAACTTAATGCTATCCATCTAACATCACACTCACAAAAACCATTTCAAACACTTTCCAATAAACAAAGCTTAACTTTATGTATAACCTTTGCAGATTTTGAATTTCTGACTTCAATGGGTGATGTTGTCTATGTTGTCTTGACAATGTGTCTGTAAATTGTGGCAACAATTAAACGTTTATTTTCATGTGTGAGTGATAAAAATGTTACACAATCTCAAATACTTATTCAAATTTAGAAATGAATATCGGATAAAAACATATGGGTTTTTACATTTTTTTCGCGTGTATAATACACTCCTGAAATTTGGTCCGTTACTCCCGACTCACCCTGTATATAAGCAGACAGCTCCAGTGACTAAGATTTTCGGCGATTCTTCTAAAAAATCCTATCTTTTTCCCATTTTTTTCAACTAATATAATCTACATGTAACGGGACGTTGAGCTGAGCATCTGAAACTACCTCTAGATATCTCATATTAGATATCACACCACAGTTTCCAGATTTTTTTCTACCAGCAACTTAAGGGATAGACACAACAACAATAGTCTTCATTGCAGTTGGAACTTTTCCTGTTGTGAAAGATATATTAATCAGATGAAGCATCCCAGTACCCAAAAATCCGATTTGAAAATTTAATATCACAGATAAGCTGTTGACTTGTTTTTAGTTTTCATCACTACATCACGAAATTGTCCAATTCATATAGAGTTGAAGCTTGAGAAACTGGGCCCGGACGCGTAAAGACGAAACGTACCATTGTACAGGGTGTCTATTTGAGAATGGCAAGGTGCCAGATCTCAGAAACTAGGCATCCGAGAGACTTGCGGAAAAAAAATTACTGGGTAATATGGAATAGAGAAAATGCTGGAAATATATCAGAAGTTCCCAAGATCGCCACAAGATGGCGTAACGGTGCTATCAAAACACAAAATCGCTGTTTTTTCGTGATTTTTAAATACAAACAAATACAAATGAGTACCGCTATGGATTCCTTGAGAGATTTCCTTCAAATTTGTTTTTTTGATTTTTTTCCTAACATGTCAAATAAGACAGGTATCAGCTGTCAAACCTTACAACGCAAGAATGCTCATAACTTTGAAACAACCCAACCGATTGACGCGATCTTGGTCTCATATGTAAGAGCATGATCTGCACTTCAAAAAACTTTTTTGGTTTTGAATTTTTGACCTTCGCCGTCGCCGCTAAAACAAAAAAATTAATGATTTTTTTTTAATTTTTTTTTTTTCAATTTTTTTAATAAGAAAATGTATCCCCTTTTAAAATATATAAAAATAAATATACCATTACAATTGATTTTTTTGGAAAAAACTCAATGCTACCATTTCAGTTAACGCCATCTAGCGGCGAAGGCGAAGGCTTAAATAGACACCCTGTACAACACAGTAACGCGTTCTGTCGTGGTACGCTTTGGCTAGAAATTCACGGATATTTTTGCCCGACAAAACGTACCTCGCTGCAACACGCTCCTTCGATTTCTTTGTAGGCGTACAAGGCAAAATGTGGAATTATTATTAAGGGATGATTGTTCAAGTTTTACTCAATAGTTGATATTGGTTCAACAAAAAACTTTCATGGGGCGAAACTGCATCAAATTCTAACCGATTTCAATTCTGATTGGTGGAACTCATTTTACTGTTTTCAATTTTTCATGGCTTCCTACGAATAAAAGAAGGCCTTTAAAGACGTGAAAAGTTAAAAGACATTTTTTGAATTTAGAAACAGATAGCATTTCTGATTTTTGCTTATCCAAAAACACAATAGCGCTGATTTTCTAGCAAATTTTTACAGGTGTCCTGTACCGTTCGAAATCTTCGATTTTCAAATTTGAGAAAAAAATATATTTTTTTAACAAACCTTCAAAAATTCTAGCAAATATTTCGCTACAAGTACGAGTACACATCCAAGTAGTTTTGATAACCTAGCCTATACAAGGCCTGTTCACAAAGAACATCAGACAAATTTTGTTGCTTTATTTTTGGATAGTCTCTGTATAAGTAGAACAAGAGTGACAAGAATTAACGGTTCTGTAATCAAATGTACTGGTATTTGGAAAAATACTTCATGATAGTTTATAACATGCACGTCATTTCTTGGCTCTAATCCTAATAATATAACATAGGTTTCTTATAATGACCTTTATTTTTGAACGCTTCATATAAGCTAAAGTATACGAAGCTGTATATTTTGTGTTATACCTTAAAATAAATTTTTCAAGAAGCAAATAGGAAACGCTTTTTTTTTAAATCCTGGATCAGTTATCAAAGTGATGGTGTATCCAAAAACTCCAATCCATTTGTCAGTTGTTCGTAGAGATTTTTTTCAAAAAATTGTTCAGTCACGATAAAAAAAAGTAGAAAAAAAAGTGTGCGTAACTTATAGGCAAGAATTACCTATCCATTTTTCATGATTTATTCAAAAATGGACCATTTTTGGCTAGATTACCCCAAGGTTTTGTTGCATGACTTTTATGACATTTTCAGAAAGTACATAATTTTGACGCTCTTCCGAATGGTGAGAGCAATTTTTATCAAATGTTACAGGGAAAAAAGGTTTCATTAACAATTTTTTGAAAGGGAGAAAAAAGTACTAAACAATTTTTGAAAAGTGATTTGCTAAATGGATTGAAGTTTTTAAATGCATTATTACTTCTCTGATAAACGATTCATGATCAAAGTTTTGTTCAATTTTCTAATGGCGCTATTATTAACTGTATGTTCTTTGCGTCCAATAACATCAAGTAGGTGCTTATGGGGTAGAGTTTTGTTATATTCTATGAAAATAACCTGAACCTCAAATGAATGTTGACAATACAACTTTTTTTGCCTTATTATTTTTTTGCATTCCGCTCTGTTCACCACTGAGAAAATTAAACTTACCCATCTGTAAACATGTTGGAAAAAGCATTCTTCAATTTTTTTGTATTAAGTTTTCTTCCAAATCATTCTACCTTTAATCATAATTTCAGAAAACACCCCATAACATTATCAAGAAACGATAAAATATTCAGGTCAGTTAAAAAAATTCCAATATTTTCTAAACTTCAACACCCAGTAGAAAATTATGAAGCGGTTCATTCCAGATGTTTGAAGCAACTGTTTTTTTTTTGTTTTGATCCAAGGAACACCCATATTGAAACTCAAACATTAAATTAATAACTGAAGACATCAGACACCTCATGTATCAAAGAGACCGGCTGTATGTGAGAGCATGCCAAGAAAAAAATGCAATGATCTGGAGTGAGTATAAAATCGTTCGAAATAAAGTGGTACAACAGATAAAGATTGCCAAGGACCAGTACTTCAGAGAGAAGATCGACGATAATAAGAAAAATCCTCAAGAGCTATGGAAACATCTCAAAAAACTTCTTCCCAGTAAAAATCCAAGCAGACAGCATCAAATTTCCATATGAAGTTGTTAGTGAAGATTCGCACATAGCAAACAAATTCAACAACTATTTCATTGAAAGCATAGAAGAGATTATCGCTAATATTCCAAAGTTTGCTGACACAAGAAATTATGGGACTATGAATGTTACTCTACCGTATGCCTTATTTTCATCATTTAGACCAGTCACAATGAGGGAGATGAAGATGTTTGTATCCAACATGAAAAAAGTGGGAGGAGGAGATGACGGTATCTCGACGGAGGTTTTTAGAGATGTTTTTGCAGTGGCTGGAAATAGAATATTGGACATCGTAAACACATCACTGAATTATGGAGTATTCCCGGATGTCTGGAAATGTTCAACGATTTTGCCAGTACCAAAGATATCAAATACTTGTGTATGTAGTGAATTCAGGCCAATAAATACAGTCCCGGTCCCTGAAAAAGTATTGGAGTTGGCAGTTAAGGAACAGCTGCTGGAGTTCTGCAAGGAAAATAGCATCCTAGTGTCTAACCAATCGGGCTTTCGGCAATTCCATTCCTGTGAAACAGTCATTGTCAGCATTTGTGATGAGTTTGTGAGGGAGTTAGACAATGACAATTTAGTGTTAGCGGTGTTTCTTGACTTTAAACGTGCCTTCGAGACTGTCAACAGGGATAGACTTCTGGTAAAACTGAAAAATATCGGTTTGCGGGGGAATGTGCTGAATTGGTTCAAATCCTATCTAACGAGTAGATCTCAGATTGTGAAATTCAAAAATTCGTTGTCTGACATGCAGTCCGTCACACATGGAGTTCCTCAAGGTACTGTTCTTGGCCCAATATTGTTTTTGTTATATATTAATGATCTAGTCAACGTTGTGAAATTTTCAAAAGTCCAATTATTCGCTGATGACACGATGATATATGTCACAGGCAAAGATATAGGACAGTTGCAAACACTTATAAATACTGATTGAGACTCAATTTTTGATTGGCTGTGTTTGAATAATCTCAGTGTTAATGCTCTTAAATGTAAGTTTTGTCTGTTTGGTAAAAAAAATAGATTATCTTGTATCAATGTTAATGATATAAATATTCGTATACATGGCTGTGAGGTGCAGATTGTCGATGAAATGAAATATTTGGGTGTTATATTGGATAAGCATCTAAATTTTCATGCTCATGCTGAATACATAATAAGAAAATTTTCAAAAAAAGTCAACTTCATCGCAAGAATAGGAAAACATTTGTCAACAAACACCAGGCTTTTATTGTATAACAGTATAGCAGCACCACACTTGGAGTTTTGCAGCACTTTATTTTATAATGTTCCCAACTATATAATGCAAGATTTTCAATTGATTCAAAACAAAGCTTTACGGTTGATATTGAAATGTGATAGATATACCTCCATAAAATCAATGTTAACAGCTTTAAAGTTATTGTCCGTTAAGCAAAAAATCGTTTTTAATGTGTTTGTTTTCATTTACAAAATTAGAAATAGACTTTTACCGGCATATTTATGTGATAAAACCAAAGTTTTTGAAAATGTTCATAATTATAATACGAGAAATAGGAATGATTTTATACTATATGATAAGTGCATGTCTAGTCAACATTACAGATCTATTTTATATAAGGGGCTCTATGAGTTTAACTCTTTACCAATAGAATTGAAAGACTGTCATAATTTATTTTTATTCAAGAAGTTAGCTCGTGAATATGTAGTTATGAAATTTTAAGAAATGAGACTATTTTGTTGTAATCGTATATGTATATTTTATTATTGCTCTATTTATTTTTAACTTATTTTATCTAAGCTATATTGTTTTATTGGAATGTTTATGTATGTAGCATATTTGCTAAATAAACGAATATTTAATTTTAATAATTTAACTGTGCGGTGGAAAGAATGAGAGAAGGGAGCGCTCACCTCCATAAGTTTCATCTTTTTACCACAGAACACAAAACAATACAGGGTGATCAAGAAATAAGGTATTGCGTTACACTTTAGATTTTTAAATGAAAACCCCCATTTTTTATTCCAGATTTAGATTACTTTTCGAAAATTGAGGTTAGTTTATCAAATAATATCTATGAGCTTCTTTGACCGTTTTGGAGATATTTGCATTTGAAGAAAAAAAATGACAGAAAAGAGGAGTGGTTTGACGCTTTGTATCTCAGAGACTATTAGCACAGCTTTATGCTGTGCTATTAGACGTGAAACAATGAAATTTTGGAGGTACCTATAAAAAATGCTGGTCATTCAAATAATTTTGATCATTATTCTTAATAATCCACAGGGTTTTGACAAATTATGAAAAACAAAAAATATTAGTTCTTTAAAAAAACTCGGGTTTTTCAAATGGAATGCCTGTCTTTATTTCAGATATTGATTCTAGACAAAATTTTATCTCGATTGGCACCACATTGTCCTTTAGCTGTAATTTATAGGTTTCAAGTTATTATATATTTTTTTAATATGTAAATACCTTGAAAACTATCAATTTTAGCTAGGGAACTATATAAAATAAAAAGACAGGCATTCCATTTAAAAAAACAAGAGTTTAAAAATCAACTGATATTTTTTATAATTTGTCACACTCTGTAGATTATTGCACAGAATGATCAAGATCATTTGAATGGTCCGCATTTCCTATAGGTACCTCCAAAATTTCATTGTTTTACGTCTTATAGTCTCTGAAATACAAAGCGTCAAATCACTGTCAATTTTTTTTCTTTAAATCAAAATAGATATCTCCAAAACGGTCAAATATGATTAAAGATATCATTTGATAAACTAAACTTAATTTTCAAAAAGGAATTTAGATCTGGAATAATGTGGGTTTCCTTTTAAAAATATAGTGTAACGCAATATCTTATCTTTGGATCACTCTGTATTGTACGGCTATACATAAAATTACGCCTAGAAGTCAAAATTGACGAGTCCCAGCGTTTTTTCCAAAATATACCAAGAGAGTCACAGATAGGGGTGTGACCTTTTCGCTGGGACTTCCTGTATAACATATTCCATAAAAGTTGTTTAAAATTTCATACAGAATTCGAAAATTAAATAATATATATGGGTTGTTCAATTTGAAATAAGTAACTAACTAGGAAAAACTAGTAGATGCCGGAATCCCCAAAAAATTATTAGAAGCTGCATTACACTTCCATATCGATTCATACCAAAGTTCAATACGTCTGGAAAAGCCGTTCTTGAAATACTTTTGTTAGACCACCTACGTGAATCACCCTGTAAAGTACAGAAAAGTAGAAAATTGAAAACTAGATCAGCTGGAGGCCAAAGCATGAACATTTTCTGTGAAAAATTCTCGAAAAGGAATGGTGAAAACACGTTACAGTAACCTAGATTAATTTATTTTAAATAGTTCTTAAATACATTTATTATCCATACTAGGTCATTGTTAATCTTCTAAAAGAAAAAAAGACATTTTCTGTCCTATTATTATCGGCATGATGGTTCATAAACATCAATTGCACATTTTGTTGTACGCACATTATGTGGTTGAACGGACATAGAAAGCGTAAGATGCGTTGCAGCGGGGTACGTTTTGTCGGGCAAAAATATCCGTGAATTTCCAGCCAAAGCGTACCACGACTGAACGCGTTACTGTGTTGTGCAATGGTACGTTTCGTCTTTACGCGGCCCGGACTCTGTGAGCGAATAGCGATAGAGATTTGTTTTCTTCGCTTAAACATCGGTCGTAACTTAGATCCAAAATACCCGTAGGGCAACAGCTGGGCCCGTATTATTCACTTCTTCTGAATCGAGTAGCGACCGATATTTATGAGAAGCGTAGAGAATCTCTATCGCTATTTTCTTACAGAGCCATGGCCCTAGTATTTAATAACTGATCCTGTTCATGGAATGTTAGTGCGACTTTTGGTATATCACCTGCTATGGCATTTGTGCTTTTTGATTAGAAATTATTGAAATGGTCTTGTACAGATCCACACTCCTCCTCGAATTCAATATCATCATACGATACATCGTTTTTGTTCTTGCTGCCTACAACCATCTTTAGTTTTCCACATTATCTTACTGTTGCCTTTGCAATGGTCAATTGTACGTTCATCATATTTCCTTTATTCTCTTCTTAATATGCGAGAAAAGCATTCCTATTTTTCTTGTATAAATTCCGTTCGTATTCAATCTTGTTATTTTAAACTTTTTATAAGCCTTATCCTTTTCTTTTCGTGCTTGAAACCACCACTCCATAGATCCACAGTTGATTATCATTCTGAATTTCCCAGGGTATCTATTACAGTTTCCGTGAGGTGGGTCATAAAACTTTCATACAATACATTCTCATCCGTTGATGTATAGTTCCAATTCTCACAGTAAAGTTCGGCTATAAAAGCATTCATACTTTCTTCATAACATTTTCGTGTAAATCGGGTTTCTCCTCTTTTGACAACGTTTTCCACTTCCAATACACATCCTACAATCCGGTGATCTGAGATCTGTGGAAAATAACCGCTGTCCTCCTTGAGTGAGTAATTATTGGTTAAGATCAAGTCACGTAATGTGGCCGAAGTATCTGTCGCTCTAGTACATTCTACAAGGTTAATTAATCCATTTTTACGTGGGCTATCAGTCTTGTTGCAATCAAGTCATCTTCGAAAAATTCCTCAAGAAACACCAGAACAAGTCTACACTACCATTTGAGCGATCTATACAGAGATCCTACAAATAAATGTCCCAACCCCAGCTGAATCTCTAAACAAGAAAACCAGCAATCCCCATGACAAACAACATTTTTCACCGTCGTACACTTGATGTGTTTTTTTACGTATATTATTGCCCCGCCTGTATGACCACTTTCAGTATAGGCTATGTAGCGGTTATAACCATCAATATGTAGTTCACTATCTACAAAGTCATTTGTAATATCACCTTGTAATTTTTGTAAACACACAACATAAGAGGGTTTTTGTCATAAACCAAATGTTGTAGAACCTCAATTTTACGTCTTAGGTCCTGTATATTTATCGACAGACAAACTTCTGGAAAATACTGTGATTGCTATTCATATTTTGTTCTAAGTCTTGTCTTTACTAACTGGCGTCGATTCAATCAATTTCTATCAAAAACAGTTTGGTTAGTGGCTACATGTTTTATCTTTAAGACGTCCCCTCTGTGGTTGTCGGCACATAATGGGCATGCAAATTGATCTTGGTTAGTGTGGTTTGCCATATGACGGTATTTCCAGCATTTAAAACACCTTAAAACGCTGACAAATTCATACAATAAAAAACAATCCCATCCAAAACGTTTTTTTTTATACATAAAGTATTTAGTTGAAGGCCTCAATGGAGAAAAAAGTTTATTAATTGACCGATTTTGCTCGAGTATTTTTTTAAATTGTGGAGCTTGACAAACTGTATCTTCTCACCAAATGACCTCGCTCATATAAGATCCAATGCCTACTTTGGCAGTTCTCTTTAGCAAAATTTTGACAAACCATATTAGCGATTTTTTTTGAAAAAAACTGTGGACGCCATTGCATTCGGCATCCCTCAAAATGGGCTTATATCAACTTTTACCAGAAAGTATCAATACATTTTTTTCCGATGAAATTCAATGAAAGACTCGTTTTGACGAATGCCGAATCCAGTGTGGTGCATAGATTTTTTTCCAAAAAAATGGCTAATGTGGTTTATCAAATTTTGCACTTGAAAACTGACAAAGTGGGCCTTGAATTTTGTATGGTGTGAGGTCATTTTTGTTGAGAAGGTACAGTTTGTCAAGCTCTACAATTAAAAACAAAACTCTAGCCCAATCGTTCAAATGATAAACTTTTTTTCAGGGTGACCCGAAAAGAAATTGGTCACACTGTATTTTCTAATAAATTCAATTTCGTTATTATTACTCAATTCCTTGAGATTGTTGATAAACACATCCATATCAGTCAGATATTTTTCACAGGTACTTTTCACAGAACACGTCCGCTCGTATGCTCATGTGCATACACTCGAATTTGTGGCACCTTGTAGTGTTGACTTCGGTTGTTATTCACACGTAATCATTCTTTTCAAGAACTCTGACAATCCGAGCCAACCGGTTCTAGTTCAAAAAATAGCGTACTGCGATGTTCATGCTCCTAGCGGCGACAAGGAAGACAAAAAAGAGGATTCCAGAAAAAAAATGATTCAGGCCAGGAAGGTATGTAGATTACACACATAGTTTTTATTATGCCGCTATCTATTTCCTTTAACATACAAGAGTGATTTGTTGATACAAAATTCTCTTTCCATCAATTCACAAATCAATACTGTACCTAAAGGGTAAAACAAATTTGAGTATATAGCATTGGTAATTCATTACTCATAAGACATACAGCATCGGTTGAATGGACTTTTTTCCTCTTCAGGATAGCGATCTCAAAATTGATACCCCATGTTTCCCCAATCACAGCCAATTTTTTTTTAAATACGAAAGGATCTTTTCTATTTGATTTTTGGAAAACTCTTCGCTTTCTGGAAATGATGATCCTTCACACCGTAACGAGCTGCGCGTGTCATAGTCAGTCTAACAGAACAATACAGAAACACTTTTTTGTAGTTGATACGTCCTTACGATATTTCCATATACAGGGTTTTTCACCTAAAACTCCGCACGTCAATATCTCAAAAACAAATATAAATATTCAGTTTCTGTAAAAAGTGTTCAATGAATGGGGTCATGTAGATATTTTTTACAGTTTAAAAAATGTGTCGCCTATCGAGAGCTAAGCGCCGCGACGCGTCAAAAATATAAATCGATTGCAGGAACTTTGAAATTAGGCGCATGCTAAAGTACATGTTATTTATAAACTTTTTTGTTATTCAGTCGAACTCATTTATCTTTCTCATTTCTGAGTTATACCGGTTTATAATAAACATGTCTTGATTGACAAAAAATGCGATAACGGATGATTTTTACAAGAATACTAGTCTCAATTTATGTAAAAAGTAGTCAGTGTATGGGGTCAAGTGAATATTTTTCAAAGTTTAAAAAAATCGACGCCCACAAGAGCTAAGCGACGGAAATATAAATCGATTTCGGAGACTTTGAAATCACGCGCATTCGAAAGTCCATATTATTAGTAAATTTTATTGGTATTCACTGAACTTATTCATTCTACTCCGTTCTGAGCTATACCGGTTCAGAGTAAACATTTCTTGAATGGCAAACAATGCGATTACGGATGATCTTTACAAGAATTTTTTGTCTAACAAGAAATTTTTACTGAACCAGTTCAACTCAGAAATGATCAAGATAACTGGGTTCGAGTAAATAACAAAAAAGTGCCATATTATTTGACGCCATACACTGAACACTTCTTACAGAAATTGAGAGTCGGTTTCTTGAAAAATTCATCCGTCATCGCATTTTTTGTCAATCAAGGAATGTTCACTATGAACCCGTATAACTCAGAAATGTGTGAGGTAAATGGGTTCGAGAAAATTACAAAAAAAATAATAAATAACATGTACTTTCGTATGCCAGTAATTTCAAAGTTCCTGCAATCGATTTATATTTTCGACGCATCGCGACGGCGACGATCGCGACGGCGACGCTCAGCTCTAAGTAGGCTTCGAATTTTTTCCACTTTGGAAAATATCTACTTGGCTCAATACATTGATTTCTTTTTACAGAAACTTAGAGCTAGCCTTCGTGTAGAAGTCATCCGATATCGCATTTTTTGTCAATCATAAAATTTTCACTTTAAACCGTTATAACTCAGAACTGAGTGAGATAAATGAGTTCGACTAAATAACAAAAAAGTTTATAAATAACACGTAATTTTGCATGCGCGTAATTTCAAAATCCCTGCAATCGATCAATATTTTTGACGCGTCGCGACGCTTAACTCTTGGTAGGCGCCGAATTTTTTTGACTTTGAAAAATAATTACTTGACCCCATACATTGACTACTTTTCACAAAAATCAAATATTTCTATTCGTTTCCGAGATATTGACGTGCGGAGTCTCAAGTGAAAAATCCTGTAGATTTTGACACGCTATTGGTGAATCAATTTTGAAAATTATAAAAAAAATGTGTAAGCATTGAAAAAAAACAAGAATTTAGAATGGCAGGTGTTATTCAAAAATGAAAACAGTGGGTTTCGAAACGTCGAATATCAATTTTGACGAGGCTATCTTGAAGAGGATCATTATCTCTAGTATTTCAAAAGTTATTTCTTATTTCACGAAGAGAGCTTTAGAGAGCCATATCTTTGTAGAGAAGTACGGAAACTTGGAATAGGGACACCAAATTAATGTTGTTCTACTTTAGTCTATATTATGCATCCGAGAGTATACCCACATATTCTGGGACTCCTGGGTACCGATTCTGGGACCGATAGAACGGTCATACGAGAGAGAAAAACGATCACCTCCTTATAATTCTCCGTTCACTGTCTCTCTCTTTCTCTCGATATGACCGTTCTATCGGTCCCAGAATAGGCACCCTGGACGGAATTGACATCTACAAATCCAATTTCAAGGTACTTGCCAAAAAGCGTACTTCAGCTCCCGTGATACTGATACCTACCATTCCACCGGAGAAAATTCAGGAAATAGCTTCCTTGGTGACCATCGCCAAAAAGTCTCAATTCATACAGCGTCTTATAGCATATTGGACTCTAAAACGCCAGTTCAGAAATGGAGTGCCACTTTTGAGAAGACTTCAGAGTGCACAGGTTTGGTTTTTATTATTGTATAGAAGAATTCTGTATCTATTCCATTGCGTAAAACCACGATTCTTCCGGAACGTCTTGACATATTTAGAGGGCGCATAAGGATCACTGTTTTTTGAGAAACTCGAATTAGTAGCACCTGTGCTATTGGGTGTATTCATAAGGGATTTGAAAGAGATGGAATACAATTTGACATGATATGAGGTTTTGAATCTGTGGCTTTAGTTTCTTTCGAAACTGTTCTGAAAATGGTAGAGTCAAGTGTTTTGGCAGAGCTCCAAAGGGAGAAGAGAGAAAAGTGAATCGGAAATTATGATATTTTAACGTTTTTCAGCACTAGAAGTTACTTGTCCAGTTTTAATTAATTTATTTATTATCAATTTATGTACAGGGTTATTGATTATAAATGTCATCATAAAGTTCATTTTCAACCATGAAACTTTTATTTGGAACACCTTTTTCTAAACCGTCAAATCAAAAAGTTAGAGGGGGGGAGGGCATTTATAGTCAATAACCCTGTACAAACACATGATGATTCGTCACAATATTAATAATTAAGTTGGGTTTTTAGTTTGATTTGGCAATATATATTATTGTTTTGCTATTTTTGTTGTTGGAATAACAAATATATTATCAAACTAAAACTATAGAATATTTGGATTGACACTATTGACAGCATCATTATCAGCTTGACTAGTGCAGCAATCTAAGTGAGTCTTCTGCTCGGTCTACGATTCATTGTTTCCCCAATATTGTGCACCAGAGGGTCTTCAATGCTCAAGCCAAAACCGCCACCTCTTTGATAATTCATGGAGCTAGACGTAAAGCCATGAAAGTTTTGATGATGCAGCAGTCGCCAGTTGAAGTGTAACATCGGCTCTAGGCGACGCGACGGTCTCGGATACTCCGTACCTTCAGACGGCTTGCTCCCCTCTCTATGCCGGACAGTCGAAAATCAGCATATTCAGCGAATAAAGTTCAATCACACTAAACCATAGGAAGAGAACTCATGAACCAAAGGCCAATGATTGGTCACCCTTAATACGGGTGCGCTACTCCAGAATCAGGACCAATTTCAACCAGTCTCAAAATAATGCATCAACCTCAAAGGCCTCAATATAGTAAATTCAAATCGCATGCAGCCTCCCCATAGATGTCAATGATGTCTACGAATCTCCCGCCTCTTACTCAGGTACACAGTCACAACCCAAAACAACATTCAAAATGGAATCAGAGTCCACCCTATCACAGTAGAAGATAATCACGGAATCAAGTCCTATTTTTCAGAGAAGAGTATACTGGAATACTGGGCCACCAAAGAATTTCATATCAAGCTGAAGACACTTGGCTACCATCCTTTAAAAGTCGTGAGACAGTAAAATAACGACGGCTAGCCAGTACCACTTGTGCTGGTGATACTCCCCCCTATATTCAACTTTCATTTATCTTGAACCAAAAATAAGAGTGGAAATTCAAAAAAAGACCTGAAGCCAATCCTACAGGAGCCAGTTATACTGCCACGTTCAATTCAAATGCCGGCTTTGCCAATCAAACAAATTTTAATGCATACGCAATAGTCAATAGCATCGGTAGTACTGACCGCCCCTAGATTGAGTCAAGCCCTACAGCCAGCGGCCAACTCCGTCCCCCACACAAAGCCCCTCGCATCATTGCAAACTGGCTATATTGAAAATCTTGAGGATTTGCTCCTTTTAATACAGACACAGTGAACACCTGGAATAATCACTTTCCAACCTCACACGACCTCAATGCTCTTCTCCTCCGAAGACAAAACTGTCTACACTTCCCAAATATCAAGTCATCGGAACGGATAGACTTTATTAACGAGGAGGAAAGGACCAGAGCCACACATCGACAATGATTTACTTGCCCTATTAAGTTTATTTTCGTCACCAGCTGACAGTTGACAATTTGGTCTTCCTTTCTTCAGCTCGACAACGATTGTGCATACAATATAACTTAGACACATTCAGCTCACAACTAAAACACTCAAAATTGAGGGCACTCATTATCCCAACATCACATAACAACTCAACGACCAAACAACATCTCAACCAATTATGGGTGTATGGTTCAAGATTGTATTTTCGTATTAACCCGTACTAGTTTTCTAATGCGGTCCTGTCCTAGCCTCTATCATGACAGATCAAATATTTTTCAGTGCACAGATGCAGGGTTTTCCGAACTGTTTGATTTTTCGGTCGTAAATTTGCCACATTTGAAATTATAAAGGGTGTCTGTAAAAGGTTTTTATAGCTCTTTATTTATTTCTCTTGAGGTTTTAGGTTTTAGTATCTTTTTTTTTGTAAAATATATGGGAAGTAGTGAAATTCAGAGTACAGAGCGCGTATACTGTAACGATAGAGAAATAGACATAGAGAGGAGATAGACATAGAAATGACATTTCTAAAACGAATTCGGTGAGCATATTTCCAAGTTCATTCGGGACGACTCGGTATAGACATATCATCAACTAACCGATCTGAAAACATCGCGCTTTTTGGTGTTTTTCTGTAATACCTTTTTCGTGATTATCTATACCTAAGCACCTTTCGTCCATTGGCGTAGAAATTTAAACTATGTACTAACTAAAAAAATCATTGTCCACGCACATGGATAGATATTAATCCTAATTATTTTGATACGGTCTTGTCCTCAAAAAGCTATGTCAACCTCAAAAATTGAAATACTTCTAGATATACTTCTTCACTGACCAAATTTCATCCTCAAAGGTAACAACAATGTTTTTTTATCAAAAAAAAAAACAATTTTCTGGTGCTGCATCAAACACTAGAAACCAACATAACTCGAAAACAGCATACTTTGGCTGATTTTAACCATAGTAAATCTATTGCTCGAAGAATGATGAGAAAAACATATCCCTAGCAAAAAAAATGAGAAACCAAATTGAAAAAAAAGTTATGGTCATTTTAAACCATCAGAAGTGTCGGCCACAATGGAAAGGTGTCAATTCAGGTTTCGCATCTCAAAAAATACTTTGTACCAATTTTGAAAGTGATTCGTTAAAAAATGTTCATACATTTAGAAAAAATAGATAACTGATTATTATTTGAATAACATTACTGAGAAAATGTGTTTTCCAGGTAGAATATAAGTCATTACCTCACTGTCAAACATTTAGCATGATATTCTCATAATTTATAGGGAGGATCCAGGGACTCGAATACCAATAATGTTGATACAATTGAACTATGTAGGCAGTTGAAATATTGGCAATGTCTGAGACAAGACTTGGAAAGAGCAAGGTATAAACTCGATTAGAAATTGATTATATGAGTGCAACGCTTATGTGTTATGTCCACGAGAAAAACTAATCTTTCAGCTACTTCCGACGCGTCCTGCTCCATCTAATCTGTTCAAAAATTGAAATAATCCAGCCCGTAAAAAAAGGGGATTCAAAATTTACATTGACAAAGAAAATAGCAGCCTGTCTTTTCAAGATAAGATCAAATTTTTATTCCTGATTGAAATAAGTTTCTCACGGCAATTTTAAATAAAATAAAATAGCAATGGATCATTTCAGTTGTTGAGCAGTATGTCAGTTCATAAATGCGAAAACAGCGAAAATATATTTTATTTTAGATTGCTTTGTGAGCTGGTCCGTAAACGAGAAAAGCTAAAACTTGAATATACGAAAGTATGTGAAAAAGTACTTCACGTGAAATTGAAGCCTCTACAAGCCAGTCTAGCCAAAGTTTTGGATATCATTGAAGCTAAAGATGTCAACGAAATTTTCACTGAACCGGTAGATCTAGAAGAGGTTTGTTTTCGATATACATAATTGCTAATGTTCTATCACACTCTTTTTAGGTTCCAGATTATACTTCCGTGGTAACAGAACCAATGGACCTGAGTACTATGCGTCAAAAGCTTAACCTTAGTCAATATAATAATTTAAACTCTATGGAAAAAGATTTTAATCGCATGATATCAAATTGCCTTGCCTATAACAACAAAGACACTGTCTTTTATAAAGCGGGTGTCAAGGTAGGTTATGTTCTCAAAACTCCTATAATTCTAAATATTATAAATCATCCTGATCGGGAGTATATTAATTTCAAGAGTTGAAATTAATAATGTTGTAAGTTCCAAAAAATCGATTTTTCATTTTATACTTGTGAAATGTTCTAGGTACCATAGCCAACATGCTGTTACGCACTGTTGGTAATTTTTTCAGTACAAATTAATAGTCTTAATCCATGTTGTTGGTTATGATATTTAGATTATTTCACAAATATAAAATAAAATGTATTTTTAGGCAGTTACCACATTATTTATTTCAAGTCCTCATAAAAAAATCGCGAGGTCGATGCAACGTTCAGCAGAAATTATTTTTACGTTTTTTTTAGATGAGAGACCAATGTTCTGTTATTTTCCGTCAAGCCAAAAAAGAATTGGATGTAGTTGGTCTACAGAAAACAACAGATATGGAACTAGTAGAAGAAATGAAGGACGAAGGAGAAGAAGTGTCGCCCAGTCATATTGACAAGGAACTTGAAAGTTTACAGGTAAAGCATTTATCAAATAATATCATAAAGTTTTTTTCATGTGACACGCCACAGGGAAAGTCAGGACCAGTTGTTGTTGCAAAATTGGAAGATTTACTGACGAAGAGTCAAACTTTAAAACACGGATTGGCTCGTGCTAAAAGAGTAAAAACTGTCCGTAGTGAGTTGAATAAAGCAAAGAAAACTGCAGGGAGTTCTCGGGAGGACAGTGAAATACTAGGTATTATGTTTTATATATTTAGTTTTTCCGTTAATGAAAAGGACGTTCACACGAAATATTTAACAAACTATGGACAAAGAGTAGGTATTGGCAACAGCGGACAGCAAACATCCAAGGATTTCAGATCAGGTCGTCAATGACCTCGGGACCTTTAAACCGGAGTATTGCCGATAGTTATCTATTTGCCAGCTATTACTATGTTATCATTCTGTTTCGTGAAAATTGTATGGGCGCCTACGTTCTGTTTATCGTGTATAATGAAAATGATGATCCATCATACTTTCATATAGCGTACTCTATCCGTGGACATACTCAATAATTTAAAACCAAAATTCTAGATTCAAAATTCTTTACTTTGTGACACAAAATATGAAAATCTAGTGAAAATGTTCAGTTCTGAAAATAGAAATCTTGGCTGGTTTTGCAGCAGTAATTATTTCAAGATAGGTATTTGAAAATTTCAAAAAGCTAACCTGTTGTCATCCTTGAGAACTCTAAAAAATATGATTTTCTCTATTGCGGTTGACTGATCTATTATTACGGTTGCCTATAAATGCAATACATTCCGCCCGAACGTTTAGCAGCATATTGTTTCTCATTCTTCATGGAAACACATAAATAAAAGAAAATCACCACAGGCGCGCGGACTAATATGGCGATCGGTCGAACGATATTTCGTGAGTTGAAAACCACGTGCTTTTGTCCTTTAACTCGCAGTATTTTTTATCTCTCTCGCACCTTCATTGGCCTTGTCCGAATGACACTTCTTGTTTACTTATTTTTTGCTTTGGATCTATACGCATGTATTTTTTGCAGAATGTGATCAGAAAACCGATACAGACAGTCAAGCATTTGAGAGTCAAAGTGAGATTGACACCGAACAAACCGATTTGGCCTCTCAGTCTGATGGCGAAACCAGCATTAGTTCGCAAGTTGGAAGTAAGCTACTCTATGTACATATATATCGAACTTAATATCAACGCGTGAGTTATGAGCGTTTTGAATATATCATAACTGTCAAGCCGAGTCCACATCAGTGATTTGCGTTCTGTGTTGAATCTAGCGTGCGTTGAACGTGGTGAACATTTTTGCGTGCGTTTGTATGCGGCAAACACGTCCACATTGGCATAAATTTCTATCTGACATACAAGTTTGTGGTGAATGCTTCACACAACGCAAATATTCACTGAAGTGGACGCGGCTTTAAATGTGATATTTCTTATTGAAATATAGATTCAAGTTTTAAAACTTCTTGACTTTTTGACAAGACTTTTATTAAATCACCTTTTGGCAATCACTATACCTAAATTAATGAACACCTCAATCTAATATAGAGTTCCAACAATTTAATGATGAATGGAAATCTTAACATAAATTGAACTCACCTACGTATTCACAGTCCAATGAAATGGCTGAACGTGGGGTTCAGACTGCTAAGAACATTTTCAAGAAATCTTTAGAGGATCAAAAAGATATATGTATATAGATATACTGAGCATGGTGTGACATCATAACATTCCACTTTTGGTACATTTCAGAGTGTTATAATATATCTGTCAATTTTTGACTGACAATAAAATGTACTACGTGTACCTGTATTATACAATCCCCGACAATAAATTCCGGACAAGAATAATTTGAGTGAAATTGATATTCCCATTACTTTTTTATGTGTTTTCCGATTTTTGTGAAATTTGTACCAAAGTGTAGCCCTATGTCTTGAGATAGTACCCTTGATTTTGGTTTCGGAAAAATACTTATGGCTTGGTCATAATACAGGGAGGAACAGAAGCTACTTTTTAACCCTCAAGTTTTTAACACCTTGTGGAAAAATTGAGCGGCAAAATTTAGCTCCATTATATTCTGTTGTGAAGTGCGATCCTTTCTCAACAAAATGTTTTTTTGGTCATGTCAATATCTGCTTTTTTAGAGAAGAAGATAGATATGTTTAAAGAAAATGATGCAGTTTTTTGATATTTTATCAACAATGAATGAAAACATTGTTATAGACTTGCATGAACAAATGTTTCGAAATCAATAGCCCGTATTGTCAAATCGTATCCCCATGACTTCTGGCATGCGAATGGCGTGCTTTCGAGAGTGTTCGAGGTGAACAATTTGCCCAATATGGAACATTGGGTAAATTAGACCATTCCGGAATTTTAGAATTATTGATCATGCAAGTCTAGAAAGATTGTTTTCAGTCATTGTTGATAAAATATCGGAAAACTGCTGCATTTTCATTAATCATCTGCATCTTCTCTAAAAGAAGCACATCAACATGACCAAAAAAATATTTTGTTGAGAAAAGATCGCACTTCACAACAGAATATAATGGAACTAAATTTTGAGGCTAAATTTTTCCACAGGGTGTTGAAAACTTCAGGTTAAAAAAGCAGCTTCTGTTCCTCTCTGTATAATGTAATGTAAACAAAATCAAGTGTAATATCTCAAGACTAGGGCTAGACTTAGTGCAAGTTTATAAGAATGTATTCATTCATTAATTATAAAAGCTTTTTCTTTAAACATCTGTATCTTTTCTGAAAAAGCAGACATTGACATGACCAAAAAAACATTTTGTTGAGAAAAGCTCTCACTTTTCAACAGAATATAATGGAGCTAGATTCTGCCGCTAAATTTTTCCACAGGGTGTTAAAAACTCAAGGGTAAAAAAGTAGCTTCTGTTTCTCCCTGTATAATGACCAAGCCATCAATATTTTTCCAAAATCAAAATCAAGGGTATCATCTCGAGACAAAGGGCTACACTTTGGTAAAAATTTTGCCAAAATCGGACAACAATTAAAAAGTTACAGGGATATCAAATATACTCAAATTCTTCTTGTCCGGAATTTGTTGTCTGGGAGTGTATTTTTTCCACAAAATGAAGGATGAACAAGTGCTCCAACATAAAAAAAAAATGAATGCACGTGCGCATATCTGAAGTGAAACTTCCAAACCTTAAACAGCTGATAGTTAATCAAAAACCTCATTTCAAGACGAAAAACCTACAACAAAAAACCACCTATCCTCTGACACCAATAAACCAAAATCAACCTCGTAATCCAATTTATTTTCTGTTACAATCTGGATAATCACCTCGTAAACCAACGGTCACAGCCTTGAAATTTTACTCCCAGCGCGCGTAAAGAAGTTTGACTTCAACAATTCCGATGTCTGTATGTGTTGTGTGTATTAGGGTGTCCCTGAATTGACTTAACAATGCTTAACCGCCAATTCCTCAACCAAAAATAAGGCGATCTAGGCAAACTTACCTATACACAATGTTGCTTCGTTTTGCCGCTACAGGGTGCCAAAGGTTTCATTCTAATATATTTTTTTCGAAATAATTTCTAAACGCTTATATCGATCTTCACTAATTTTGGGACTAACTATTATTGAATTTATTGGCGTGTTTTCAGACAAACGCGTACTTTTTTGAATGCCTGAAAATATTGAAAATGTCGCGTGATTCATAAATAAAAGTTTGTATTCTTGTACTTACCCGTACAGATGACTTTAATTTTTTCCACTGTCACTAGTTGATTTTATTTTGAATTATTTTGTCTTGTAAAATTTTCGCAAGACATAAAGTTTCTCTGCAAAAAAGTAATTTACAATTCCACGACCTCAGTATGAATAAAGCCTTTTGCTACGGTAAAAAAATAAAGAATTATTATCAATGATAGGGAATGTGAAAAGAATCAAATGAACATTTTCATTTGTCAATAATGTTTATGGTGATGATGAGAATCGTCATGAACGAGGAGGTGCTCCAGCATCAGACAATTACCGAAGTGACGCACAAAATCTGGTATAAAACAAATCTTTGTGTCGAATTTCAATGAGAAAATACGCCAAGCTCAGCAGCTTTCGAAAGCTTTTCGAATTGGTAATGCACATTCATTACTAATTCGAAAAGCTTTCCCGGCCCTGCGAAGAAGAAGAGAAATTTATATGTTTATACGTACAATGCCAAGAGTGGAAAAAATCTTCGATTTGTTCCATTATGCAACGCAATACACACTTCTGGCAAATAAATGATATTGAATAAAAACGATTCGATAGTTTCTTATGGATCTAAAAATACAGCATAAGACACTCGATACAATGATTTGTTGAAGATGGGAAAAGAGTTCATTAAACGGTACTTTGGTACTTTGCTTCTACACAATCGCCATCGTGATTGTGCATTTCAAGAAGCCGTTAATTTTTCTGGAAATATTAGGGTGAGGTAAAAATGATCATAGTCGAGGACGAAAACAACACTCACCAACTACAACTGAACAAACGTATACAGTCAAAAATGAAAATTTGATTCAACTTAGAATAACGAAGGTTATAGTCTACTACCTGAATTACCCTCCGAGTTCTGATCCAAATCCATCTCAAAATTGAAATCAACTTTTAAGAAAAAAAGAACTGACGTGCACCTTGTGCACCAAATGTAGATATACTCAATCAAAAGAAAAAATACTAAATCCTTGACCAAAGTGAAACATCCTAATCCTAATCGATACAAAAGAAATTTACCTACCAATTATTATTAACGCTGGGACTCCAAAATAACACAACACAATCAAAAAAACCATCCAACAAATCATCGTCGGTCGGTGTCGTCTGCTCTGACGTTGCACAATAATGTAAAATATCCTCAACCAGAAGAAAAAACACGAATTCGAAAACCCAAGTGGGTCATTCTAATCTTACCTGATCGAAACCAAACAAATCTACCTACTTATTATTATTATTAACGCTGGGACTCCAAAATAACACAACACAATCGAAAAATCATCCAACAAACCACCGTCACCCGCCGTCGATCTGTTCCTATCGGAAATCCAAAAGCGAATGAGATAATGAGATTCGAAGTGAAACGCTGCTATCTCATAGCCTCGGTCCCTACAGTACAATGCAACTGGGTTTGTGTCACGTCTGTCTATCATCAAACAATACGGATGTTGCCGCCGGGTAGTGCTGCCGGCGGGGGTGATCGGGGAAAAAATTATGCGGTACCAAGGGGCGGGTTTCAGCAAATCCCTTCCACTTTGACCACAGCCATAGCAAAGATCAATTTTCAATTATTATTAGATGTACCGATTTTTGAGCACTTTCACAAAAAAGTACCTATGTATTTCTGTACTCAGAGAGATAGGTATTACGATGGTATTACGGCAACGTTTTGAATACAAAAATGTTTGGTTTTCCTTGTTTATATTATGTTTCTGCGAAACTGAGGTAATTTTGCCAAAATTAGGATATACCTAATCCTGCTTTTAATCAATGATCACGGATTGAAAAAACCTCCGTGACTCTTATTATAAAAGGAATTCACGAGCGCTGTGAAAAAAAAATATTCTAACTTATTCATAAAAACTGGGTTAAAGATAAGTGAGAGCCTACTCACATGTTGTGCAAAACTGGTTTTGAGATATCATGCAAAAAAATGGAGTTCAAATATTTGGGCAAGGGGGTGGAAAGGCTTTTGTCACTTGTGGCGAGTGGGATATGATGGACAACACACAGATGTGGAATATCTTTTGGTGATAGCGGAAATAAAAAATCCACTCTACAACATTGAAAAAATTGTTGGTTATATTTTTTTCAATGAAACACTCTGTATATTATTGGCTTCATGATAGATCTTTTTCCTCTGATTCCAAAAATATATAATATACAGGGTGTTTCCTAACCTCTGTGACAAAATGAAAGGGGTGGTTCTTCGCTTAATTTTAAGACGAAAATGTGGTATAACTTTTTTTCGAATTTCGCTTTGTTTCCAAAATACAGGGTGTTTAATTTTTTTTTGATTAGTTTTTTATTTTTAATTAATTTATCTTTTACTCGATTTTGTTAAAGTTTCATTTAGTGTTTTTGAATTCTCCAATAAAATGATTATAATTGATTGCTATATTTGTTAGAAAATTCAACATCAGCGATAAAATTACTTTTTGCGTCAAAACTCACTCAACTAGATTTAATTTTTTATCTCAAAAATTAGGCAAGATACGATAAAAATTCACGAGATCAAAAAGTTGCGTTTTTAGTTGAATAACCTGAGAAAAAAATGAAAATGACACAAAAAGTCAGTGGCGTACATTATTTTCCCAATAATATTGGTTGAAGTGCCGCTCGGGACGCCACTGTATTCGATAATTTTTATTTGTTCATGGCAAAATGAGCCCGTTATCACTATAAATACCGTTACCAAACATCATATTATGCTTCATTATCATGAAGAATTACAATTTTTTTTTGGTAGAGCAAAGAAAACACAATGACTTATTAGTACCAAGAAAACACTAATAGTCATAGAATAAAACTAGTATCTACCAAAACTTCACACAGGCTGTAACAAATTCGAGTAGGTATATAGCATTGATATCTCGTTGACCATAAGAGATACAACGTCGGTTAAATAGAGGCAAAGTTGCAAAATTGGAATTTCAAAAAAATGCGCGTTAAAAAATTTTGAAAATTCCGAAGACTTCCGGAGATATTCGGCATTAACCGAGTTTTCCGAAATTATTTCATAATTTGTCCTGAATTTATAAGAGATAATTGAAAACAAATGACACATTTTCTTGACCACTTTTTCTCCTCTTCAAGAAAGCATGGTCGAAATTGATATCCGACGTTTCGAATTCTTGCAACCATCATCAACTTTTATGAACCCAACTTTTCATTTTTGAATAACTCTTTGCTCCCTGAAAATAATGTCACACTTGTCATTCTGAAGAACTGCATAAAGTTAATAGGAAAGTTGTCAAAATCCAATGTTCTTGACCCTTCCAAAACGCGTTACGCGGATCGCAGTCATAGTAATAATAATAATTTGTGACTTTGAGCTTGAATAAAGAAGCTCTAGGTTGGAAAAAGGTAAAAAAATAAACAAATTGAAAATTTAAAAAAAAAGAAAGTGAAGTATGATGCATAATAATTTTCAGGGAGCGAGGAGTTTTCTAAAAATGAATAAAAAAAGTTGGGTTTATAATTGGAAAAAAAAGTTGATGATGATTGCTAGAATTCGAAACTTCGGAAATTAATTTTGACCATGCTATCTTGAAGAGCAAGAGAAGCGACTATGACAATGTCATTCGATTTCAATTATCTGTTCAAATAAATTCAGAACAAAATAAAAAAGGATTTTGGAAAAATCGGTTGTTGCCGGATATCTCCGCCGTATTCTCAATGTTCCAAGTTTCAAAGCGGCATTTTTTTTAAATTAAAATCGGGCAACTTTGCCTCCATTTAACCGATTTTGTATATGTTATGATTAACGAATTACCAGTATACTGGAATTTGTTACACGGCGTTTATATACAGTGTGTCCCAGATCAACTGGTCAATACTTATACAGAATATAGAGGAACCACAAATATGAAGTTTGACAGGGTAGACACATGCCCGGAAGTGCCCAAGATACAGGGTGTACATGTTTTACAAATAAATGAATTTTTGATTTTATTTTGAAAACCGTTTTACCGATCTTCATGAAATTTTCCGGTTCTCAATTTTAGGTGGGAGTCTCTGAGTATTTGAAAAAAAATCCTCATCTAAGGCCGGAGTTGGGGAACATGTGTGCAGTATTTTTCAAAAAAAATGAAGTAGTGTAATTTTTTCAATAATATTTTCTTCTAAAACTTTTTCCTACAACTACTTTTGACTTTTTTATGTCCGATGCACCATTTTCGAGTAAAATAAATAAAACCCATACTAGTGTTCTTCAAAGCGTTGATAACTGAAAATTTTCAGTTTTGTGATCAGTAGGAAATCCTACTGTTCTACTCTTTGGAGAGAAAAACTCAAGAGACCTTTTTCATTGGAAATTGAATGAGTATATCGAAAAAAAAATTGTTCAAAAAACCAAGGCGTGTTTTTTTTTCTCGTAAAAAAAGCACCCTGTAAAAGACGCGGCCATCTGTGTTATATCTCAAATCACTTATCTATGGCTCCTCAATATACTCTAGAAGTCTTGGCCAGTTGAGATGGGACACCTTGTATAGAGTATGTCCCCGAATCAACGAATCAATAGGTGAAAAAGGGCCCTTCTTGCATAGAAATTAATATGTGTCATAATTTTAGTTTCGAGAAACTAAGTAAGTCTTGGAAATTAACCTAGAAGCTATTTTCCTCACTAGTAAAGTGTTTCTTCTATAGAAGATACGACAAAATGTTAGAAAGTGGTTCAGAATCAAAAACTGAGTGAGAATGCAAAATTTAAAAACCCTCCGCCTACTTGGATATTTTATATTGTTCCATCATTGTAAGTTATCATAATAACATGGAAATATATTGTAATCCTAATATTTCAAGCGTTTGTTTGTGTTTTCAAGTTTAAAATACTTTTTTTATTGCAGAATTGCGTAGTTTATCATTCTTTTATGAAGAGTCCACAATTTTTGATGGAACTTTTCAATCGACTTTCTGATTTTCCTCTGGATCTATCCTCATTCTGTTTATCTCAATAAGTTGCTTTTGATTCAAATTTCCGATATAAAATCGTCCTTACAGTGGAAGCGCCGCTGGTGGATGGCTTCATTTTGCACACTTTCCCAAATAGCGAAGCTCTCACTAGCTTTTTGCGAAATCGTTTTTCCTGATAATCCACTGACATCCGCCTGAAGTCTGGTGTCTACTTCAATCTACCGAAAATCGTTTTCCGATCTGTCCAGCTCCTTCGAAAATACTTCTCTCATTTCCTAGAAAGTTCCCTGATCCAAATCCGGCCTTTGGCAGTTTTCTCCTCCAGAGAAAGTTATTTTTTGTAACTACTATACATAAAATATCGGCACACGCACTCTTAAGCGCAGCAATTTTTACCAGACACGAACTAACCCAATCTAACCTAAACTGAACTAACTTTGTCTAATTTCAACATTAGACACAAATCTAATACATTGTTACTTCGGCGATCGACCAATCACGGGCGATATACCCAGCTTCATTTTACTGTAGTCTTCCAGCAAGCAGCCGAAAGCGTCAGACGCGCCGCGCGCATCATGTCCATGCGAGATTGCGAAAATGGAGCCTTCTCTCTCCTTCATTAGATACACGCATGAAGCTATCTTTTTTACGGACAAACATACTTTGCCTTTTATAAATAATGTATAGATTTCATAAATTCTATTTTCCTCAGTTTCGGGACTAATATTTTCAACTCCGCAGTTGATAATTTGTGTGTTTCTTCTTACTCTTGGAGAACTTGTTTTTTACTTTTTTTTTTGTTTTTTTGCATTTTTCCTTTTCAGGAACAAGTTGGGAGACGAGAGCATGTCTGCAGAATTTCATTCTATTGCCAATCATATTGGCACCGCTGCTGAGACAAATATATGTTTATTACTTGAAGCAATAGAACAATAAAATTTTGCACATAGTAGAGTTCATATCTAAACTTTGCAAAATAATAATAAATGTCTTATTACAATATTCAAATTATCATTGGCGGAATTCGAGTAGTACTCTCCAACGACTTCAAACCCAATAGACCCCGCATTATTGTTTCCAACCTGTCGTCAACATTTTCGGGAGGCAAGAGGGGCAAGAACCAAAACAAATGTTTTCCGCCGTTGTCGGTTGTAACTAGAGAATTGATTCGAATGATTGGAAATTTTATCATACTGGATGTAAATTATTGAACAACAGTAATATTACAGTTTTAAATTCTTGATTTACCACAAAAATCATCTATAAAGTAGCTAAATATTATTAAAAAGAATTGATTTGATAAAATTATTGTAAGATAACTCCAATCCATACAGGCAATTCATTTAAAGATTGTAATTGGAGCTAACTTGGCAACGCGGCCAGATCTAACGTGAAAGACGAAAACGCACGAGGTCCTATCCGAATATCCGCCATCATTGTTTTGATTGTGAGCAATAGTTTTTGGTATATTTTCTTGTTTTTCCACGGCTTTTCCGAGTATTTCGAGTTTTTTGTGAGTTTTGTGAGGAAAACAATGGGTAAGAAGTGCATAGTGTGCAAAAAGACTTATTTCAAAGGATGCAATCTGTCATTTCATAAGTAAGTAAACAATAACATGTTTGTAAATAAAACATTTTCCATAGCCGTCCCTAGGGGATAAATTGGGGAAAGCGAAAAAATACTTATTTTATGTTTGCAGTGTGAAGGATGTATTTACTTGACTAGAAATCATTACTTTCAATTTTATATATTTATTATTATATTTTAGCCAGTGGATAACTTTCGTATTATTAATCGTAGAAAAATGTTTAAATCAACAAAGTTGTAGTTTGATAACTTTGATCATACCTACATAAAAAAACTAATGGTGCATTTCAAATTTCAAATGAATTGTTAGTTTACGTGTCCCAGCGTTTTTTTTTAAATTGTTTATTGCTAGTGGCGGTGATAAGGCCCGGGCCCCGTACTCTTAGGGGCCCCTTGATTCTGACAACACAATATAATACAGATACTTACTAAGAATCGAACCGAATCGAACATCTTAACAACTTATAGTGCTGATATAGTAAATTATATATCTGGTTTTGTGGGAAAATCTTTGACCAAAATCCTGAAATGTACCAAATGTTCCGCCTTGCTAAAAGGAGAAGAAACATTTTCTTTTCTGCAAACAAGAAAGCAGTATGGCAACCAAATTTTTAATTGAAATTTGTCAACTTGCAGAAAAAACATTGAGGCAATGTCAAGATAATTTCAATATCTTTGGAAATAAGAAAAAGACCGATCTTATTTTAATCAATAATTGCCTTCGCATCTTACCAAGAAATATTTATGACCATTTTGGTGATCATCTATATGATGAAGACATAATAACAGACCATTTTATGGACTTGATAAAGCTTATTTTGAAAAAATATTTCACTGTAAGAATATATCATGATACTGTAAAAAGAAATTACGTAAATATTTCACATAGAGTTAGGAGCATGCTTACAAAAACAATATTATTTAAAAACCAATGATGTTTTTATATTTGTAAAGGTTGTAGTAAATAAATTATGTACTAAAATTTTGAACTGTTATTTCATTTATTTCAGTGTTTTTTATCTCATCATTGTCTGCTTTCAGTCGAAAAAATAGTTTTTTTACCAACCCCAAATATCCTCAGCATCAAACTACTTGAAAACTTAATAAATAAATAAGGACTTCCGCCATTGGATTCTATATTTTTTTTATTGAGAAATTGTAATTACAGGGTGCACATGTTTATGACACAAAGTTCCAAAATATGTTTTTATTTTTTCTAAAGAATTAGGTAGTTAATTATAATCAGGTACACCTACCTCAAATACCGCTAGGATCTAAATTTAAGGCAAATTTCATCAATAAAAAAGGGAATATTTTTTTGAAATTTTTATACTTTATACTAGCAGATCCGTTACTACCGAGATTGTTCAAAGCTACACACATTTTAAATCAACATGATTTTTCGTACCCCCACCCCGTTCACCCCCTTGGGGGTAAAATTTTGCAAAATTCTTTCTTAGCACACATCAACGACTTTGGGTTTTAAGCCGTTGGCACACATAGAAAAGTTTTGCATCAGCATAAAATGCTTTAAAACTTGAATCCTGATGCATCAGTTATCAAAGAAGTAATGGTGCATTTGCTTTTTTCTTTACATTATTGAAAGGCGATTTTCCTTTGATGTAGTTTTTTTCATACACACCAACTGGACCCCCCCCCCGAAATCAAATCCTGGATACGTGCCTGGGTGCTAGCCATTTTTATCAAAAACTACACAGAAAAAAGTTTCGAAAAGTGTCCAATTTTGATCGCGAAAAAAGGACACTAAACAATTTTTTGGAAAAAATCGCAAGACACGTAAACTGACAAATGGATTGAAGTTTGCAAATGCACCATTACTTCTTTGATAACTGAACTGGTATTTAGCAGAACATCTCTTCAAAATTTCATGGCTCTATCTATAATAGTTTCGACTGGGCGTTGATGAGTCAGTCAATCAGGACAAGCTCTTTTATAAGTATTAGATTTGAAATATCAGAAAGTAGAACATAATTGTTTAAAAACGGATTTTTCCACCTCAAAACCCTATCTAAAAGGCATAATATGTACACATGTTGTAGATTCCTCCCCAACTCGCCCTTTCCACCATCCCACTTTTTTTTCTAATCATAACGTAAAATATTCAGAATATATAATTCGCACCCACAAAACCCGTTAAAATCAGAATAAAGGTAATCATCCAATTTAACAAAATGAAACGCTGCGTTTTAGTCATTTACCCTTATTAATTCTCGTTTAGAGATTTTTCAGTATTTACAGTCAACTTTTTTTATTCTTTATAATAAATGTTTTCATATTATCACGATCGCAAAAATAAAACTCGCATAATTTAATATCTCAATTAATAGATAAAAATACAAATATAAATAAACGCACGCCCCTGGTCTTTGTGTATGTTTGGAACCTCCCGCATCGCCGCGCCTATCATCAATCGTTGTTTATCTGCCAGACAAACAAACCAATGCAATACGTATGGGAATGCGGGGTCTATTGGGTTTGAAGTCGTTGGTACTCTCTATCTCAGCCATAAGTTACTGAACTGATATTAATTCATAAGTTACGTGCACTACATGTTCAACAACCATATTCGCTATTTTACTATCAATACTTTGATCACCTACAAGAATTATGTGAAGTAAGGGAAAGGGAAAAATTCCCAAGGTCTAGATAAAGTACCGTTTAGTCCAACCACTTGCATTCTTCTCAGCTACAAGTATCCACCCAAAATAACGGCCCCCCAAGATAAAAAAAATAAAACAGTCGATTTTCGTCTTGAGGAGTGTTTGCGCCCATTTTCAACTTCCTCCCCCTAAACAATAATGGGATTTAACCCCAGAGTGTTAAATGGAAAGCGGGGTCGAGTAATAACTTATTTTGAAGGCTCTTTGACCGGTCGAGTAATAACTTATTTTGAAGGCTCTTTGACCCTGATCATAACTGCCGAATTTCAAGCCTCTGCTGTCATTCTTGTTGATTTGAAAGTTTGTCAAAATTTTGTTTTTTTTTGTTATTCAACACAGGCGTCTCGCAAATGTATTCATCTTATGCCTGTTGGCACACGTTTGGCTTGAGATGTAAGTGGAGCTTAAACCATATGTTTGACAAACAAAACCAAAGCTTAAACTCCACCTACATCTCAAGCAACGGGCATGAAAGGTCGACTATGTGTCCCGTAGTATCTCTCAATTGATTGGCCAATATTATCTCCATAGCCTTGGACATTATGGAAAGCATGCTGATGCTTTGAACTCACATATGAATGGGCCAATAGTGCGTTGACGGGATATTGTCGGTTTATAGAAGCACTAAGGTTGGGATTTTGACAGGTCTAAATCTTTTGTGGTCAATTGACCAAGTACGTGTCAAATTCTTTGGTTTTGCTCGAAAGATGAAGACTTGGATAATCACATAGAAACTTGTATTTCTTGAGAAACATATCTAACAAAAAGTAAATAGAGCAGTCTCAGTCACAAAAAAAACACATAATCTACATTAACTGGCACCGAAAAAATGGATAATAATAATTTAACAATACTTATGACATTCACTGCATGCAGGTACTAGCTAATGTGGACAACGGAGTAGTACCAACCAATGATCCAATACCAACATACATTAAATCCGTGCATAAAATAAGGTCATCTAAAAATTTCGTGGAATATTAAAAAAAAACAAATCAATTTGTGGAGGGGGTTCTCAATTGCTTGACTCTGAGTTATCGTGAAAATCGAGGGTGGGCTTAGTCCGCCGTCTTGAAAATGAGGGAGCTATGTGTTTTCTCCGTTTCTTACGAAAGAATATCGTAGAAGCAAGGTCGTTCAGAATTACACTCCGAACAACTTTTGTTATGCACTATTTTTTTAAATCATGACAAAAATCTTCAGGGTTATTCCGTGATATGGCATGTGACTTTCGCCCTATACATTTTTTTTTCTGTCGTTTGGACATGTCAATACCGCGATTCTGGCTAGATGGCGCCGCGATGTTTGAGGTGGATTTTGACCTGGTCAAAATCTCTCGGGTCAAAATCGGTCAAAATCTCGGTCAATGGGGAACTTGCATGAAAAATTAAATCGATTTTTTTATTGCAAACTGAAGAAAATCGCGAAAAAATCGATACGTATTTTTTTATTTCGTAAGAATAGGATTTTTTCAATAGTTATTCAAGTTTAAAGTTTTGTATATATAGATATACTTAGTATGGTGTTACAATGTTATGACGTCATAACATTGCAATTTTAGCACAATTCAAAGCGTTATATCTCCGTCAATTTTCGACCAACAACAAAAAGAAAAAATACGGGTCTCCTTATTTTTTATGGACTTTCGAATTCAGAAATGAAAAAAATTTGAGGCAAGTTCCTCATTGCCCTAAGAAGCACATTTTCTAAAATCGTTGCTGGGGCATGATAGAGAGATCTTGAGGCTACAAGCCTGAAATAGTTTCACTTCATTCGCACCCCGTATACGGTGCGATTCATAATAAAGTTACATGTTTCTAAATGGAACCCTTTGGGTTCCTTAGTCAATTTCAGATTGACTTTATGGAACACAATTGGTATCTCAAACGAACCGTTCACTCGCGAATCGCTATTTTTCGAAAAAGTTAATGTTTGGAAAAAATTGAATTTTGCATTGATCCTAAGATTCAGAGAATTGGGATGAAATGTCTTAATGTAGGCCGTATGTACTAGCTGCAATTCTTTTTGTGTTATGAGACATCGTTATGCCAATTTAGAAAATTTCCCAAACTTTCAACACTGATTTTTTTAACAAGACGTTTGCGATAACATGCTCCTTAACAAACAGTGATTATCCCACTATTCTCTATCTCTCATGAAAAATGGTACCCATATACCAAAAAACCAAGGTAACAAAGAACCAGAGTATCAAAGTAACAAAGAGCCAGAGTACCAAAGTAACAGAGCACTAGAGAATCAAAGTTCCAAAGAGCCAATTAACCAATGTACCAAAGAACTCAAGTATCAAAATCCAAAGAACTCAAGAACCAAAGTACCAACAAGCCAAAGAACCGAAGTACGAAAGATCCAGTCAACCAAACAACCAAAAAACCAAACTTTGGTTCTTCGACACCTTGGCTATTGAGTACTTTGGTACTCTAATTTTCTGGTACTTTTTTCCTTTGGCTCTTTGGTACTTTGATACTCTGGTACTTTCGCTCTTCGGTACTTTGGTATTTTGGTTCTGTGGTACTTTGACTCTGTGGTACTTTGATACTCTAGTTCTCTGGTACTTTGATTTTTTGGTACTCTGGTTCTTTGGTACTGTGGTACTTTAGTACTTTGATTCTTTGGCTCCTTGATACTTTGGTTCTTCAGCTAGATTGAATCAAAGTACCAAAGAACCAATTACCGAAGTACCAAAGAACTTGAGTACCCAAGTGCCAGACATTCAAAGTACCAAAGAGCCAAAGTAGCCGAAAGCGAAGAGGAGTATAAAGAAGTGTGGAAACAATACTTTACAGAATTACTTTACGAAACCCCCCCAAACCACATAGAGACGCTATCTGAAAATGAAGAAAATTACGTAGCAAACACAAACGACTCAGATGACATCCCAAGTAGAGAAGAAATAAAGAACGTTATCAACAAAATTAAAAACGGCAAAGCGCCAGGTAGAGACGGAATCAACATAGAACTTATAAAGTATAGTGGTGAATCTTTACAAGAGAAGATATTCCAACTTATAAAGAGGGTTTGGACAGAAGAGACAATGCCAAGCGAGTGGGAGATGGGACAAGTCGTAACTATACATAAGAAAGGCGACCAGCAGATATGCAGTAACTATAGAGGATTGACCTTGCTAAACACGGCATACAAAGTACTGTCAACAATAATTCAAAACAGACTGGTGGACAAAACAAGTCTCTTAATTGGACAGTATCAATGTGGATTCATGAAGGGCAGATCAACGACTGACGCAATACACACCCTCAAACAAATAATAGAAAAGGCTCATGATTATAAATTATATACTGAGCTAATTTTCGTAGATTTTAAACAAGCTTTTGATTCGCTGAACAGAGACAAGGTACTGGAAGTCTTGGAGAAAATGGGAGTACAAGGAAAACTGAAAAGATTAATACAGATGACAATGACCAATACAAGAATTAGCATAAGAACACAAAAAGGAAACACAGAGGACTTCGAAATTAATAAGGGAGTGAAGCAGGGAGACACACTATCGACCACACTGTTTAATATAGCTCTGGAGTATGTGGTCAGAAAAATAAACAAAGGAACGTTGAGAACAAGAGAAGGACAAATAATAGCGTATGCCGATGACATAGTCATCATTTCAAAGAACCGTAAAACATCAGAGAACCTGTTAGAAGAAATTGTGAGGCAAGGAGAAAAGATGGGACTGAAGATAAACACAGAAAAAACAAAAATGATGATAATGGATAAAGCAGTAGGAAGTAAAAATGATAAAATCAAAATAGGCAACCTCAAACTAGAAGAAGTGGATAGATTCAAATATTTGGGGGTGACTATCACCAATAATGGAGATAAGGGAGCAGAGATAAAGGAGAGAATAAGGAACACAAACAGGGTATATCAAGCAAACAAGAAGTTATTAACAAATAAAACACTGGGCAAGAAAACGAAAATGAGGATATACAGGACGATAATACTACCTACAATGATGTACGCCGCGGAGACGATAACAATGACTAAGAAACAGGAAGAAGAGCTAAGAGTACAAGAGAGAAAGATAATGAGAGCAATACTAGGACCTGTTAGGACGGAAAATGGTGAGTTCAAAATAAGGACGAACAGAGAAATATTGGAGGAACTAGAAGGGGAAGACGTGATAAAGAAGATTAAAAGACAAAGAATTAGATGGCTGGGACATGTGTGGAGAGCTGGAAGCAGATCTACAATATATAGCATGGTGGAATGGCAACCTAGTGCAAGAAGAAGGAGGGGAAGACCAAGATCAAGCTGGATGAGAGAGGTACAAGCTGACCTAAGCAGGGCCGGAGTACGTAACTGGCAGAAGAAGACAGGGGACAGAGATATATGGATACAGATATGTGAAAGTGTTTGAATTAGAGACTGGGGACTGATCTACCCCTATTTAAATAGATCTAGAAAGCTTTTTGCGGCGATACCCCGCCTGGGGTTTTTAAGCCATTATATATATATATATATATAAAGAGCCAAAGTACCAAAAAGCGTATCACCAAAAGTACTGAAGTACCAAAGAACTCAAGTACCCAAGTACCTACCAGAGAAAAAAGTATCGAAGAGCCAATTATGAATGCTATGTTTGTACTTTCAGTTAATGTGAAAACCAGTTCTACTTTTTGTTCATTTTGACTGATCTCATTATCGAAATGAATACAGACTGAAGTGTGAGAACCAGTGTCTAGCCCAGAAAAATTGCCGCCCCTTATATAAGATACAGGGTGTTTTCGAAGTTGAGTCATTTATTTCAACGAGTTTGAGTGATTTGTTGGGTTTGAAGATCAGTAAATTAAAGTCCAGTGAATTTTAAAATGGCCGACGTTTCGCAATATACAGTGTGTCCCCGATCGACGAATGAATAGGTGAAAAAGGCAAAACATTTTTGAATTGAAATTTCATCTTCTGGGGTTCAGCCCTGCTTAAATGGAAACTAATTTTTGTCATAATTTTAGTCTCGAAAAATCAAGTATGTCTTGGAAATTAACCTAAAAGCTATTTTTATCACCAGTGAAGAGCTTCTTCTATAGGAGATACGACAAAATGTTATTGAAGAAAGTTGTTCAGAATGAAAAACTGAGTGAGAATGCAAAATTTCAAAACCCTCCACTTACTTTGATATTTTGAAAAAATTAGAGTATATCAGCAATTTTTTTTTAATAATGAATTATGCAATTCTGCAAAGTATAAATTTAAAAATAAAGAAAACACAAATAAACGTTGAAAATATCAAGATTAGTTGTTTTTCCGTGCTATTCTGAAAACTTGGAATGTGTACAAGCTAGGTTTAGCTCGTAGATTACACTTGCTCAACTCGGTTCGGTTGAGCAGCGGAAAAGATAGAGTTTACTGCCAGAGTGCAGCCTCACTCTCTGCTATGGCCAAGTGGGCTTGGGCACAGTACATTTGCTGAGTAAAACAACGTTTTGAGTAGTTGTTGAATACTCATCCTTTATTTCCCACGACTTGCTTATAAACTACTCAACAAAACGAACGGTACACCCGAAATTTTCGCCTTTGTTTGGACACTCATACTTTTTTAACAAATCGATGAAAAAATATGCGGTTTGCACCACGATGTAGAGCATTTCTTTGCGGTTTATGCGGATGGTTCAAAAAATTAATTTTCTCAAAAACATCTTTCATACAGGGTGGTAAAAAAAGTACTGTAAATTTTCATTTTATTCACTGTCCCCCCATTTTCACAGAGATTTTTTTGAGCTTTTTTTCGATATGCCCAAGTGTTTGTTACGTCCATACCTCGGGACATTTTTGGAATTTTCGTGATATCTTCTTTAGTTTTTGAAATATCGACTTTTTTTCAAAATTATGACACGTAGGGCTTTGAATGGCTTTTCTGCTAATTCTTAGTTTACAACTGACAATGTTATGGCATAGATCTATTGTTTAGCTGTCTTTCTGATGACTTATTGGATTCTCAGCAATATTTTCAGTATACAGGGTGTGCCAAAGAATTTTGTTCATAAGTAAAGCACTTTTTAGTTATTTTGTCAGGTTTTCATGAAAATTATTATGTCGGGGATGCTGAATTAAATTCTAATCGACTTTGGAGTGATGTTCAATGTGATTTATCGAAACGGTTTTGATAATTTTGCTGGACTTTCAGTTTTCGAAAAGTCGTTATCATTTATCTAACCTGTTCAAAGATCTTTTCTATCGAAATTTTGAGCACATTTTGTTACAAAATTTTATTAATGACCTTTTTTTTTCAACATTTTATTTGTACTGCGCAAAAAAGAATTTTAAAATTTTTTTCTAGCCACTTCCGGATAATCGGAAGTGGCTAGAAAAATTTAGCACAAAATGTCATAGCGAATTTTTTTATTGGTAGGTGCGATACATTTTTCGATCACTCTAAAAACTCTAAAAATTATGATAAAAATACAGGAGAAAAAAAATCCTCCAAAAATATCACATCAAAACATTTATTTATATCTAACTTTTTTTTTTTCGAGCACCCTATACAATCAAACAGACTTGCATTTTTGGAAAAACACCATGCATGAAGTCATTAATAAAATTTTGTAACAAAATGTGCTCAAAATTTTGAATGCGAAATATATTTGAACAGGTAAGATAAATGATAACTTGGCTTTTCGAAAACAGAAAGTCCAGCAAAATTATCAAAACCGTTTCGATAAATCACATTGAACATCACTCCAAAGTCGATTAGAATTTAATTCAGCATCCCCGACATAATAATTTTCATGAAAACCTGACAAAATAACTAAAAAGTCCTTTACTTATGATCAAAATTCTTTGGCACACCCTGTAGACTGAAAATATTGCTGAGAATTCAATAAGTCATCAGAAAGACAGCTAAACAATAGATCTATGCCATAACATTGTCAGTTGTAAACTAAGAATTAGCTGAAAAACTTTTCAAAGCCCTACGTGTCATAGTTTTGAAAAAAGGTCGATATTTCAAAATCGAAAGAAGATATCAAGAAAATTCCAAAAATGTCCCGAGGTATGGACGTAACAAACACTTGGGCATATCGAAAAAAAGCTCAAAAGAATCTTTGTGGAAATGAGGGGACAGTAAAGAAAATGAAAATTTACAGTACTTTTCTTACCACCCTGTATAAAAGATGTTTTTGAGGAAATTAATTTTTTGAACCATCCGCATAAACCGCAAAGAAATGCTCTACATCGTGGTGCAAACCGCATATTTTTTCATCGATTCGTTAAAAAAGTACGAGTGTCCAAACATAGGCGAAAATTTCGGGTGTACCGTTCGTTTTGTTGAGTAGTTTATATAATTAATTGTTATAGTACACAAGTGATGATATCAATATATTGTAGTAAACATGATTCTACTATGCACTTCCGTTCGTGCTTTCGTCGGCATAATAATCATATCTTCACCGAGTGACCGACCATGGTTCGAGAACGTGATGATTAATCAGTTTCCTACCTATCTAACATTGAACTTCGTGGGTTCATAACCTATCATGAAATTATTAAAAATTGGAAATGTATTAAACTTGGAAAATAATGCATGTTTAATAGTTGTGATTAAACAGAATGGAAGAATGCAAAATATCAAAGTAGTCGTAAGGTTTTGAAATTTTGCATTCTCATTCAGTTCTTCTTTCTGAAAAACTTTCTTTAATAATATTTTGTCATATCTTTTATAGAAGAAGCTTTTTACTGGTGAGAGAAATAGGTTTTAGGTCAATTTCCAGGACATACTTGACTTTTCAAAACTAAAATTATGACACAAATTAGTTTTCATCAGAGCAGGCCTGGACCCCAGAAGATGAAATTTCAATTCAATTTTTTTTTTACTTTTTTACCTATTCATGCGTCCATTCAGGGACACACTGTATAATTGCATCAATACTGCACTACTTTTGATGAAGACAAGTTGTCTGTATTTAGTTTTCCGCATCAAAGTTGCTTATTTTTATGCTCAACAAAATGTCATTTTGAAATTTGACAACTTCCCAGTACTTCCGAAGATATTCGAAAAAAACGAAATTTCACAAAAACGTTATTCTTATTTTCTGAGTTTATTTGGGATGATATTTTAAAATTTTCTCCTCTACAATATGGCGGTATCAAATTAAAAATCTGACGTTTCGTCTTTGAGCGGCCATCATCAAGTACATTTTTTGAAATACGGACCAGGACTTTTTATCTGATTTTTAGTTATCTTTTGACATCCTCAATGCATTGAGGTATCGCAACCGTCGAAAAAATGCTCATCTAGAAAATAAAACCAGATAAAATTAGTTAGGCAACCCTTGTCTCCCTAATACATAGTTTGGTTCATACATCCATCTGTATTTGACACGTTATCATTATGAGAAAACCTGCACAACTAAACAAAACATATTGACTGAACCAAAATCGAAATAACATCCAATAGCGACACATTCAATGAAATTAGATTGAATCCACAAATGAGATGGAAAATAGAAAAATTATATATAAAAAAGTGAATCAATTTCTGCGAAAGTGTTCAAAAATATTGCCATCTTAACAAAATATTGAAAATAACAATAATAGGTGAATAATAATTGATAATATTGAGGTCAACCGAAACGCAAGAAATCTCCGTTTGTTTAATAAAACAATTGAACTTCCCCCACCACTTTATTATGATAGATAGAAAAAAACGTTTTAGACAAAAAGTGTAGGTAAATAGTCAGTAAATCCGAAAATGAGCTCATCGATATATTTTCATTGGATGAAATTCCATAAAAATCATATTTTTCTACTTGGTGTTGGTTGTTACGCCCCATAGCGACCATTTCAGAAACTTGAAAATATTTTCCAGGTTTTTCTCTTTGCCGTTTTAGTAATAAAACTTTTTGCCGCAAGCCTCTACGATGAATAGTTTACGATAACTGGCACCCTGTCGCTGAAAATGAGTCACCCTGTACAAATTTGGTTAATGGTGTAAATATTCTGTTGGTATGCATCATCAATAAAATTTATTTCCGTATTTTCAAAAGAAATTGGATTTATTGAAAGATAATCGACGTTAGTGTGGTTACAAGATTCCTTATATTCAATGGTGTAATCAAATCCGGATAGAAATTGTGCATATCTGATCATTGTTGTAGCTGATACAATGGGTAACTGTTTAGTAGGATTGAATATACACATGAGTGGCTTATTGTCAACGATGAGCGTGAATTTTCTTCCATAAATGTGATGGAACATTTCTTGAATGCCCAGTATATTGCTGTTGCTTCACGATCTAACTGACTATAGTTTTTCTCTGCTTTTGTTAAGGATCTTGAAATAAAAGCCACAGGTTTCTTTGTGTTATCTGGAAGTCTATGAGATAAAATTCCAGATAATCCGTAAGGACTAGCGTCAGTGGCTAGAATTATTGTATATTCTGGTGTAGAAGGCATTAGAACATGATCACTGGAAATTTCTTCTTTCGCTTTCCTGAAAGTACTTTCACCTTCTGTAGTCCATTTGAAAATTTTATTTGTTTGAAGCAATGTATTCAAGGGCTGTAATAAACTAGCTGCGTCTGGTATACATTTGACATAGTATCGCACCATGCCAAGAAATTGTTGTACTTGTTCGACAATTTTTGGTCTTGGGGCTTCTTGAATTGCTTTTACTTTTTCACTGGATTTCTTGAGGCCATCTCTGGAAATAACTAGGCCTAGATATTTGATTTCTGACTGAAAAATTCACATTTATCTTTGTTTAGATGTACATTGTACTTCCTCAATTTTTCCATAGTTTTTATAAGGCGAAATTTACATTCATCCAATGTATGTCCTTGTATCAATATGTCGTCGAAATAAACTATTGTGCCTTCTGAATCATTCATAATCTGATCAATAATTTTGTGAAATTCATTAGGGGCCGTTTTGATTCCAAAATTTGGTCTTTCTGCGATATATGTCCCTCGGTGTGTTGAAATAGCTTGTATATTTGCACTTGTTTCGTCAACGTCAACATGCAGGTAAGCTTTATATATATCAAGAGTACAAAAGTATCTACCATTCTCCATTTTGTTGAAAATGTCTTCTATTCTTGGAATTGGATATCGATTATCCACGAGTTGTTGATTTACGGTCACTTTATAGTCTGCACACAATCTAATTTTTCCATTACTTTTAGGTACAATGACCAATGGTATTCCCCAATCTAAATAGTCCATTTTTTTTCAAATTCCTTCGGCTTCTAGAGAATTTAGCTCTTCATCAACAGCTGCTTGTAATGCGTAAGGAATTTTCCTGGGTTTATAGAAAATAGGTTTGGCCTCGGTCTTGAGAAGAAGGGAACATTGGATATCTGGAATTTTACCTACAGTTGGGGTGAAAACATCTTTCAATTTTACTAGGATGTCATCTATAATGGAATCATAATTTGGAATAGGTTGAAGTTCTGGATGACAATTGATTGCATTTATCTTCTGGAAATTGATGTTCAATTTTCGAAGCCACCTTCTTCCAACGATTGCATTCTTGTTTCCTGGTATTACGTAAAGATCCTTCAAAATGGTGTCGCCGTTGTATGTTACTGGAACTTCTACAAAACCTATTGGTTCAAAAATGTGACTAGTATATGAGCGAAATCGAACTGTTGTCTTTTCAAGAGGAGTATTCAAATCAAGGTCTTCAAAATCTTTTTGTGAAATAAGACTTACTGGACTTCCGGTATCACATTCGAATGTTACTAATTTATGTTTAATCTTGAGTTCAATCAGAAATTCTGGTTCATAAACAGAAGTTGAGGTTTCAGTGTAAATATCTATGGTTCGATTAATGAAACACTCATCAGAATCAGAGTCTTCTTCAACACTTTGTATTTTTGAAGTAGTATTTTGTATTGTTGTAATACATACTTCACTGACATGACCTTTTTTGTGACAGCTTCGACAAATAAGTTTACCAACTACTCTACATTCTTGGGTTCTATGGTTATTATTTCCACAATGTAAGCAAAGTCCTGTAAGTCCCAATTTGCGGAAATCGACACGATGTTTGTTTATTATTTTTGAATGTTGTTGTGTTCTATCAATGGTTCTTGAAATTTTGTAAATGCTGGATGTAGAGGGTAAATTATGATTATAAATCTCTCTGTTTCGCATTTTTGAAGCTTCAATGGCTAATGCTGTTTGTAATGCTTGACTGAATGATATGTTGGATTCTCGTAAAATTTGTCCACGAATCTCATTGTCTGATAAACCTCGAATAAATTGAGCTCTCAAAAGAGTGTCTATGATAGATCTGTTGCATGTAGCGGTGTTGATCGCATTCTACTTTGAAATCACATGATTTCATTAGCTGTTTCAGAGAAGCAATATAACATGAAATGGACTCACCAGATTCTTGTGTTCTTGATAAAAATGTATGTTGCTCTGTCAGGATATTCTTCAAAGGCGACAGATGTGTTGTTAGCAGGGACGTCAAATTTTTATATGATCTGGTGCTAGGTAATTCGGGAAAGGTGAGACTTGACAAGAGTTTGTAATATTTGCTTTCCAAGCAATTAATAAGAACCATAACCTTGGCTTCATCGGTCTCTCTGTCATCTTTGACAAGTCCCTTCAGCTTGAAAAAATTATCTAGACGTTCATTATGACTATGGAAAGTTTCAGTTTCTTCATTGAATGTTTCAAAACTCATATTATATTGAGTCTTGAGAATCTCCTTTGCGTCACTGGTGGAATTATTTTCTTGTTGCACAGTCATGTTTTCTATTAATTTGGTAAGTGTTTCGATGAGCGGCGTTAAATCCGAAAAAGTAGCCATTATTTCCGTGGTTTGTATAACGTCTGGATGATTTCTTTGATCCTCGTCGCCAAATTATTGTGTACTTGATTTGTAATATGACATAAAGAACGTCTAATGAAAACTAACGAAGGTAAAGTCTAACAATGTTAAGAAATATACTACACCCCCTCTTAGAGGTTGACAGGTAGGGGTGAAAATACGACCAAAAAACCAAAAATCAAATGCCCGTGCGATTTTCACCATACAGAAAACCTGGGTGGGAAGTTCTTCGTGCCCCACCTTGTATATTTATAGTGTTGTAGAATCGTCATAGTTGGCGTTTTGAATTTCAATAACTTTTATGATATAGAGTAGCGTTTTCGTGTTTAATTTATTTCCCAACATTATCTCGCTTCGAGCTTCGGTGGGTTCAGCTATTCATTATTTTAAGGAAGCAAAGAGTTCATTAAACATGAATTAAAAAAGTTGGGTTCGTATTTGAGAATGATCGCGAGAATTCAAAACGTCGGATATCAATTTGGACCATGCTATCTTGAAGAGCAGAAAAAATGTCTTTTATAAAAGTAAAACTTTCAAAAATCTACATATCTGTATTAAATTGGAATATACAAGGTCGATCATAAAGTCACGATAGATCAAAGTTGCATTTTTTTTTTAATGGAACTCCTTGTATGTAAAGGGATATTTCGATTCTTCCAGACAGAGGTAAATGATCTGCACTTTTTTGCCGTAACTTTTCAAGAGCTATTCTGTCATTTGAATTTAAGGTACTGTAAACTGTTTTCGATACATTTTGACATCATTTTTTGATCCGCTGTAGCTTTATACCCTACCATGTATATCTCAATTTATTACAGATATGAAGATTTTTAAAGTCCCACAACTTTTTATTGGCCGGGAATGTTTGTTGATTTATTGCCGGTATCATCGAAGAGGCCTTCAGCGGAAATCGTTTTCATAGACCTCCTTAACCATTCAGCACTTACTCATCATATAAGTTATTGTGTGATTGATGAATTGTTACAATAATTGAAAGTCTCGCAAAACGGTGAATTTCAGCAGATATTGAATTATGAGCTTTTTTAGGCGCGCTCTAGAGGCGAAACAATCAGTCTTTGAAAAAAAAAGTTGTGTACATTTCTTGTACACAACTCCCACTCATTTACTTCAATTTTGTATAGATTGGGAAAATGAACGTTATCAAGATGATGGTTAGATTCACATAAAGAACTGTGTACCTACAGTATCACAAGTAAAAAAAAAACTTTCAGTGATTATTGACTTAAGCCAAAAACTGAGAAAAAAAACATTATTTGGTCAAAATGTCCTCAAGAAACAAAATTCCTAACCCAAAAACTGAAAAAAAAACAAAATTTGGTCAAAATGTCCCCAAGAAACAAAATTCCTGGCCAAATTATTGTCCGCAAACTTCAAATTCATGTGAAATTTAAACTTTTCTCTGAACCTCAATTTTTTTGCCAATATGCCGGAAATTTAGCTCAAAATTTCAAAAGTTTAATCACGGTCGTACCATACTGGGCGGGTTAAGGGTAAACACAATCCCATTTTTTTATGGCGCCTTTTTTCATATTATGATTTCAGAATATGATACATCGAGGTTTTTTATTTATAAAACATACTATTAGTCCATATCGATGGGGCCAGTAGTTTTCGAGAAAAGCACAATTTTTTACATCGATGCATCTGGACCAAAAGTCGAGACTGCCTCAATATTTTCGGAATCGCTCACACTCAAATATTGAAATCTTGTACCTGCATATACTTTTGACGCTAAATTGAATTCCGGTCTCAAAATTTTGTTTTTTTTTTGTTGTCAGTGGCGTATCATTCATACTAAAGGGGTTAGGGGTAAAAACAGCCTCATTTTTTTATGGTTATTCATTCTTGACTTTTTCATTTTAGAATCACAGTCTTGAATGATTTTTACGCGAAAAAGATACTCTTTTGTTTCACATCTATTGGGCTAATCGTTTACTGTGATTCGAAAATGTCGAAAAAAAATCACCATCAAAAATTGGGGTTGCTTTTACTCCCAACTTCTTCAGTATGATACTTACATAGTTTTTGAAATTTTGAGATCGGAATTCAATTCGGCGTCAAAAGTTCATGCAGGTACCAAATCTCAATATTTGAGAGTGAGTGGTTTCGAAAATACTGCAGTACCCTTCGGACTTGCCTTGTAAAAACCATTCCTACCGCTCCTATCTCATTATCAGTCATGCTTATATTCAGCTTTTTAGATAAACAGGTGATACTTCTCGATACTTCATCTTGTTTGTTCTTTTTTGATAAAACACCTCTAATATTGTTAATGACAGCTTTGTCTTGTCTTCACTCAAGCTCTGGTGTAATTGAATACTTTTGCGGTCATTTCTGACCATATGCTCGTCGCTCCATGACTTCTTCATTTTTATCATTGCAGAATCCCGTAAAACTTTTCAATTCCCTTTTTTCATTCTGAAGGGGTACATTTCCCCGATTGAAACAACTCTTGTTTGGCCCTTTTAATAACTTATAATATAAGAAAAATAAAACTATATGGTCTAGATTCCTTAGGATCATTTAGTGCATCAGATAAATAAATCAATCAATCAGTCCACGGTAAGCTTGGACTTCATATGGGGTAAGTGGGGGCACCTATGACGCCGACGGATGGGTATTGTATACAGGGTGTTAGTAAATAATTGCGACAGCTTTCAGGTTCTGCATGTAAAAATAATGACAGTTTTCTATATAAACATATGTCCGCAAATGCTTCGTTTTTTCTTTAAAAAAATTTAGATCACTACCGGTATGTGCGCCACTGATAAACATAAAATTCTTGATTGCATGTCAAAAATTGCTCAATAACTACTTCTTAGAACCCACCAAATTTAATTTGCATATCTCCACCGGTTTCAGAGCAATCAATAAATCTTCAGTTTTCAAGATAAACTTCAACACCTCGTATCTCAGAAAACGAAGCGGACGTATGTTTCAGGTCTTCCATTAATATTGCGAAAAAATTCGGGGTGAGTTTTCCCACTTAAAAATAATAAGAAAACTTCATATAAAGGTGTGTCCGGAAATGCTTCGTTACAGAGCTACAGGGTGTTGAGGTTTTATTTTTATTTTTGTTTTTTCTTAATAATATTTGAACCAATGTCTATATTTCCATAAAAATCGGTATTTGAGGGTTTCTTTTTATGCGGAATTCGAATTTTTATCTTAGTTTGGCTCTAACTTGTAGAGGGCGCCACCTACACTCATTTGTCCTGACATGTACAGCCATAACTTTTTTGGACGTAACCGTATGACATATTTGAGTGAAAAAACATATTCCTCCTTTATTTTTATGCAAAAAAGGCATACTTGATAGAAGTCGCTACGTGCCACCATTTTCGAGATATTTAGATTTGAAATAATGAATACATATGATAATGAAATTATGGCCGAGCATTGTGTTTCATTGTTAGTGCCAAAAATACAGGATAAGTTTCCTCACTTGAAAATAGAAAGAAAATTTCATATAAAGATGTGTCCGGAAATGCTTAGTTACAGAGCTACAGGGTGTTATTATTTAATTTATTTTTTTTCAGTTTTTTATTTGTTTTTGTTTAAATAATATTTGCATGAAAGTTGTTGATAACATCACACACAAGTCGACTTTTATCTTTTTCACTGAAAATATGAAGCATTAATGCGTTATATGTTATAACTTCTAGCAGGTTACCTTCGCCATAATTTCAAAATCCCATGTATTAATTATTTCAAATCCAAATTTCTCGAAAATGGTTCCACGTAGCGACTTCTAACAGGTATGCCTTTTTTGCATAAAAATAAAGGAGAAATATGTTTTTTCACTCAAATATGTCATACGGCTACGTCCAAAAAAGTTATGGCTGTACATGTCAGGACAAATGAGTGTAGGTGGCGCCCTCCACAAGTTAGATCCAAACTGAGATAAAATTCGAATTCCGCATAAAAATAAACCCTCAAATACCGATTTTTATGGAAATATAGACATTGGTTCAAATATTATTTAGAAAAAACAAAAATAAAAATAAAACTTCAACACCCTGTAGCTCTGTAACGAAGCATTTCCGGATACACCTGTATATGAAGTTTTCTCATTATTTTTAAGTGGGGAAACTCACCCTGATTAACTTACACCCTGTATATTGGCTGTGATATAGGCGCGTATTACCTGTACTGGAGCTTATTCCCCTTTCACACATGTGGTTGTTTGCTATAAAGAACACAACAGTTATAATACACGTGATTCACGTAGGTCGTCTGCTATAAGTATTTCGAGAACGGTTTTTCCAAATCTTTTGAAATTTGGTATGAGTCCATATGAAAGTGTGATGCATATTTTAAAATTATTTCGATGATAGTGGCGTTGCCGGATCTTCACGTTTTTACTAGTAACTTTCTTATTTCAAATAGGATACCCTGTATATCATTTGATTTTTGAATTCTGTATAAAATTCTGAATAACTTTTATGGAACATGTTATATGTCGAATGATAACAGTTTCGTGAATGCTTATTCGAAATTAGAAAGTTGTTAGGAAAAACTTGTAGATCCGGCAACGCCGCAATCAACAAAATAGAAGCATTAAACGTTCATATAGACTCATACCAAATTTCAAAAGATATGGAAAAGTCGTTCTCGAAATACTTGTAGCTGACGACCTACGTGAATCACCCTGTATACTGGGAAGTCGGACGTGTCAATCAGAGCTAACAAGCTTTGGAGCACAATAGACTTGATGTATAGTACTATAGAACAAAAAGGATTGGAGTTTCACTACAAATAACGCGGCTGTGCCATTTTCTGACAATCTGGCAAAAACGTACAGGGTCATTTTTTTTCCAGCGAGAGGGTGCCAGTTCTCGTGAACTATGTATCATAGAGACCTAGGAGAAAAATCTGTATAGAAATAATGTGCCCAAGAGAAAATGCTGGAAATATATTTCAAGGTTCTAGGATCGATGCAAGGGGGCGTAACGGTTCTGTGAGCAGCGGTCTTTTGCGACCTATCGAAGGCTTTTGATTGCGTAGATCATGGAATCTTACTAAGGAAATTGGAAATGTATGGCTTTAGGGGTGTATTCATTGAGTGGTTGAAGTCGTTTTTGTCCGATAGGTTTCAGGGAGTTGTAGTGGGCCCAGCTTCTTCAGATCTGGCTGAGATGAAGTGGGGCGTTCCTCAGGGTTCTGTACTTGGCCCTCTTCTATTTCTTTTGTACGTGAATGATTTGCCTCGATTGCCGATTCAAGGTACTATATTACTTTTTGCGGATGACACATCTATCGTTTGGCGGCATAGAAATGCTTCTGTGTTGAATGAAATAATTACGACTGATATTGGTTTGATAAGGAGATGGTTTAATGATAACCTTCTCACTCTCAATGTGGAAAAGACGCATATAATTTTTATCAGGGGCTCAGTTGAGGAAGTTCTTCTTGGCTCATGTCCTTTGGAGCAAAAAGAGCATGCAAAGTTTTTGGGCGTCATTGTTGACCGGTATCTAAGATTCGGGGAACACATTTCAAAGATTTGCTCAAGGGTGTCATCTGGGTGTTATGCCGTTAGGGTTGCAGCTAGAGAAATGGGTCCTCAACGGACAAGAACCGTTTATCTTTCTCTGGTTGAGTCGCACCTGCGTTATGGCATTGCGTTTTGGGGAAATGTTAATCAGGGGTTGAGTTCGCTGTTCGTTCTTCAAAAGATGTCCATCAGAGCATTGTATGGAATGGGTCCTCGTGATTCCTGTAGATCTGTGTTTAGGGAGAAGAACATTTTGACACTGACTTCTCTGTTTATTTTGGAGGTAGTTACATTAATTTTTAAGCTCCAGTCTCCAGGATAGATTGCCTTTTCCTGGACATGAGCATTTAACCCGTCAAAGTAACAATATCACCCTTCCTAGACCTACATCATCTCTAATACAGAAGTCCATTTTGTTTGATGGTAGGAGAATATTTAATCATCTTCCACCCAAGATTCGACAGTGTAATGATATTCGAAAATTCAGGGCTAGTGTGAAGAAAATTTTACCGACTGGAGCTTATTACACCTTGACTGACTATTTTTTGAACCCCGTGTAGTAGTATTACTTATCTGTCTTCTTTAATGTGAAATTCAATACTGTTCTATATTAATGATTGTTGCTTCAAGTTTGTTTCATGTAGGTTAATGTAAAATATTTATGATTGTTATTTATATTTTGATTTTCGTAACAGTTTGAAGTATCTACTCATGCATGAATGTTTATACATTTTCGACAATAAAGTATTTTTTTTATTTGATTTGATTTGAATACAGGAAATTGAAAATTTTCCCGTTGAACTACCAAAAAATATATATATAGAAACAGATTTGGAACGATATAGAGAAGTGTAGTCTCTCTTAATTGTCAAATAAGATGTTACTAATTTGCCTATAACTTTGGAATCCCTCAACCGATTTGACTGTTCTTTGGCTCGGAGGAAAATCTGCTCTTTCTTTTGCATATGCTTGGGATCAATTTAATTCGCTCTAATCGACCACACATAATTTATGAAAGTCAAAACTGTTTTTGAAGTTTTTTCGAAGTTTTCAAATGCGAACCTACTTAATGGATGCCTCTTTCGTGTCATTTGGAAATTTCCCTAACACTTTCATAGACATATTAAGTTTTCTTGGTCTTTTGAAATATTCAAGTCCGTGTTTGAAATAGAAGAGTTATGGAGACTTCAGGACTCCCTTAGGCATTTGTACTGTTTTTTTTTTCCTTGATGTGGGTTTAATTTTTGTTAAATATTTTTGGAATAAGATGTTAACTGGCCCATCGTTTTACTTGTGACTTGTGACGCACTTTATTCCACTTGACAGTTGCTCGTAAAAAAAACGAAAAAGACTTGGCATTCTCACTTAGAGATTTTTCTTTTCAACATTAATTCAAGAACCCGTTATCTTACGCGAATCAGAAGAGATCTGAACTTATCTTTTTGACATATTCAAATATACAGGAGCAGTTTCAAAAGTATATTTCAAGAGATATAGAAAAATTATCTTAATGAAAGGGGTAGGAAATGTTTCAAATAACACGATACATGCACCTATTTAGTGGGTTTGAAAAAACGTTTCGAAAAAAACCTCAAAACCAGTTTTGACTTCGACAATTTATTTAGTGTGGTCGGCTTGAGCGAATAAAATCGATCTCAAGAGAATATCGTTCCAAATCTGTTTACATATTCTTTTTTGGAAGTTCAACGGAAAATTTTTCGAAAATATGTCAATTTTCTGTTTTCACAGTACCGTTACGCCCCCTTGCGGCGATCCTAGAAACTCGAATTATATTTCCAGCATTTTCTTTTGGGTACATTTCTGTTTAGATTTTTTTTCCTGGGTCTCTATGATGGATAGTTCACGAAAACTAGCTCCCTGTCGCTAAGAATGGATCACCCTGTACGTCGAAATTCAACACCAAGGCAACTTAGCCAGAGAAATGAAGATTATGTGAAATGCGGAGTGATGACTTAATAATAAACAGAACATCACTTTTGATGGTTGTTAGACCGGCACTAAGAACTAATGGCAAGAGGCGTAATAGTCCCTTGGAGGGCATGGTGATTAACTTAAGGTCACGCAGAGCACATGTCATAAGCAAAGGTAGGATGAGTTCAGACACTGTCAAAATAGCAGCCCCACTATTCTGCAAAGGCCCAAGGGTGGCTTGGGCACAGTGCTTAGAAGACAAAATCATTAGTTGATATCCATGATACTAAAACAGACAATGTAAGCTCACTAGCTGGACGAAATTAAAACCGATTCGCGCATGATGACCATTTGAGATGCGCGTGAGCTTATCTTGTTTGTTGTAGTATCATGGTTGAGATCAGACTATTGCAGAACATCCCGGCTATTCATATCAAACAATAAGATCAACATATACGTAACAAATGATAAAATATTTACGCATGATGCAGTACTGCCGACTCTGCGTTTGCCCGAGGTGAATGCCTAACCTAGTTCTGGTTCTGGCAGGCTGGTCCTGATGACTGAGCAGACTCCTTAGCATACAGGGATCATTGAATACAGGGTGGTGCAATCAAGATGGGGTGGACGATTGTGAGAAAATGGTGAGGATTTTTTTTTTACGTTATAGTGGGTCAAAAAAGCTATGTTTTGAAAATATAGCCATGTACACACACAAATCACATGAACATAATCTGAAATAAAGCCTATTATTATTATTATCATTGTTCTCATTGGTTAGTCTCACATTTTCTATGTGGTAAAAGGTAATGAGGGCTTTCGCAAAACTCACACCTTGTTGACTATTTCACGATTCTCCTTACTATCCGACATGTTTCCAGGATCACTGATTTTTGCATGTCCGTTATTAGTTGTAGTGGTATATTGTGTTTCTTGAATCATGCGGGTAACTCCGGTGGTATGAGGCCAGTGACTGAGATGACTACGGGGAGAATGAGGGCTTCTTCCATTTTCCACATTGATTTTATTTCCTCAGCTAGGTCCGTGTATTTTCGTATTTTCTCTGTTATTGTCTTCTGTATGTTGTGATCCAGAGGGTGTGCAATATCTATTAACGTTGTGATTTTGTTGATTTTGTCTATTAGTGTTATGTCTGGTCTATTGTTTATAGTTGTTTTATCAGTTATGACTCCTCGGTCCCAGTATATTTTATAATTTTGGTTCTCGTTGACTTGGTCTGGTGTGTATTTGTAGTAGGGCTCTTCTATTGTTTTTATGTTATGTTTGTGGAGTAGGTATTTATGGAGGATCTTGGCTGTCAGATTGTGCCTGTTTAGGTATTCTGTCTGTGCTAAGCTAGGACATCCTGATGTTATGTGTTGTATCGTTTCGGGCATTGATTTACACATTCTACAGTTATCATTTTGTATGTTAGTTTTTGTGATATATTTTTGGTAATTTCTTGTCGGTACAACCTGGTCCTGTATAGAGTACATGAATCCTTCTGTTTCACCATACAGGTGTCCGAGTTCGATCCATTTGGTTGACAGCTGATGTTGTTTATCGAGGTCGTTCTTGAATCTGCCATGTAGTTTTTTGCTGTTCCATGTCTGTGTAATGTTTGTGAAGAATGTTTTCTTGTCTATCTGCTGTAGTTGTGTGTGTGTGCTGAGTGGTGTGTATCTTTTGTCTGCTTGTTTGATGGACGCGTGTAATGATGACTGAGTTGCCTTCAAGCTAAAGTATCTTTGTAAGCTGTGTATTTGAATGTTGTGTGCTAATTCTATATTGATTAGGCCTCTTCCTCCTTGTTTCCTAGGTAGGTATAATCTCTCAACAGCCGAGTTTGGATTATCCGTGAGGATTTTTCTTGTCAGTCAGTCGAGTGCTTGTACGTCTGTTATGGTCCACTGAGTGGTATGAATAAAAACGAAGTAAATGCTAATACTCCAAATTTAAGCATCTTCTTCTAAGTAGCTGCTTAATCATGGAGCATTTGTTCAGTTCCGGTAGTATATACTTAACGTCGAAGCATCTACTATACTGTGTGAAGTATCTACTTCAAGCCCATAGTATATTCTTCAACAGGCTGTAGCATCTTCTCACTGCGTCCACTTAGTTTTTTTTTAACGGCAGACTTGTGAAATTTTTGCTGATGTTTATAATATTTGAGATAAGGAATACAAATATAACTTTAATTTAAACTGATTGTCTGTAAACACCAAGTTTTGCGTTTCCCTGAGATAAAGCCTGACCGTTTAGTTGTATTGTTTTGCATATCAGTGAAATTGTTGAAGAATTAAAGTGGTAAACTGTATCCGAGGTTGGGTGAAAATGTCTTCAGATGAAGAGATGCCCTATGAAGAAGAGACTCGAAATGAAAGATATACAATGAACATAATATTTGTTCTATTTCTTGCCGGATTTTGGAACCGTGTGAGCATCCATGGATTGAGCAGCACATCCGAAATCGCCCATAAGTCAAAAGACAAACCCACTCTTTCTTGATTGTCATACATAACAAGATAAGGGGAAGAATTGTACCATATTTTAGAGTAATGGACAGATCCAGGCCATGTCACAAGTGGCTTGTACATTTATTTAGGCAACGTTTCTATTCGTCACCATGTGCAGAGAGTTTTAACATTTTTACGTGAGTGCAGTTAATCGCACCAATAACAGGTACTGTATGGAGTACTGCCCAATCATCTTTTGCCCTGTTCAAACTACCGCCCGTATCAGGAAATTTCATCCAATATTTTTTCTTGCGGCAAATTGCATGTGAGTGTGAGACTAGTATTTTCTCAACTTCATTTCAAGACTCTCACTTCATTTTTGATATACATTGCTTTGGTTTTTCTATTCAAACATACCTGAGGTCCATACAAACATTTCCATTTGTTGAATGTGTTCAAGCACATAGCCCCTGGATTCGTGTACTTCTGTACGAAATTGGATGATACAAATCATCATCATTGATATGTTTTCTTACATTGTATATTTTTCTTTTGCGTATTCCATCCATTTCAAACAAAAAAATAATCGTAGAATGCTCAGTGAAGCTGCTCTTATACCAACTTCCCCAAAGTAAAGCATATACTACAATTTCTTCTTCAAATCGAAGTCTCTACTGTAAGAAGTCAGTTCTTCAAGTTGTAGTAAATACTCAAATGGTGCTACTCGGTGTAGTAGCGTCGGGAAAAATTAAAAGTATGTACTATGAAATGAAGTTCCTCCTTAGTTTTGGAGAATCTACTAAGTAGACAATACTAATACTTTTAGTATCAGCATCTACTTCGTTTTTATTCATACCACTCACTGTATGACTCCGAATGAGTACGTAAATATCGGTATTGCCCAGGTATTTGTCGCTTTGATTTTATTTTTTGCATTAAGTTGTGTATGCATGTCTTTTCTTGATCTGTTCTTGTATTTGTTTTCTATGGTCTCTTTAGTTTCTTTCGTTTTATGTGTGAGTGTTTCATTTTTTCCTAAGTATTTGTATGTTTCGTTGTTAGGTAGTGTAGGGAATGATATGTTGTGAATTAGAAGCTCTATGTTGTTCGTTTTTGTTATTTTGCCTTTTTTTCGCTATAATTGATGCGCATTTATCTAGTCCGAAGTTCATTCCTATGTCTTTAGAGAACGTGGCAGTGGTTTCTAATAGCGGAGAATATAACTTTAGATCTTCCACGTAGAACAGGTGTGATATTTTGTAATCTTTTGTTGGACTGTATCCAATATTTGATGACTTTAAAAGGCTGCTTAGTGGGTTGAGTGCTAGGATAAACCATTTTGGGCTCCATGTGTCTCCTTGGAATATTCCTCTTCTGATCTTTATGTTATCAAGATCTATTTGGGGTAGAGTGAGTATTAATTTTGTTTCCCAATTTTCCATACTTATTATTATTATTATTATTATTATTATTATTATTATTATTAGTACAGGTTGTCCCAAAAAGTTTGTGGCATGCTAAACCTCTATTTTTTTAAGGTTTGTTGGGTCTAAAACTTGTAATCAAGGAATGGGAGGCGAGCAAAGTTGAAAAAGGACCCATAGCTATTTTTTTAGCGAAATTGAAAAAAGTATCGAAAAACCAACTGACCCATAAAACATTACTTATCCTTGAACACAAAAATCACATACACTTTGAATAAAATTATTTGTTATTATATAGGGTGGTCAAGTTTTGCAAACACGACCTGTACACAATATTTTTCAAATGACACACCCTGTATATTATACTTCCATCTTAAAGATAACATCATAAGCTTTCCAAAAACACCATACATCATACCTTTCTCATCAATAGTTTTTTCGGAAATCACCCGCGAACACAAAGTTTCCTCATTGTACTACAATTTATTACCCAGTTTATAAAACTATAGTTGGGCATGCATGAAGTCATGACAATATCAGGAATTAGTTGATTAATTAATTAGCAAGTAGGCATCGAAAAGTTTTCTTTTTAATTCAAAGTATTGTGGCACTGACACTTAACCTGAAAATAATGTATTATGCTTGATTATACCACCGAACATGTAAGAATAAGAAGGTTAACTCTTCACTTTATTGAGTAGCAGCATCAAGGGACAGCTCGCCGAGCCATTCGGGAGCACATCGTTTTCGAAGCACAGAACATACGTGCCTAATATTTGTAAAATCACATGTTAACAGCGCTTCTCATAGTAAACTGATCACGTCGGTCGTTGAACAGACTGGCATTCTCGGACTTGGTGGACGGAGTATGGGGTAGGGTGTAGTGAACTTCGGCACTCCTCGGGTCGGTTTCGCGCGCTTGGCAGTGTGATCCTTCTTATTGTTATTTGTGCGGTGATTATTCGTAGTAGCTTTGACTAGTTATCAATATTTTGTTTCATTCGCGATATTGTGTTTTTTGAAAGCTAATGGGGTTATCTTTAAGTTAAAAATATAATATACAGGCTGTTCCATTTGAAAAAATTGTGTACAGGTCGTGTTTTCAAAACTTGACCAACCTGTATAATAACAGATAATTTTATTCAAAATGTATGTGATTATTGTGTTCAAGGATAGGACACTGGTATTGTTTTATGAGTCAGTTGGTTTTTTGATACTTTTTTTCATTTCGCTTAAAAAATAGCCCAACTATGAGTCTTTTTTCAACTTTGATCGCCTCCCATTCCTTTATTATAAGTCTTTGACCCAAAAAACCTTATATTAAAATGATCGTACGAGAGAGGAGAAATAATTAGAATTCTTATAAACAGGGCGTTCCATTAAAAAAAATACAAGTTAAGTTTGCCTCAAATTTTTTGGGACACCCTTTACTATGGCTATATTTTTCAAACATAGCCTTTTTGACTAACTATAATATACAAAAAAAAAATATTCAAATTCCTTACCATTTTTCCACAATCGTCCAACCCATCTTGGTTGCACCACCCTGTATAATGTACAGTGGGGTGGAAGCACCGGTTGTGGCCACTTTAAGACATTTTTCAACTTCTCAGTGTGTCATTGTCTCCATTCACTCACCAATTTTCAATTCAAAACATAGAAGTCGTTCCCAGAAATGTTGTGATAAAATAGCAACTAAATAAAAAAGAGAGCGGGTACAATTTTACCATTTGTGGCAACGTTTTCATCAGTTGTAGACACACGCGGTTCCAGATGTCGCCAGACTTTACTCAGGTGTAGTGAAACTCGCTCAGTTTTGATGATTTTATTCCAAAACAAAACAAACTCTTATCATAACAAAAAATTAAATCAAGAATTTTCCAAATAAAGTATAGATTTAAAAAAAGTACCCACGAAAAAACAAAGAAAAAATGGAAATAAGAATTATTGCTTGCTGTGCATAAGTTTGCTTTCAATCAAAATGAGTATTTTCATCTCCATCGGTCCTATAAGATCAAGCATTCACTATCTTCTTCTATTAGGTGGCCACAACTGTGATTTTCCGCTCCGTTTGTGCCACCACAAGCTCAGTTGGTTACAAAGAAGAGTTTTCAATTTTAAATATCAAATGGGCAAGATAAAGAATACTTAACACTTTAAAACAATTTTCACAAGTCTGGCATAGTTAAAACTTCATAAAATCAATGTGAATTCACCTCGCGTTTCTAAACCTCACAAGTAAGCATCAACCTACTTCCATGGTGTTTCACGAACTGATCAGATGTAGCAACGAATGGCATTATTTCTCTTGAGCAACGAGCTTTCTTATTGGTCAAGAGAGATTTAAAGAGGGAAAGCAAAATTTCATTGTTTAGTTCAAATAAAATACGGTTTATTCAATAGAATGTTCTCGAGTGGCCACAACTGGTACGATGATCACAACCGGTGCTCCTACCTTACCGGACAAGCGTAGAGGAACCGCCTAACATAAAAAATGAGTCATTTTTGCCAAGACAAAAATGTTTAGCTCGACTATCGTTTCTTCGATGAATATGAAGTTTTCAGAAACTACCTACATAATGTTTGCACGTCTTTCGAATGATGCTAGCCATTTTTATCAAAAGCTACTCAGAAAAAAGTTTTTTAGCCCCTTTTAAACAATTTTTTGGAAAAAATCGTCAGGGCACGTAAACTGACAAATGTATTGACGTTTTTGAATGCACCATTACTTCTTTGATAACTGATGCAGAATAAGAGTCTTACGAAATTTGCTCTACTCTTGTCCGGTGCTGCGTACAGGGGGAAAATACGTGTACAACGTTTCATGGCAGTATCCTGTCGTGAAGTCGATCCAAGCCAATTTATCTTTATCCAGAAATGATTCGTTAAAGATTCAAAAAAATGTTGGTTTTGGTATCTGGTCTTCGACCATAAAACTACGTTCTTTGTTGGAATAGCGACCGGTTGTAAGTAACCGGAAGTGTTATAAAGGTGACGTCATATGTAGCTATATCCTTTGATTTTTTTTTTGGAACTGAGTTTTTGATAATTCCGATGTTTTTATCCAATAGCACAATGTATTTGGGTGTCTTTATGTACCTTGAAAAATTTTGCTGGGATAAGTGGTTATGCTAGAAAAAAATCAATAATAAAAGTGAGGAACAAACTTTTCTATACACTGCGTTATTAGAAAGAAATATCTGAACATCAGAAAGTGCCTTGACGAAGCAATTTTGGATATAGATAAGTTGTCTCAAATCGACATATTTTGATGACAGAATTCGGCCATCCATCAAACGTGTACACTTATTTTCGGGAAACCCAGTATGATATAAAATAAGATATTTATTATACAGCTTGATATTTTTTTCAAAAGTTGATAGTTTGGGCGATTATATTGTGTTTTTTTTTTTATTCATACAGATTCCATCGATAATGAACCAACTTAACGTGTCATGAGAATTACTTATTTTGACAAACCTACGTTTCAACAATTTGTGAAAATTAATTTTGCGCGTGATGAAATGATGGATTTGTTAACGTACTGGGTGAAAGTGAGCGCCGTGAGCAGGTCTCATTGATGCGAGTGGAATCTATGCGCAGAGATATCCGGATAGTAGTTCTCAAAATTCAAGTGACGTCAATAAATGTAATTTTGACCTTGATAGCTGCCTTATGAAGCTATGGATGTTTTGTGAGCTGCAATTGACGAGTCTTGGTCTCGGGAAGTTTTTCTTTTGTTCTTAAAGCTTGCATTGTAATACCTCTACATGAAGGTGGAGACAGAAACGTTGCTACCAATTTTCCTCCAATTTCACCGTTCTCTATGCTGTCGAAGGTGATTGAGAAGAATGTCAAAGGGATTAGTGAAGCTTGCTCAGTTCTTACAACTTCATCTGTTCGGAACAGTTTGCATTTTAGAGTTCGTTGGGTACACCTGACGCTATGTTTAACCTTTTGGAAAGTGCCTCAACCTCAATCAGGCTGAGACAGAGGCGGCGCTGCTGTGTGACTTATCTAAAGTATTTGATTGTGTTGATCACACAAATGAAATCAGGGACAATCCCAGATCTGATACATTTCACAAAGGCTGTGAAATATCTTCTTCTTAAAATAGTGTATTATAGTTTGTTGTTGATTTCAAATATACAGTGTGTCCAGAATAAAATGATGTACATGGCACTATATGGGGATATTGGAAACGGTAAGAGATACGACGTTGCTTAAATAAGAGAAAAGTAGCGTCTTTGTATGCCCAAAAATATTCCACCTTTGTCTTATTTGGAATCGATACCGTAATGTAAATACAGGGTGAAAAAGCAAAGGCACATTTTCAAAGAACCACAATATTTTGCTTATTATAAAAGCTAAAACTTTAAAATTTTCAGGATAATGGATAAGAGGATACGACGATTCTAAAAACGGCATCAAAAAAAGTTTAGGCCTCCTATGTTGCGCCCAGTCAAAGTCAAGTCTGTTTTTTTATGAAAGTCATGTTATTGGAAATCATTTTTAATACGGATTTTGAAAATGAAGAAATTCAATATGGCTCTCTAAAGAAAAACAAAAGTGGTCCTTGGCCGGACGCAACATAAATGGCCTACAATTTTTTTGATGCCATTTTCAAAATCGACGTATCCTTTTTCTCATATCCTGAAAATTTGGAAATGTATGCTGTAATAATAAGCGAAATATTGTGGTTTTTCAAAAATTGACATTTTTCTTTTTCACCCTGTATCTACATTACCTTATCGATTCAAACTAAAACAAAGCTATAATATTTTTGGGCATACAAATACGCAACTTTTCTTCCATTTGAGCGACGTCGTATCTCTTACAATTTCCAATATCTCCATGTACATCATTTTATTCTGGACAAACTGTATACAGTGTGTTCTCAGATCGACGCACGAATAGGGTGGGAAAAAGACAAAAAAAAATTAATTGAAATCGGATCTTCTGGAGTTCAGCCCGGCTTTGACAGAAATGAATTTGTATTATAGTTTTAGTTTCGAAAAATAATGTGTGCCTTGGAAATTAACCTAAAAGCTATTTTTCACAAGAGAAGTGCTTCTTTCATAGAAGAAACGACAACATGTTATCCAAGAAAGTTGTTCAGAATAAGAAACTGAGTGAGAAAAAAAAGCAAAATTTCAAAACTCTCGGTCTACTTCGATATTTTGAAGATATTATAAAAGTCAATTAGCAAAAGTTTTTCAATTGACGGACCACGCAATTCTACAAAATCAAAAAGTATATCACAATTCAAAAAAAAACACAAACCAACGTCTAAAATATCAAGATTAAATTGCTTTCTCACTAAGTTTTTCACTCTGAACAACTTTCTTCGGAAACATTTTGTCGTATCTCCTTTAGACAAAGCACGTTACTGGTGAGAAAAATGGCTGTTAGGTTAATTTCCGGAAAATACTTGGTTTTTGGAAAGTCAAACTGTTACACAAATTAATTTCTGTCAAAGCAAGACTGAAACCGAAAAGATGAAATGTCAATTAAAAGGTTCTTTGTCTTTTTCACCTATACATGCGTCGATCCGGGAACACTCTGTATCTGTCATTGTATACAGAGTGTCCGGAAAGTCAACGATAATACCTGAAGGGCAGGCAGAATAACTCTTGAGCATCCAGAAAAACCCAAAATGACCTTTGAAATTTTGTATTCTCACAACTTTCTTCAATAACATTTTGTCGTATCTCTTATAGGAGAATCTCTTTACTGGTGAGAGAATTAGCTTTCAGGTTTATTTCCAACACATACTTGATTTTGCGAAACTAAAATTATGACACAAATCAATTTCTATCATAGCTGGGCTGAACCAGGGGAGATGAAATTTCAATTCAATTTTTTGTTGCCTTTTTCGCCCATTCATGCGTCTTTTCGGGGATACACTGTATAGAGGGTGTCCCGAAATTAGACGTCAATATTTCAACCACGTATTCTACACCCCAAAATAGAAATAACACTTCATATAAACTAGTATCTACAGATTTTGAAAAAGTTCTCCAGGTTAAAGTGGTGTTGGCGTATTGATAAAATTAATATTTTTATCAATATAGTATCCTCTTCGTTTTTAAGATACAGGGTGTTAAAGGTGAAGACCTGATGACAGTTTTTCGTGAATATTTTCGAAACCTGTCAGGATAATTGGGTAAAATTTTGTAGTTACCAACCTTCCTGCGCTCTACATAATGAACGGAAGCTTAGTATTGTATTACCTTCATGGCTAGGAAATACAGGGACGGGCTTGGGAAAAAAGTGCCTTCAATTTTTTTTTTTTGATTTTAAGTAGTTTTGCCTGCTTAATTTCAAAATCTTGAATCTTCTACATAGATAAAGTACTCTTCTCCTATCTCGCTGGGACGCACCACTTTCGAGGAAAATGCTTTTTAAAATCTTATGACAATAATTCAGATAAACATATTATACCGAAACTCTCAGCAAACGCACGGGTTTACCTGTGATAGCCTAGCCAGATGCACAAGACATTTTTCACTAAAACAGTGTATAAGAAGATTGCATTTTTCTCGAAAATCGTGCGTCTCAGCGAGTTACAACAAGAGTACCTCATTTGTGTAGAAAACTCAAGATTTTCAAAATTTGTAGGCAAAGCTACTAAAAGTCAACAACCAGAAGATTTGGGGCCTATTTTTCTCAAACCCGACCCTGTATATCCCACTCATACAAGGTATACAATACTAAGTCTTTATCCATTAGATAGAGTGTAAAAAGTTGAGTGACTGTACCAAATTTTATTCAATTAGCTCAACAGGTTTCGAAAATATCTACAAAAAACCCTCATCAGATCTTCAACTTCAACATCCTGTATCTTGAGAACGTGGATACTAGTTAATATGAAGTTTTATTTTTATTTTGGGGCGTAAAATATGTGGTTAAATATTGACGTCTAATTTCGGGACACCCTGTGTAAGTAAAGTTACTAAAAAACAAATATAATATCTATGTACAGGGTGGTCACGGAAAAATTGGAACCGCTTATAACTTTGTTATCTTTCAAGTTACGAAAAATAGTAAAGAGACAAATATTGTGGGTATTATCAAATAACTTCATACTGCTTTATCAGAAAAACAATTGAAGTTCGCGTTCCAAATTCATATCTTTGGAACGCGCACTTCAATGGACAATTTGAACATTTTTTGGAAATATGAAAAAAATATGATAATAATAATAATAATAATCTTTATTTTTGCAATAGGCAAGATACAGTGTAATACTTAATCTTCTTTATATATATATATATAGTATATGCTTGGCCGGATTGCAAAAAAAGGAGCTGAAAGCAATTAAAAATATAAGGATTAGTAAATACTGATGCCATTGATGTTCAAAAAATCAACCTACGACCTCTATCAATGTAGTAATCACCGATTAACATCCACTACGTCAGAAGACATTATCTATCTCCTTCTGGCGTATTGACTGAGATGACTCTTTCTCTCTCGGGATGGTAATATGGCCCCTCCCCGTTTTCGATCATACAGTGAGATTTGCGTTTTCTTTTTTATCTATTTATTATATTTTTGGGTATTTTGGAGAAAAAAAATTCGCTGATGACTTTCTAATATTGTCTAGAATACGTATATAGAATTTCAAGTCATATGAAAATGTATGCAAATTGTCCATTGATTTTCTGATAAAGCAGTATGAGGTTATCTGATGATACCCACAATATTTGTCTCCTTACTATTTTTCGTAACTTGAAAGATAACAAGGTTATCAGAGGTGACCACCCTGTACATAGATATATTTCTTATTTAGTGACTTTACTTTTACAGGGTGTCCCGAAATAAGACGTCAATATTTTAACCGCATATTCTACGCCCCAAAAATAGAAATAGAACTTTATATAAACTAGTATCCACAAACTCTTCGTTCTCAAGATACAGGATGTTAACATTGAAGACCTGATGACGGTTTGTTGTAGATATTTTCGAAACCTGTTGAGCTAAACCTACGTTTTTTTAAATTGTTAAAACTGAAATATTTCCTAGACGGCCATAAAAGGCATCAAAAAATATATTTTTAAAATCAGGAAAAGGAGCTCTTTCTTTCTCCATTAAAAAACGTAGATTTGCTTGATATCTTTGGAACGCGAACTTCGATTGATAACGAAAGATAACAAAGTTATAAGAGGTTCCAATTTTCGCGTGACCCTGTACAGTGTGTTTTTTTAAGACGCAACATGTTAAATTCTCAATCGAGAGTTAGCACTAGTTCTTTTTATTTAAATTAGACACAGATGGAACTTTCCGTAGATAAACTTTGGTACTTCGAAATTATGTTATTTTATCAATTAGCCCAGAATAAAAGATTACAAAAATGCTTCTTACGATTGGGAAGTGACACTTTTTTACATGCTTTAATGCCTCAGAATTGCGACTGTCAACCAATAAATTCCTTATCAAATTAAAATAATATTTTATTTCTAATATTATAATACAATAATAACAATCAAACAGTACCTATTTTTTAGATAAACTGTTCAAAGTATCCCCCATTCACGTAAACCGTCAAATTCGACAATGAAGTTAGACAAGTCTGAAAAATATTGGTTGTACCTCTCAATTAATAAAAGCATTAAGTGAATTTTTTTCAAGTTATCCCGACGTAGTTGATGAACTAACATAGTCTCGAAGCGCCAAAGTTTATCAACTGCAAGTTTCAGCTGTGTAGCGGTGGAGATAAGGACTTGAAAACTATTTAAAAGGTTTTCTTCTGGTCACTTCAGTTATATAATTTTCTACCGCAAGTCTCTACATTCAAAGGCTACGGAAGACCGGCTCAATGATAAAGTATTGCTGAAATGTCTTTTGTTGTCTCCCGCGTTTCGATTCTATAAATAATCTAAGATGCGTCGGTTCATCTTAGCAGACTTATCGAGAAGTTGCGAGGCTGCACCCGATTCGAGATATGCTCTAGCTAGAGGATGAGATCTGGTTGTACGTTAACGTCGTACTTTTTAAGCGCATCACCGTGAGGGTTTCTTAATAACTCATACTTTCTATCACATTTTTGAGTTCTGCGTAAATTTCTAGATACTTCTGATTTCTTTAATGATGTATGGTTTTCCTTTCTATATTTTCAGAAGAAGGCTATATAGGTTGCCCGGAAAATTAACAAAGGTAGTCGAAAGGCTGGTAGAACAACTCATAAGCATCAAGAAAAAAATAAAAAAAGAATCATTAAAAAAAATCAATTTAAATGTTTTGAACTTCTAGTTTAATGTAGGTGTTTGTTCAATGAAATGGCTATTTATAGTTGCAAAACTGAGATGAATATCAATTTTTTAGGGGATGATATTCGAAAATCGATTTTTTCACCAAGGCCATTTTATGTTTTTCTGGATGCCAATGAGAGGTTTCACTAGCCCTTCAAGTATTATTGTTGACTTTCCGGCCACCATGTATTATACAGGGTGCTTCCTAAACATTGGTAAAAAATTCGTGGGGTGTATTTTCATGAAAGAAGGTTCCCATAAACATTTATCGAAAAATGCTTTCTGAGGAAGCTAAAAAAAATGGTTATTTTTACACCTAACCACTTCAGTATAATACGCCTCTGATAACATATCTTAAAGTTTGAGCTTGGAATATAATTTGGCGTCAAAGGTTCAACCAGGTTTAATATTTCAGTGTGAGTGGTTTCGAAAATTTTGAGGAAGACCAGACTTAAGGGTGCCGATGCATCTATATAAAAAATTGCGATTTTCTCGAAAACTACCAGCTTTATCGATATGAACTACGAGTACCTGATTCACCTGAAAAATCTCCAAGCATCATATTCTAAAATCTGAAGTGGATTGTGTTCACCCCTTACCGCTTCAGTTTGTTACGCTCCTTCAGTGTGCCCTAGTTAAAGGGACGTGGTTATTTAGGAAGCATGTCATGTATTTATTATAATTCTGATAAACATAGCGCATTTTTCAATCAAATAAAAAGAAATGCACCACGGGCGGGTTGAAGCAATAAGCTTTAAACTCTATTTCCATAAATTGATTTGGCATGGTGATGCGGCATTTCAATTGATAAGGCAGAATCAACACCTCAAAAAAGTATAAAAGTATGTTAGAAATGAGTGGATTATTTTCTTGTTGCAAGACATTCCGAACAGTCTTCGTAGAATCATACATTGTCAAGATTGAGATCCATATTCATCATGTCAGGCGAAAAAAACTCATGAAGGTAACGGTCATCATTCATCGTCACAGATGTACTGTTTGTTCAATGCTTTTCTGCGGTTACGTCATACTTCTCCGTCTCCCTCGTACACATTCGCACAAATTTCACGTATGACTTGACTTAACTGGACGTCAAAGTAGTCGTTCGGATCCATTGAACTCCATACCACGTACCTGGAAAGGACGTGGTCGTTGCCAACGAATTGTAAAGTGTGTCATTCCTGTACATATTATAGGCGAATCAGTTAGGAAGAGATAGATATCCGTGACTATCGCTATCTCTAACTTTACTCCATGAATATAGGCCAATAAGTTAAAAAGAGATAGATATCCGTAACAATCGCTATCTCTACTTCTTCACTTTCAATAGTAAGCGGTTCCGTTCCAGGTACACTGGAAAGCATATGAATTCGCACACGCAGTTATTTTTTGACAACCCTCGTAATATGCATAGGTGAAATAATCCAACACACATGTGATCTGCTAGATCGTTTCACTGTCTCTGATCACGTGTCGTTTGTTAACTTCGATGATTTTTAGTTTTAAACCATGAATGACAAAAACTATCAAGCCACTGCGGTGAGTATTGTGAAGTATCTGCGCTGGGATTTGTTTGAGGTGATATACAGTATGTCCACGGATGGGGTTTACAAGAGGACAAATGGACTAAAAATTTAAATAGGAAGGAATGGCTGTGTTGCTCATCTCGAAGTAGGAAGAAAACAGTTTGAGTACTCAGAGCAATAATCTTTTATTAGTAGCTGGCAAAGCGCTTTCGGCTAATAAAAAGCCATCATCAGTGCCCCAATAGTCAGTTGTGTACAGTGGACATTTTCCTCAATTTGACCATCATTGGGCCCCTTTCAAGGGTGCTTATTATTCGTAAAAATGGTCCGGCATCATACAATACTATTTTCCGAAGTTATCGAGGTCAATCAAGTTGACAAGGTTAAAATAACATTAAACATAAGCACGTACAAGACATTTACAACACTTTAAAATGAATTTATAGACTTATTTTATCATTCTAGCGATGATTGACCACGAGGCGAAAGGTGAGAGATGAATTGCCAGCTACTAATAAAAGATTATTGCTCTGAGTACTCAAAAAATTTAAAGATCCGACAAGAAGTAATTTTTGTTAAAAGTTTTTGCTTGGTCTAAGAATAGGACCTACGATGAGAAAATTGATTTTTATTATGTCTTAAAAATGTAAAAACATAAAATTAAACGAGAGCAAACAGTCATTTTTTGGCCTGTTGACGTGAAATGATAAATAAGAAACTTGCTCTAAATTTAGTCCTAACCCTGAATTCGAACTTACTGAAGAAAATTTGAATCTATGAAAATTTTGAAAAACTGATCAATTTTGCAAGTCCGCATTTTACCACTCGAATATTATTGATTTTATACCTGTACATGATTACCTGTTGTTGGTTGTAGGTAAAAAAGTCATAATGGAAGTAGTAAAATGCTGACTTGCAAAATTGTTCAATTTTTTAGAATTTTCATAGATTCAAATTTCCTTCAGTAAGTTCGGATTCAGGGTTAGGACTAAATTTAAAGCAAGTTTTTTATTTATCATTTCACTTTAACAGGTCAAAAAATGACTGTTTGCTCTTGTTTAATTTTATGTTTTTACATTTTTGAGACGCCCTGTATAATAAAAATCAATTTTCACATCGTAGCTCCTATTTTTAGACCAAGCAAAAAATTTTATCAGGAATAACTTTTTGTCGTATCTTTCAATTTTTGGTCCATTTCACCTCTTGTAAACCTCATCCGTGGACATACTGTATATTTAGTAATCTGATATAACAGAGATGCAATTAATGTATTTTTTATTACCTTTTTATATTTTGTTTACTACAAAAATATCTTACAAACTAACCAAAAATTCAATCGCCCTTCGCCCTTCGCATCACTGGATAATATATTTGAGAAACCATGCATCTTGTTGATTAAGATTATTTGAACTAAGCTGAAATAATCAATCCCAAAACCAAAAACCAGCTTTTTTGTTTACTTATGACTTGTCATTTCGACAAAAGTGATTGTTTACTATGACAAAGTTTGGCATTTTACGAGGGTTGTTTAAATTATTGTGTGCGAATTCATATGCTTTTCTTTTCACTGTACGTGTAGTATTAGTTCTATGAGTATGAGTATGGAGCTCAATGTTCGGATCAATTTTGACAAATATCACGTCTAGAGCGATCAATCTACGACATACTGGCAAACGTCAAACACCGTGACGTAACCGCAGAAAACCAATGAACAAACTGTATTATCCTAATTCTCAGAGAAGTAGCTTCCAATATTAGGTGTGATTGTTATTTCGGTGTAGAATAGTGTAATATAGATTGATTTTGTATCTGATGGCTACCAGTGTAAAGGAAATTCACCAAAGGCGTTAGTACGTTTAGTAAAGATATTCTATCCTTAAACAGACAAACAAAGCCACACTGAGTGTTGTAGTGTAGAAAAGTGTGCACTAGTGGAGCATAACAAATTGTCATCAGCTCAAAAGCTGCACTTAATAGTTGCAAGTTCCTAATTGGTCGACAACACCGTATAAAGGCGTATCTCATTAATTATAACTTTTCAGAAGAGCGAATTTCGTTAAACTGATTCTTTCTGTGACCACTTTATAATAAGACTTGAATAAGAAAGATTTTTTGTAGTAGGGGCACTTGTTGAAGAATTGATTTATATACAAGTCAATCAAAATTGGACATCCAGTGGTCACCCTAGAAAAAAAAAATTTTCCTATGAAATTTAACAAGTACGTTATATCGAGGAATTAGTAGTGATAGAAAAACGCCACATTGCAGAAACATGAAGATCAGCATGACAATATATCTTGTAGACATAACTCGACTTTGATGTTGATTCAGTTTCGCCCATATGCGGTGAGGGCGACGAATTCATCAACCTAGGATTCTGATTATCCCAGATGCGACACTTCTGTGTATCAACTTGTCCGCTGAAGTGAATATTGGGTTTCGTCGCTTCATATCATGCGTAGACTGGAGTATTTCACTATAAGCCCACCACATATCAAAATATTACATACAGGGTGTCCGGAAAGTCAACGATAATACTGAAAGGGCTGATAGACCAACTCATAAGCTTCCAGAAAAAGGGTAGTTTTTAAAAGTACATTAAATGAGCAAACTTTTCAAATCACTAGCCAGCTAGTGTAGATCTTTTTTTTTTGTACAATATGAGTTGTTAAACTTGAGCGATGGAAAATAAAAATAAATTATTTCTCTGTAAAATAAGATTTCTCATTGAATATTTTGAACTTCTTGTTCAATGTTGGTCTTTATTTAATGAAATGGCTATTCACAGTTGCAAAACCTAACTCAGAATCTTAGAATTATAGATTTTTTTAGGAGTGACACACGAGAATCTGATCTAAGGGGACGATTTTAACGAATTTTATTAAAGTGGCAATATCTCGAAAACCATAAATTTTTTACTGAGGTCATATTATGTTTTTCTGGAAGCTTATGAGTGCGTCTATCACCCCTTTCAGTATTATCGTTGACTTTCCGGACACCCTGTATATCATATCCAAAATTGCTGCGTTAAGTATACAGATGGCGACAAAAATTCAAATAAATTTTGGTTTTTCCAACATTTTTCAAAAAACGTGCAAATCGATTTTGATACTTTTTGATACCTAGTCTTGGATCATGAAATTAAGTTTTTTGTTTCTATAGCGACCGGTTGTAGTTAACCGGAAGTATCATAAAGGTGATTACATATTATTTCTTTTGATTTTTTTTGGCATTGATTTTTTGATGTTTTTTTCTACAAGTTTAATGTATCGAATGTTTGAAAAATTTTGCTGAGATAAGTGGTTGTGCCAGAAAAAAAATCTTTTCAATCAGTTACACAGTTATTTTATTATTCATTTATTTTTTTCGAGCATAATCACTCATCTCATCAAATGTTTTCAAGAGAGAGAAAAACTTTCCTACACACTGCATTATTAGATAAAAAGATCTGAATTATCAGAATGTCAATTCCATAAAAAATCAGTAACGTCATATGCAGTTATATCTTTTGAATTTTGGGATTATGGAATTGCCTTTCTGATAATTCAGACGTTTTTATCAGTGTATAGAAACGTTTTTTTTTTCTAGAAAAATAATTTAATAATAAAATGTCTGTGTGCCTGATTGAAAATATTTTTTTTCTGGCACAACAACTCAAGAGAAAGAAAAACGCCCAAATACATTGAACCATCAGATGAAAACATCTGAATTGTCAAAAAGTTGATGCCAAAAAAAATCAAAAGAAATAACTACATATGACGTCACCTTTATAACACTTCCGGTTAATCACAACCGGTCGCTATAGAAACCAAAAACGTTATTTCATGGTCCAAGACTAGGTACCAAAAATTATCAGATCAATCTGCATGTTTTTGAAAAATGTATGAAAAACCATTTTTTTTTTTAATCTTTCACGACCTCTGTAGACTTAACGAAGCAATTTTGGATATATGTGAGTTTGCCTAGACCGCCTTATTTTTAATAATAATGATAATCTTTATTTAGCAAGAGCTATAAGGTAAATACACATGTAGTTCGAAAAACAAAAATTAACACTGTATCAAAAGTAAAATGTATAAAGTGTATAAAAGTGAATTGTATAAATGTAAAAATGTATGAGAGTAAAACACCCACATAAAGGACAAACCAGTTAAAAGTTGTTACAAACGTATTCCCTGACCAGTCTTTTGAATTGTTGTATGGTATCACAACATTTAAGGGTTGGTGGCAGACTATTGAACTCCCGCAGTCCCCGGTATAATATGGAGTTCTGCATTTGACTTGTGTTGAATTTTGACAGCATGAAATCATTTCGGTATCTCGTTTGGTAACTGTGAACATCGCCAAAATAATTAACTTTATCACAAATATATTTAGGAAGTAGACCCTTTTTGATCTTGAATATAAAAATAAGTACATTCATCATGACCTTTTGATTTACAGATAAAGTTTCTAAAACATTCAACATCAGTCTCACAGGTGTGTAACTATCACATTTTAGAATAGTTCTCATGGCTCTATTTCGGATCTTCTGAATCTGATCAATTTTATAATTAGGCAAGTGAGGCAAAAGAGTGGAACAATATTGGAGGTGGGGTACATCGTCAGTTTGGTATATGGGAATAGTTGTTGACCTAATCTATAGATAAAATTCACTTTTTGGGAAAACTTCCTCATAACATAGTTTGCATGAGATAAAAAAATTAAATTCGCATCAAGAATAGTACCCAAGTATTTTATCTCTGTTACGAAAGATAATTGTTCACCATTCACTCTTATGTCTAGTTGTTCTACATTAACACTGCTCAGTCTAGATTTTTTGCCGAATACACAAAACTTCGACTTACTACTATTCAAACTCAACCTATTATCACATAGCCATTCAAATAATTTTTCTAATTCGTTGTTCATGATATTAGTCATTTTGGTTATGGAATTTGTGGTTAAGCGTTGTACAGTCATTTCAGGAACACCCCGTATATTTATTTTTATACCATAGGTCGTACGTAATCTTGCCTAATTGGTTCAACAGCGAAAGGAATGAGTATTGAGGTATCAGTCCATACGAGGGCATCACACAAAAGACAAAACTTCTGAGCCTGACAAGTGTAGGTGTTAAGTTCATAAATCTAGTTCCTACTTACTGCTACTTGTTCAATTTTATAGAAGACAGTTGCTGGACAAATCATCAAGAAAATAAATATACTATTACCGTTGTTTTTCAAATCGAAAGGTGAGAAAGATCATCGTTCACTTTATCTGTCGCGATATCAGTTAGTACCATTAAAAATAACTACTAAACCAAGAAAAAAATCACAACAATAGAACCAAAAGAATAGGAATTTCTCATAGACGTACCAACTGATATCGGTCAGATAAAGTGAATAAAGATAAATATCTCTCACTTTTCGTTTTGAACAATAATATATAGAAAAAGAAGTGTGGATAGAATGGCAGTATGAAGTACATTTCATAATATGTCCCAGTGGAGTTTTCTTGATTGTTTTTTCATGCAACTGTCTTTAATAAAATTAAACAAGTAGCACTTAGTGAAATAACTCGATAGATTGATGTACAAAGTACTAACGAATACTTAGATAGTCACAAATCCTGCTACCGCCAAATGTTCCAATACTCTCTGACAGAGAGACGTAGCGGGAATGAAAAGGGCTCGACAGTACTTATAAAAGATAATAACCACAACCTAATTATTTGAAGCACAAAATGAGAGTGGAAAAGAGATTGAGAGAGAGAGATTGAGAGAGAAAGAGAGAGAGAGAGAGAGAGAGAGAGAGAAAGAGAGAGAGAGAGAAAGAGAGAGAGAGAGAGAGAAAGAGAGAGAGAGAGAGAGAAAGAGAGAGAGAGAGAGATTGAGAGAGAAAGAGAGAGAGAGAGAAAGAGAGAGAGAGAGAGAAAAAGAGAGAGAGAGAAAGAGAAAGATATTGAGAGAGCGCGGCTGGTGTCAAAAAGGTAAATTGGCGAAGCACGAACATGCTTTATAGTGAATAAAATAATGGTTACCACGCATATTTCAATACTTCTTTGATTCGAAATGCCAATTCAACAATTTGGGGTTCATTTCAGTTCATCACTGGGTGCTTTTGAACCCAATTACGCGGACGTTTGAATTACATGATTGAATTGGGAAATCTATTAAAATATTGGAAATATTGACCTATTGACAATATTTTTTCTAGTCCTGAAAAGGAATGAAAGCATTTCTTATATCATAAAAGCTTCAGCTGAAAATGTTTCTTGGCCATTTTTTTTTTAACTTCTTGACATCACGGTCTAGTCTTTATTTGTATGTCTTTTTATTCATTAGGTAACTCCACAATTGGCATTGACAAAAAAACGACCGACCGTTCTCGAAAAACAGAAGGAGCAAATAAAAAAGAAGCTAGTGTATCTAGTGGGTGAGTGGAAATTTTCACTTCATTTGGATATAATTTGTAATTGTGTGTCTCATTTATTTATGATGCAGTTTTATTTTTATCATTCTTGTATTTATTTTTTCAGAGTCAGGAGAGGGGGGCGTAAATCGAGAAGAATACCAAAAACAATGGATCCTAGCAATTTGGTCAGTAACCACAAAGATGTACCAGATAGTTTCAAAGTGAGTAGCGTTATTTGAATATGAGACGTATCGACGTCAGATTTTATAATCAATAAATCTTTCCTTGTAGGTATATCGTGCTGGCAGGCATACAACAGATGAAGAAAAAAGTGATAGTGACAATTCATTATCCACATGTTACTCTCACGATCCAAGTGAAATAGAGAGTGATGAGGATGATGAAAATGAGATCGCTGATAAGTCCAGTGGTGACAAAGTCCTTCAGCCTTTACAACTAGTTTGGGCCAAGTGTAGAGGATATCCGTGGTATCCTGCACTCATTATTCACCCCCAAATACCATCAGGTTAGTTTGGAGCAACGACCTTTTTTCTCAATAGATTAGAATCTCATGTAGGTGGTAGGTACCCAATATTCTTATCAAGTCAAGTCACTCTGAGCAGATGCGAGTGAGATTAAGTGGGCCAAGATTTGCAGTTTTGTAAGCACTACTCAAAACCATTTTGAGTTTTACAAAATTTGACACCTGTCAAAAGATATTTTAAAAAATAATAATTTTCGGCGATTTTTTAAAACGCTCCTAGCTCCGCGAATATAAATTGTAGGAGAAAATGTTGATTAGAAAAGTCTTAGGAAATTCTACTCTGAATAAAATGACATTCAAACATTTTTCGTAACATTTGTCATTCTTGACTTATGACATAAACTCATGTATTTTTAAATGGAATCCATATTGAATTTTAGTCTTATTAAATAGATAATTTTATTACGATTCTAACGATATAGCATATGATTATTTTTAAAAATAAAGTTTTTATGGGCGCTCTTTGTATTATTTTCTTCTGATTCATGTTTTACCTCAACGTAGTTGATCTAGTTATCTATGGAAAAATGCTGTCAAATGAAATACAGAATTATTAATAGTATGGTAGTAGTGACATATAACATTACTGTATTATTTTGAAAATGTACCTAGTTCAAAAAGTTTTTTGCTAAAAAGTGTTCCAATTTAGAAAAACGGGATATTGTGTAGTGTTACATAAAATGCAATAAAAATGCTGTAAGATGTTCTGAGGATTACTTCAACAGACATTTTCACCATCGTCAGACATCATTGCCAACTTTTAAGAGGCTATATGATTACTTGGGAATCTATGATATAGTTTTACCTACCAAGAAATGAAAATAATTTTAGAATAAATGAAGCTTCAGAGATAAATGTTTCAGCAACTGTAAATCAAAATCCCAGAATCTGATCCAGAGAAATTGCTGGAGAGGCTGGTACTTCTCAAAGCACTGCGTGGAGAGTGCAAAAGAAACATAATTTTCACCTATACAATTTATAAGTGTCTCAAACTCTAAAACCTGGGGATGTTGCCCATTATACCACACCAACATTGTTTGGTGGTCAACACTTTTTGAACCATTCATTTTCGAAGGTACTTCAACCGGCGACCGCTTTCTTCACTTTCTTCTAAATGATTTAGAAGATATGTTGGACAATTTAGATTTATACATTCGAAGAAATCCACAGTGGTATCACCATGATGGCACTCCATCCCATAATTTTCTATTAGTTCGAAACTATCTAAATGAAATATTTCCTAATTCTTCGACAAGAGGAAAAACTCTTGTTTCATATCCACCACGATCCCCCGACCTTTCGGTTTTAGATCTTTTTGTGAGGGAGGCGCTGTAGAAGACAAAGTTTCCAAATAAACTTATTCTACAAGAGATGAACTTCGTGCTGCTGTAATTAAAGCTTTCAATAATATTAATGGGCAATCTCTAAGAAAGGCAACTGATTCAGTTGTGAAAAGATGCAACGTTTGCATTAATACCTTATAACGGTAGAATTTTCGAAAATATTTTGTAAAAACTAAAAAAAAGACCAAGGTAACCGTTCCATGAATGTTTTATTTTATTTTTTAATCTTTTTCCATGGGTAACTGAATTAACTACGTTAAGTTAAAGCGAATTAAAAAAAAACAAAAAACGAGCAAAAAAACTTCATTTTAAAAAATAATCCTATCATATTTATGATATATCGTGATAAAATTATCCATTTAATAAGGATAAAACTTGATATGGTTTCCATTAAAAAAAAAATAAAATAAGTCATGTCTTATGTCAAAAATGACGGCTGTGATGAAAAATGTTTTAACGTAATTTTATTCAAATTAGAATCTGATTTTGTATTCAAAATTTTCTTCCACAATCAATATTCGCGGAGCTAGAGGCGTTATAAAAAATCGCCGAAAATATGTTTTTTCAAAATATCTTCTGACATATGTCAAATTTTTAAAAACTTGAAATGTTTTTGAGTAGAGCTTACAAAACTGCAAATCTTTGCTCATTTAAACTCACCCGGCACAAATGTTATCAAAACAAAATAGTATTCAGTTTGAAACAAAAACTTGTAATTTTCATGCGCTATTGAAGTTGAAACTTGGGAAAATATTTTTCAAAAGTATCTCTTGTGAGGCATTATTGTTGGAATTCTCCTGAAGGCATTCATCAAAAATTAATCCAAGTAAAGCAGATGATCTATTTTGAATAAGTCACATAACTTTTTTTTTGAAAAGATTCAAGGTCATAACCTCGCAATATATCAAATATATTGATAGCATGAAATTTGAGAGCACATTATTTGACCTTAAAACCACCTCTTGCAAATAAAGATGGTGAGTTGGTTGTTTCTTGTCGATGCTACTTGCGGAACATTAAATTTGTCAGTTCATCACAAAAAGTAATTAACGTGGTTGAACTTCTCCTTTTTTTTTCGTTTTTGGTTGACCCTAACAACCAGGGTATTCACCCAAAGTTAGTTCTTCTTCCCCACTTGCTTCGTCGTCAGTCGAATCTGGAATGTTCCACACTTGGTGGTTGGCTAGAGGTGAACAAATGGGAAAGTGTGTGACAATAAAAATCTAAGTCACCTCAAGCCATGCAAAGGCAACAATCAAAGTATGATACTGTTGTAGCATTGCATTTTTTTCTGCGTCGAAATAGTCTTATTTCGTGAGCAGTGTAGGGGAACAACATGCAGGTTTGATTTCCTAATGTTCAATCTCCCATCGTTCGCGCGGCAAATTCAAATTCGGCTGCATTGTAATGTCGACTTACAATAATTTCCTAGAAGTTTCGGCAATTTCGAACTACCTCCGCTTTTCTGACCAATAGGATTGAAGCGTAGCATTTAAAAGAAAGTAGTTTTGTTCATTATGATAGAAATTCTTTCCGATATTGTTCCCAGCACGTTGAATACACGTTTCATGCTACATACTAGATTCTGTGGAAATTGGGTTTCCTAATGCCGTTTGGTCGTTTCGGTGTTTTGTGAAAATTTCAGAGTTCCCTGGTCGTGGAAAAACCAGATCTCCTTCGCTGCGTACTGGAATCAACTTTTCGTGAAACTTGTGGTGTGAGCGTGATTAGATGAGTTTCTTTGGATATTTCCTATTCAATGTAGAGTCTTTCCTCGCTAACTTTTCCTCGAATCAAACCTGGAATTCTCATCCACGTGTTCTTTCTCTAGAACTACGCTGGAGTCGACTCCCTGGATTTGACCCTATCAAGCAATCTGTCAGATCATCGCCTCATCAAGCCCATCGACAGACACAAGTCCAACCCTGGTCCAACCGCCTTGCCGAATCTATCAGCCATCTTGGAATGAGAGGTTTCCTTTAAAATATGCTGCCCTGCCTTTGGGGGGACACTTTCCAGGAAATTTCTCATTGAACCTGGACTTCAATAAGGCCAGTTCCATTCATTTTCTTTTTAATGTTGTGGGGTCTGGTCTAAAGTTTATTCTTTCCCTTTTATGAATAATCTGCTACCTTTTTGAATGGTATTAATTAATTAGGAGTTTTGAGCTGAACTGCTCAGGTTTAGGAGGAGACAGAAATATCCAAAAGTATTGATTAATGTAGTGTATGTCGAGTTTTCTATTTATGTTGAAGTATTGGGAAATGGAGGGGTAGGGGGATATAGTTAAGATCGGGGGAGAGTTTGAAGTTGATTATTTTGGCCTATAAGTTATTGGCTCTGGATTTCTTGTATTGGAAAAAAGGAATACTTCTTTATCTTGCGGAGAAGTGGGTTTTCATGTAGGCCAATTTTTCCTTATTATTCTGTAGGCTGCATCCCGAATGAAGTGTTGGATAGGTTTTATCACGTTTTCATTAAATAAGTCGCGATTCCTGATGTACCATGGTGTGGTGTCTCATCGACTGACGATCTCAATTTGGTACCTTTGGATCTTGTTTCTGTTTTATTAAATCTGATTATTTGTGTTTTATCAAATCTGATCGCCCCAGCAGCGTTTAAGAGTTTTGTTTTCAAAACTTGCTTGAAAATCATCAATTTGTTTTTAAAGTTTGATCCGCTGTTTTTTTTTTTCAAGCATGGGCAAAGGCACCTGTAGGTTCTATTTACTTCTTCAGATGTGGGATTCCAGAATAAGGTTCTATCTTAATATTGGTGTTCCAATTTATAGTCTCATCCCTTACTTCTAGTCGAGGCATGGTAAAGTGTTTTTTTGAAGTCACGATAAGTGCTTGGGTTTTCTTTGAGTTCACTTTGATTTTCCATAAGTCGAAGTATGCTGATAATCCTTTGATGTGGTTTTGGAGTCTTGCATACTGTAGTGCGGAGCTCTTTGACGACGAATAAATTAATTATCGTCCGCGTACATTGACTGACTTCTTATTTTCTTTGAATTTTTGGAATGAACAATATTGTATAAACTCACCTTCATTTCCAATGCTCAATAAGATAAAATTATAAAAATTGGGGGTTCTCGTTCGAAACAAATAATTTTTGGCAGTTTTATTAATTTCACTTTTGATCTTATTTTTGGGCTATCCTGTAATAAAAGTTATCAAAATATTGTGAAAAATCTTTTGAAGTAGGTCCCTTCCAACAGGTAATCCAATACAAATTAAACAATAAAGGCTTTCTTATACGAAAAATTTACATTTACATAGGAACCTACAATGGCCTTTGTTGACATGAAACACTCAAATATTTGAAAAACGCTTATACTTAGATATAGGACATCCTGCATCAAATCTGCCTAGAATTTTACGTAGAATCCAGAATTGTGGTGATATAAAGGGTGTTCCATGTGAAACAAGTGAGTTGACACCTACTTCCGGTATAAATGGAAGTCGCGCAACGTCGCCAGTATTTCATTTGAAGAGAGCATCATTGAAAATCTCACCATAAAAATTTTAAGAATCCCAATCGCTTTATTTTCCGGGATATTCTAATAGGCCACTCACCTTGGCGTACCCTGTATACCGATGTAATCAGTAGCCTAGTTTACACCGAAAGCTCGTTTAGTTCGGTCCGATAGGACCAAGTGAGTGGGGATAGTACGGTAGGACCAATGCTTGCTTCTCGTCCGTTTACTCCGTCTTGCAACGCATGAACTAAATGAGTACTCGCGCAATTCGTCAAACGCCAAAACAAATCGAAATTATTCATCAACACAAGCCGTGACCAAATAAAAGTACGCTCAGAGTGCTTTAGAAACTCAGAACTAACACAATTCACAATAATAACAATCAACATAACCTCATCATTTTGATCCGGATCGAACCAAATTTAGTTCGGTACACCTGCTGGCAAGTACCGAACCAAGAGAGGACCAGCTTAGTTCGCAACTGTTTACACCATTCGAACCAAATATTTGGCTCTGATATAGTACGAATTTAGTACTTGGTCCGCGGACCAAGTTGTCGGTGTAAACTAGGCTATTGAGGTGCATTTTTCTGTGTCCAGTTTGATCCTAGTTGTTTCCAGTATAGTATCAGGTGCTGGTGGCAGGGGCTTGATGACCAACCCCCTTCTGCTGTTCCGACTCCTTTTTTTGAGTTCTACCATTTCTGAGAATCTGATAATTTGTGACATAAAAATTCATTTGTGGTTTTAGAAAAGTTTCCTATTACAGTACAACATCGGGTCTTGTTTTCAGATAATCGGTGAATTATTTTTTTTTGTTAATAATTCCTTCACAATTCCAGCTAGCTATTTCCAATGAGTTCAAGTCGTTCTCGGTTTTAGTTCCCATAAGGGCGGCCAGTGTTTTCTGGATCAATAATTCGTATTCGTTCCTATAGTCTCGAGATTTCATCCTCCAATTTTCTCTCGATTAGGTGACACTTTTTGTTGACTTCTCTGACTGAGATTTTCATAAGATTCATTGAAGTTTCCATTGTTCCAAATCTTTCCAGTAATCTGTGCATCAGTATTTCCATATTATTTGGGGAAATTTCAGGCTTAGTTGTTGTCCTGTTCGATTGAAATGTTGAGGGGGTGGCAGCTCTTCCAGCATAGGTGTTGGTGTTGTTATTTTCTCTATTTGTAGCCATAGTGGGATTTTTGTGGCCTTGATGGCAAGTGGCTCGTTGATTTCATTTGTTTTCAATATGTTGCTGGAGTCTTAGTTGACGTTGTTTCTTCAGCAAATTTGGGTATTTATTGCCTCCGAACCAGTTTGCGGCGTGATCACGCGCTGAGTATAGATGATCACCAGCGCACTTGTGGCATTTAGGGCCCTTATAGCATGAGAGAGTATGTCCAAAACCTTGACATCTGTGGCATTGCGATATTTTGCCTGGTGTAGTCCCCTTACAAATCCAGTATCTTTCTAACTGCCTGGTCCAAATATATTTCCGTTGGTATCAGGTCCATGTCAGTCAGAGCATCTCTTATTTCCTTAATCTCTGATTTGCTATTCAGGCCTTTAATAATTAGATTGTATTTTTTTTGCTCCGGAAGGAGTGTAGTGTGATATTTATATAAGTTGGCATGTAAATATTTTGTAACCATCCTGTGATCCTCGACGCTGGAGGGTGACACCACGATTCTCGATCCAAAACGATAATTCTTCACATTATCCGTACTGTTTCTGACTCCAAACTCCACTAATGCTTTGAAGATCTTCGGTCATTCCTTCATCCCCGTTGTCATAACAGTCGGGGGGATTTTTTGATCTTTTTCGTTCGTATCGATTTTACTTTTATCCGGAATATTCATTTTGATAAAGTCGACAGTATCCTCATTGAACGTTGGTTGCCTTCTTGTTGTAGATTCATCCCCTTATCCACTACAGGAACCAGAAAATCCGATAATTATATTTACATTCTTACTTGCACTTGAAGTTTCATCTTTTTGCACGATTATTCTTTTTGATGGGGAGAAGTTGTCAATGGTTTCTGCTGGTTTGTGCTGGAAAGTCTTCAACTATTTTGGGTGGTCCATTGTTTTTGAACGACGCAATTTCTTTGATCAAATTTTTGTTGGTCTTTTTTGTTCATTCACCATATTATAATAGCGGTTAATTGTTTTCACGTATACTCTACTTTGATTGATTATGGACACTTCGTTATCAGCCACTTGCTTTCTCAGTTTTCCTACTTCAGCAAAGATTATGTCCATTTTAGATATTGATTTAGACGGTGATGGGGTTGCGCTTTGTTTTTGCCATGCATATATTGATTTTCTTCAGAAGTATCATCATCGGTTTCCATCTGTTTTGTGTCAGTGTTTTGAATTGGTATCTCAGGTGTTTTTTTGTCCGTGTTGATGCCAGGTTTTTCATCTGTTTGGGCTGGGTCTGCTTCGAGAGGCGCGGGCTTCCCACATGCATTCCGTTTGATATTAGTATACGGAGGTGAGATTCGTTTTATCCACGAATTTTTCAAGATTTTTGTGAGACAAAAGGATTTTTTTCGGCACTACTCAAAATAGAACTCTGATTGATGTCGATGGTTACCATGTTGAATGTAATATGGGGGCTTTCAGAAGGTGCTGAACTTTCACTCGAGCCATCAATCCGTCGTGAGTTTTTGAGAGGATGTTGCCTTTCCGACTTGCATTTTTTTCTTCCGTTTGCCGCGATCGGCCATGTCATAAAATATTTTTGAAGTTGCCAGATGGTCCTCCTGCAATTTGCAATGAGATTTATCAGTGTTGGACAATGTACTTTAGCTCACTTTGCTTGATTAAATATTAAATCGTATTATGTTGAGAGCGTTCTCGGCACGTGTGCTTGTACTAAGAGTCTTGACTCGAGTCCACGTGCGATCGGTTGCCACTTCCATCCATTTATTATCAATTTTTATTCTACCTCAATACTTAATTTTTTTACCATTATTTGAGTACCTACATAATACTGAACTGAACTTCATCTATGTATACATATTTAATTTTCTTGATTATTATATTGAATCTTTTACATGTGAACATAGTCGACTATGGGGTCAATTATTTAATTCAACCTACTCAACGTATAAGTGGACAAGGTATAAATACCAGATTTTTTCTTATTATCGAGAAGAGGATAATCACCCACTATACGGTTGATTTGAATAGGTAGATTCCCATTTTCTTTACGTTTGTGTTTGATTTCCTCTTCACACTCAAGTCTCACTTTTTTTGTAGGTTCGCTGTTTCCCGTGAATGTTATCAATCTGAAAACAGCGTGGCGCCCTTTTGAAAATATGGATTCAGTTTGTCATTGTGTCGATACCTTGATCAACCAAGACAAATTATCAATCCACACCTAATTGCTCACACGACGAAAAGCTGTCGTATGCTGTGTCTAAAATTGTGACACACTATACCCAAGCAAAAAGTAAATAACCTTATCATTGGAAATAACCATTCTAACATCGTCCGCGGAGAGAAGTTCCGGAAGTACTGTCTCATGAAGGGTGAGAGAGTTTTCTCGGACTGTTCTCATCAGTTTGCGATGCATTTTCAATGTTAATATAGTTTCCCATCATTCCCATCATGATACAATATTTCCAAGAGAGCTGTGCTGGGTATTTCGTAAGAGTACTTGATTATTTATATATTAACAACGGAAACGATGAGTTCAGGGAACTCATGTCAATGTACTTTCATCTTACGTATTTTCCCAGTACAGTATCCTTAACACATGTACGGCATCAAGTAAATATGGCTCATTCCTCTTTTTATTGCGAACATAGAGTTTCTTAAATCATGAAATACAAGCTTTCGGATAGTGAACCGGCAAAATGTTCATTAAAAAAAATGATTTCAAACGTTTTTTGCCATTGAATTTTAGGGAAAGTCACTCTGAGCGTGGGAGGATTGAATCCAGAGAAACAACGGATATCTCAAAAGTTGTCCTCCTTGATATAATGGGGTGCCCTGCGATATTTTGTTATTTAAAATTGCCGTAACCACCTTCACAGTGCTTTTTTTTTATTAAAAAAAAAAAAGATTCTCCGGACAATTTCAAGTAGAAAAGGTACTCCTGACAAAGCACAACCAAGCCGTTTTCGAGATTTCTGATATTCTTCTTCTTTACACGAACGTCTCAAAAAGGTATGTACAGGGTGGGCAACTAAGAATGCGAGGTACTGTATTCGAGAAACTATCCATCGTAGAAAACAAGATTATTATTGAATTTGACAGAGTCTTTGATAAGAAAACGATGATGATAAGTTTTTTTCCTCTTGACTCAACTTTAGATTTTACAGGATTCGCACGGAGGTGAGTTGCTTCGAAACGTCTTATTTTGACTTCAGAAACCTCCCTACACTGCATGAGGGTCGAACGTAGGTTGATCTAGTGGAGACCTTCAAAGTAGTTAGTGGACACTACAAGGGCCCGTTCGAGTTCATTGACAACCAACATCAAAGGGGACATAACAAGAAACTCTGTAAGGAGAGATGCGACGGGCTCTTGCGGAGAAATTTTCTGTCTAATCGCGTGGTCTACAATTGGAATCGACTCAGTTGGAAAACTGTCAATGCATCATCAGTAAATCTGTTTAAAAATAGACTGGAAAAGGAAATGGCTGAGTGGTCTTGATCATTTGTACACTATAGCAATTGATATTTACAAAATAGATGGTTTTACAGTGCCAGGATAGCTATAGACTCAAAACAATAGTCTCGTCGGTTTACTTTTACCGTACACTATTGTAATGATAATAATGAACATATGGGCATGAACATTTGACACTTCCGCGTGAAGAAAGAGAATATTAGGACATTTTTGGTGTGACATGAAAATCTTTCAATGTAAATATCTCGAGAAAGGCTTTTTTGAGCGAACTTTGACAGGAGTACCTTTACTTGTGGACAATGAGCCCATTGTGTGCCTCGGTGCTGTGGTATTCACCATCATCACCCCCAACTATCTACCTTTTCCACTAGAAATTGTCTGGAGAATCTTTTCTGTATTGGAAGATGAAAAAAAACATGAAGTTAAGACACTACTTCATATATTGCTTTGATAGTAATTGGTATTGGGGGTTGGGTATTATGAGAAATTCGATTAAAAAGTCCGTTTTTCTCTGGCCGCTAGAGGGCGTTCTACACCGCATATTTTGTGGTTCAAAATGGCCATAACTATTTTCCCAATGTTTTTTTTTCATATTTCAATAAAGAAAAGATTCTCCAGATATTAATAATGAGAAAGATTGATTTTTAATGCTAAATTTCACAACACTGTATTTCGGAAGCGGTGCAATTTCGGATTGAAGCAAGTTGCGTTAAATCGTCATATTTTTACCTCAGGCGTAGTTATGTGATGTAGTTTTCTCCGCACCTCTTTGAGGCACCCTGTATTTGTATTGTTAGACTTTGTTGCCTAAAATAGCCCCATTTTGACAGTCAACGACATTACCATATTTTTCCAGGGTTTGTACATAAAGGTGTTCCTCTACCGTCTCCTCCTCAAGAAGTCCTTGATTTGTACAGCAAATTCACAGGAGATGTCTATTACTTAGTTCTTTTTTTTGATGCTAAGCGAACTTGGCAATGGCTACCAGCTGACAAACTTGAGCTTATGGGTATCGATCCAATAAAAGATGAAGCTAAGGTACAATCATATGATTAATAGAAAACAGAATGATCGTGATTACTTTTCCTTTTCTATTTTGTAGTCGAATGAGCCACGGAAGCAGTCTGATAGAAAAGCAGTGAAAAAGGCATATGAGAATGCATTGATCTACATCAAGCAAACTGGTGAATCGTTAGAACCGAATACCCAAGACCAGTAGGTGCCTTAAGAATGCCTTCAAATCTACATATAGGAAGTTTCCGCTTCACTGGTGAAAACCTCTGGAGTATACTGAGGAACCATAAAGAAGTACTTTGAGACATCGATGACCGGAAGTGCGTTGTTTCCAAAATACAGGGTTTTGAAGTTTTACAAAAAAATTCTAATTTTTCCTTCTGTTTCGAAAACAGTGTTGATGACATTTTCTCACTATCATTATTGATGCAAAAGCTAAAAGTGTTCATCATGCACATTTTCTACACCTGTCGTCCCACAATTCTCGTACCAGGGCAAAGATGCCTGAATCATTTCTGACGAATCCCACAGTCACCACAATTCTGGCGACTGGGTTATCTCTGGTCGCAGGAGCTACGGGTCATGGCACCCCAGAGAAAAATGTCCAGTTGACCCCTGGACATTTTTCTCTGTGACCTTATTGGCCAAGGGACAAAATCACCCAACTAATACATCGATCGTTGTGGGTCTGGTCCAGATAAGCCTTGATGGCACGCGCCAAATGCACTGGAAAGTCATCGTGCTGCAACCAGATCTCTCTTCGCATCCTTGCAGCAGCTCCAGCAGAACATTTTGCAAAAAAACAAGACAACAATTGTTGTTCTAGAAATCAGGTAGGAACTGATGGCCCAATTCAGTGGTCGCCATAAATGCCTGCCCAATCGGAAATACTGAACTTTTGCTGATTTCCTCGGATGTACTCTAATACTACCTACTCTACAATGTTTTTCTACATATTCAAATTTGGTATTCAATTTTTTTTTATACAGCACACATGTAGTCAAGTCGTGGACTAGACAAGTTAAAACCTTCAAAAAGCTGCATTGTCGCCTGTATTTCATCAAAATCGTTGAATACGTTTTCAAAACCAAGAGATAAAATCGATTTTTTGGTAAAACAACAGCCTATATTTGGGTAATGACGCACTTTGAGCCATCGGTGTCATATCTCAAACTCTATTATAAAACGGGTTGTCAGACTTCCATTGCCTTGAGCTTATTACTCTTAGTATGAAACAGATTTTCAGACTTCCATCGTCTTGAGTTTAGTGTGTCACAAATTGGAAATCTGAAAACTCGATCCTCTGATAGTGTTACGATTATGGTTTTGACCAGTTGAGCGGGAACATCCTTTATAATTAATTCTTTACTTATAAAACACATCAAAAGTCTGTTATAATTAAATTGATTCTCCTTTAAACAGAATAAGAGACAAAAATGTATGCTTTTTTGACAAAAATATTATAAGGAAAACGACTGTACCACGACATTGAACACAATTTGTAATGATACATTATATAGTTTTCAATATTCAAATATGATCCCTCATTATTATTTTTCGCGCATCGGCCTATTCGGACCACAAGAGATACATTCAATGAGTGTGAGCACCCTCTTACATCAGATCAACCGTTCCTGGCCTTTTAAGAGTACTTGTATGACCAACTTTCCAATTAAAAATGTTATACCTAAATTTTCCCTTTCTAAACCGTCTGTTTGTGTTACACCTGATGCAACTTTTTTCAGTGCTGCGATGCATCTTATTGTATCTGTTTCTTTACAAACATCTTTAGTGCATTGGACTTTAACCTTCTTTTTTTCATGTCAGAATGTATTTCCGTGTATTCTTCTATTTCTTTATCACTAGTCTGTGTTGGTATTCATTGGGCCTTATATTTTCCCATCAATTTTCCTTTCTCTCTTCAATTTGCTCCAAGTAAGTTTTTCTTGAAGACATTCATTTCGATTACTGTATTGCAGGTCTGAGTTTAGCGTATCTACAGAGTGATTCTTTGTTTTGAATGTTTTGAGTTAGTCTGAAGACGGTTGTCATCTTTTGACAACATTTAAAAGTTTTTCAAGACCCTATTCCTGTATAGCTTCACAGAGTTATTCAAACTGGAAAACCCTTTTTATTTTTTCATATTTACTGCTCAAGAAATTCAAGAATATGAGACCTAATTTGAGACTAATCATATAGATACTATAATAAGTAATTTTTTTTTGAATAAAATCTGTCGATCTAGAGTTTTTTGCAATCCCTTTTAGTAACTCAATTTGTTTTTAGCCCGGGATAGAGCTAAAATATCATCTAAAGTGGCCAGCTTTCAAAATGCGCACAAACCTGAGTCCGCCTTCCAGTCGAAATTTATAGTAACCATATTATACAGGAAAGACTCAAAAATCCGATGATGATACGACCATGCCTCAATACTTGAAAGGCAGCTAAACAAATACATCAAGAGAACAGCGCGCATTTGCGGCTATTGTCGTGTCTTCTTCAGTTAGTATTTCAACTCTCGAGCTAGAATTGGAAGGTCATGAGAAAAAGCTGAACAACCAATTTTGATATTCGTTCGAGAGTTAAATATCAACAAAAGTAGCCAGCGTTAAATATGCACAAAAACCCATTTTTATCTTGAGTCTGCCTACCAGCGCATGAATGGATGTTCATAGGCGGAGGCGTTGAAGTCGAAGTCTATAGTGATTATTATATTATGTATAAATGGTGTCCTAACGGTAAGACCAGAAAAAACACTAGAGGGCGTAAATTGCAGCGATTATTAATTTTTGGTAAAAAAGTTTAATGGAGCGGTACTATTTCCTTGAAGGGCCCTTGATCGTCATAAAATAAGCTTGATTTTAGTGAAAACCATATCGCGTTATGTTCAATATCATTATAAGTATTATTATTATTATGGAGATATCTCGATGCGGTTTTCACCAAAATTAAGCTAATTTTATGGTGGTTGAGGGCCCGTTAAGAAAATAGTACCGTTCCATTCAACTTTTTTCCACAAATCGAAAAAATTCATAATCACTGCAAATAACGCCCTCTAGTGTATTTGTTTTGAACTAAGAGGTTTAACAAGAAATGTCTTTTGAAAGGCCATTAAATGTTCTTTCAAACAAACAAGGAAATCAAATCGGTTGAACGGTTCAGGAGGAATACCAATTCAAATATTGAAAGATGCATTGGCCTGCCCCTCCATTATTATAAAGGATACGAAAAATGTCATTGAGGGCCGGTTCTACAATTCAAGTATTGCCTTGGAATAAGCAATACTCCGTATAACTTTTCATTATTATGATGTTATATTCAAAGTTAAAGCTCATCGTGTATCTTTCGTCGAGATACAGCCGCTTCGTACCCGTATTCGGACATGTACCCTGTGTCCCATTTTGGTCGAGACTGCAGGGTATCTCAGCTTTTAAAAAAGATAGAGCATCGCGGTTTTCGCGAACCAAACACAAATATCCTATATCGTTCCTTAGATACAGGGGGAAAACGAAAGTTTGCACTTTTTGGGATGCCGCCATATCTCCCACACTGCTTGACATAAAAAAAGTTAAAATTACAGTGGCGTACTTAAAAAAAAAATTGGGATGGTATATGCCACTGCTACATGACACCCTGTATAAAATGTTTTTGGAAAAAATACAACCAAAAATATCAATCGACGTGTCTGAGCGTTTTTTCGAAAACGTCCCCGAGTCATATCGAACTTATTCCATTTGGCTGTTCCACACTGTATAACTTGAAGTAGGAACATGTTCGGTGATTCACAACGGTCCTCTCTCCTTTTTATGTAATGAATGGATGGGGCCATTTTTCTAGTCCTCACAGGGATTGTTCAAGATCTGGGTTTCAAATGTTCTGCTTCAACTCCAACCTCAGCGGATCTCTTGATTGTACACAATTACGTCGGCAACATCGCGATATTGATTAAAAATACTGTTTAACTAATGAAAAAATCAACTGAACATGTCCATAAACGGCCAACGCTTGAAAGGAGCCGAGCGGTGGGGAGACACGGCCAGCAAACTCGCATATCGATTTGGAGGAGAATTTCGTTCACTGCTCGTTTCAGTGGGCTCAGCCGTCTACGGTTGTGTTGTTGCGTTTTTCGCGTCGTTCACTTTGTTTTCTAAAAAAAATGTAGAATATAAATTTCCAATCAACAACTGGTATATGAATTTAAAAAAAAAAAAAACGATTTTTCATTTTTTTACCGGATTTTCTCCGTTGCCAGCATACTTCCGAATGCTCATTTTTTCTCTCATTCTCCACAAGTCTGTGTGCTGACAGTTTTTAGATTGCTTCATTAGTTTAGATAAGCTAAAAACGAAAAAAAAACGCTATTTTTACGAATTTATTGCGCAAAATAAAGATAAGGTACGAAACAGGATCAGGCTCAAGAGAGCTAGAGGAGGGGCTAGGGCTCACAAAAAAGCGTCTAGTTTTGGGATTTGTTGTAATAACTTCTGCTTCTTTCCGTTCTCTAAATTGAGCACCGCTCAGATTCTTAGTAGCATGGTTAACAATAACTCGATAACGTTGAGAAAAGCGTTTAGTAAACAAAGCAAAACGACCAGACAATTTACACTCCAGCGCCACCATGCCAGAACGGGGTTGCCACAGATTTCCGATCTTTGGCGAATTCTTTGACTTTCTTAGTATGGCCACGTAATTAGGCAATGTACTATACAGGGTGTCCCATAATAAGTGGACGAAACTTCAGCCCTGTATTTATCGTCAAAAATAACTTAATATTATAACCATATATCGGCAAACGTCTCCTAAGGGAGCTATTCCTCCTTAAAGAAAGACACCTGAGGATGGATTTTTCCAGTTATTTCCGAAACGGTTTGAAATAAAGTTTTGAAACTTTGGAATCATATTAATTTGAATATGCTGAAATATGAATTTAGAAATTTGATCACTTGGTCAGAGGAGTATCATTTGGAGGCGGGGTGAGTATGAAAAATCAACTGAAACTTTTTTAAAAATTATCATTCGTTTTTTCTGTAGAAATAACAAAAATCTAAGGTCTTTTCCGCAAAAAAGTTTTTCCGGGTTTGTATCGCTAGGACGCTCCATTTTCGAAAAAAAGGAATTTAAAAATTACGGTGGATAGTAGTCACAATAATCATTATACAGAGTGTTTTCTAAAAATTGTTAAAACACTTTTCTAAGGTATTTTCATGAAAAAAAGTTCATATAAATATGCTTTCTAAGGGAGCTATACTTTCGAAAATCTTGAGCAAAAATCGTTTTCAGGGTGCCCTATTTGAAGGGTCGTAGCTTCCTTAGAAAGCATTTTTTGACAAATGTTTATGAACACTTTTTTTCATGAATAAATACCTCAGGCACTCCACGAATGTTGACCAATTTTCAGAAAACACCCTGTATTATTATGACATTGTGAATATCATGCAGCGTAATGTTAAAATTCCTTTTTCTCGAAAATGGTGCGTCCAAGACGACCTTCTTTGCGTACAAGTTTTTGTGATTTGTGGAAAAAAAGACGAAATGATGATTGATAAATATGTTTCAGTTCATTTTTCATACTCATGCACCCCCCAAATGATACGCATCTGACCAAGTAATCAATTTTCTGAATTCATTTTTGAATTCGGCATATTCAACTTAGTAGAATGCCAAAGTTTCCAAACTTCGTTTCAAACCGATTTGGAAATAATTGGATAAATTCATTCTCAGTAGTCCCCCTCTGAGGTGGCGTAGCTCCCTTGGCCTAGCTGATGGGATAAAGTTGGGTTATTTTCGACCGATAAATACAGAGCTGAAGTTTCGTCCACTAATTATGGGACACCCTGTATATCGTGAGTCGATCCAGTGACTCTTAAAATTAAGTAGAAACCTGTAATGATGATGTAAAATAATAGATTACTGGATAGGTATCTGAATATTGTACTTTTGTAGTATGCTTATTAATTTTTGTTCGAATTTTCTCTTCGAGCTTATATTTTCCCAAAATTTTGCGCCCGAACACCAGAATGTTGCGCCCCCCAGCGCCCGAAGCCCAGACTGTTTAGGCTTTTGCTATAATACGCCACTGGTAAGTAGATTAAAAGTAAAAAAAGCCTAAACAAACCAAAAGAATACTTATCATCACATTCATTGAAGAATCAATGAAATAATAAATATTAGATTATAATCATGTATATTTCTCTTGTCTGTCAAAGCTCCGTAGTTAGCTTTTCCATAGGAAATAAGGAAAATATGTTTAAGCTTTATTTTAATAAGAATCACGAACTTACTAATAATTTTATCATGATGGATTGTTCTTATTTTTGTTAGTTCGGCGCTTTGGAAATTTACAAATATTGTGTTTGCCACGAGCAATAATAATGTTTGCATGATTAGTTTAAAAATGTGAGTGTGTGTTATTGTATTTCGTTGGGTGCGTTAAGCATCAATCACGTCTCACCATTATGTTAATATTTATTAATTAATGAACGTTTCAACTGCTAAGAATTGAAGAATAAAGTTAGTTCAATAACTAGTTAAACTGGATTGAAGTCACCAAGCCCATCGATATGCTGATTACGCTAATTGCCGCGAAGTATTTTGTTGATTTGAGGGGACGACAAGTATCACTTCAACGCAGCTCTCATTTCCCAGTAAACATCTATCGTATAACTCGTGATATGATATAACGCTAAACCAAAAAATGCGGATTATCCATGTTCTTTCAAGAATATTGAATCTGAACGGAACGGACCCCTCATTTTGCTGTGAGTATAAGGCAATGATGTGACTCGCTTCTAGTTGTCAGTTGAAGTCTCGTGATATTTGACCACAGAATAGGCGTTGACGTTCTTGTCGACATCCCAATGAGGAGCATTCCGAAATTCTACTGCGAATTTTCTCGGTTCTTTCGGTGAAGCGGTAAATATGTGAGCGACACCCGAGTACCTACATATTCAAAATCAAATGATCGGAAATGAGTTCCGTCGAGTTTTGTGCTAGGGTACTTGGTAACTTAAATATATTTTGTAAGAGGATAAGTTAATAGTTTTAAAGAGTTGGTTTTGGTTGGTGTGAGTAAGATTTGGCTAGTAAGGGTTACTTTTCCTAGTTTTCCAGTTAAGTGAGTTATTGTCATGAGATGATGATTTTTTTCGAAATTTTATTGGATTTTCCGCAGTTTTTTTGTAAAATTAGGACAATATAGAGCTACTAATTTGTCTCATTCACTAGGAAACTTTGAAATTTGTGCTGTGTTGAAGTGATACTCCTTGATCCCATACTTACACACAGTTTTTGTCTGTATCTAGAATCTAGATAGAAGTTATTGATTATAATCAAAATATCTAATAAGTTATGGATGAATATGATATAATTGTTGTCTCAAGCTTCTACTATTACTGACTATGGATTTGCTCATTTTTTGGAAATATAAAAAATAATATATGATTATCAAGTACTCATGCCATTGATTATTTTTGAATTAACCCACGGCCTGTAATAATGTAGTCAAAATTAAAATTGTGCAAAAAAGTCGCTCCTCCACATAATGGCCATGGTAACGTCACAAGGTTCATTTCTTATCTTCGTCTGGTGCTCATGACTGCAATGAGAAAGAAAGAGAGATGATTGCTGTTAGGACCGCCCCGTTCTGGATTATGTAGTGAAGTGGTCGTTTCCGCGCGATAAAACAATCAGTGATTGAGTATATTTTTGAGTATTTTGATAACATTTTTTTGCTGATGACTCAAATATTGGTTAAAAGTTGAAATGCGTACATACACAGTGACCTATTTGAAATCGGGCCACCTTCATAATCTTCTTTTTTTTTTTGAAATGTAGAGAGGGAAAAGGCGTATTTTGAGGCCATACGTCGCCCAGTTTTTTCCAAAAACCAAGGCCCACTAGAGCATATTTAGAGGCTGAACAATCCAGAAAACATATTAGCGATTTTTTTAGAGAAAATCTGACTACGCCACTGGATTTTTCATTCCCTGGAATGGGTCTGTACCGAATTTCATGAAAAAATATTCAATTCGAAAATATTATTTCTGTGTGTAATTTTTTTTCTATTTTTTTTTGTCAGCCTCGTTTGTCTGCTTTCATTGTATTTTGACATGAGAATATCTTTTAAATGTTTATATTTAATAATTTTATTCTGATAGACTTGCTATCGTAAGAGTTTCGAGGTAAAATACTTCATGGTGCATAATAAAATTGATCTTCAATTTTCAATATTTTTTCATGAAACTTGGTACAGATCCATTTCAGGGGATGAAAAATCCAGTGGCGTAGTCAGATTTTCACAAAAAAAATCGCTAATATGTTTTCTGGATTTTTCAGCCTCTAAATATGCTCTAGTAGGCCTTGGTTTTTGGAAAAAACTGGGTAACGTATGGCCTCAAAATACACCTTTTCCCTCTCTACATTCCAAAAAAAAAACGTCAAAATCGATCAATAAATTAAAAAGTTATGAGGGTGGCCCGCTTTCAAATGGGTCACTCTGTTCATGACAACAGATCTATCAGTCTAAAGGTAAGAAGGCAAGAATGCCCAATAATTAAGGTTTTTCTTCTCTCTCGAAAGTTGCATTAATTTATAATCGAATCCACTGGGTCCTCAAAACAAGAATGTTCATCATGAACAGCTCTAGAGATTTGCACAGATGTATAATGGACTGCTCTATTACATTAGAATGTGCAATTGGTTAACAAAAAAATGTATGAAAAATATGTTTGTTCGTTATAATGAATACCCTGTTGCCAGCTGAGAACTTTTGCCACTTATCTTATGGTACCTCCCGGACTAATACAGAGTGTCGTCATTCAAGGGTGCAACATGATATGGGATATCTTTTTATTGATTGCACAACCAAAATACAAATATTACCGAAAGTTGGGACACGTTCGAGAATTTTATTGGATGCACTTTGAATGGTTGCAACTCAAACTCATGCAGGGAAGGTCAAAAAATATAAAAAATTGTACAAGAGTAAATAAGTACTCTTAATTCAAAAAATTAAGCAAAATGTTAAAAAGAAAAGTTGTTCAGATTCAAAATTTATGTCTAGATTCCAAGAATATGGCGTCCCAGAAAGATTTCTTTGGTTTTCAAATCATTCATTTCCCCTTTTGTCCGAAAGAAGATCGAGAAGCACAATGCAACCCTGTGGTTACAGTGCATCCGTATTTGCATTGTCGGTATTATATGCCATTGTCAAAAATCGGTCAAATACGGATGCACTCTGACCATAGGGTAAGGGTGACATGCGTGACATACATGTTTTTCATTATCATGATTATTTTTTTATAAATGTATTTTTTCCTATTTTCAAGTTATATGAAACAACGCACTGTGCGAATATCACCTTTTTTGTAATGTGGTGGCAATGTATGTAGGTTGTTAGATATTGCATTATAAATGATTTTCTATTCTATTCTATGTACCTATGTCATAGAGGACAAACATGTATGACGCACGCACATGTCTGACAAATATGTTTGCCAGTCTGTGGTTAAAATATCGCGTAGGGAATACTTGCACGACATACATGTCCTACCTACATGTATGACTTACCTTATAATGCCCTTAACACTGTAACACTTCATTTGAACAATTTTAATCATATCACAGATTAGTTCATTTCTCCACTGTTAAATTTATCAACTCTTTTCTGGGCTGATTTCCAATTAAAATCCCACATTTTTGAACTCATACAAATTATTGATCGCCGAAAGAGAAATTGTCATTTCCTAGGATATGTTTGAAAAACAATGTATGGGAATGTATGACTGTATGAGTATGAGAAGGATCTTTTCCAAATTGTACCAACTACATCGCATGCATTCCTGTTTATCCGGGGCAAACATGCGTTACCCGAACAGCGTCGATCCAGTATGGATTGGGAGATTGTAGTTTGGAAAACTGTTTTGGTTGATTGAAACATTGGAGTGTGTCAAAAATTGTTGATTTTTTGTTTCTCTTGACGATCGGTGTTTCCCCACATTTCACTTGGAGTTTGGCTAATTGCGCATCTGTGCCGACCAGGCAGTTCCGGCTACACATGAACTTGGATGATGATGAATGGAGTAAATTTGAATTCACATAATCCTGCATGGTCTGTCAATCACAAATCATTTTAAACTGGTCTCACAAATCAATTTTTCTGGGTCATTAGCTGTGTATAGTTGATGATTCAGTTGAATAATCTTTTAATAACATGAAGTTTTGAATTTTAGTTAAATTTTCTTTTACATAGATTTTTGTATTTCCGTAACTTTAGTACTAGTAAAATTATAAGATTAAACTAGTAACTGGTATTGCGTTTTCTTTGTTTCAAGTTTTTCCATATATGACCAAAAGCAGAAGTGTAGTGGTGTTAAACGATTTCCGAATCAGTTTTTGGGGGGGGGGGGTGACAACCACAGCATCCCATACACCCTCATAATTGATATGGATATTTCTCACTTTTTTATAATCAGGTGATTGTTCTAATAAACCGCTCAACAAATGTAGAGGAACTGTAACTTTTGTTGTGCAAATGATATACCGAGGCAGGCTATTCTGGGCAAAGTCTCAACACTTAGCTTGACTTTGAAATGAAATGAAAATATTTTCCAATCAAAATAATATCAAAGAAACAAGTGAATATAGTTCTGGAGCACGATGGACTGGAATCTGTGTGTGCCATATAGCTAAGGTATATGGTATGTGCACGTTAAGATTATGATAATTTGCTAACCTACAAAAATTAATTTTTCTTAAATTACATGAAAGATTTATATACAGGGTGTCCCGCGAAGTAAGGGACAAAATTTCATCAAGTGTTTTTCAGTTGAATCTGAGTTGAAAATATCTATGAAAATGGGAGTTTCTTGACATGCGAAATTCGAATTTGTTCTTAGTATGGCTCTAACCTGTAACCAGCCATAACTTTTTTGGGCGTGCCTACCTGTTGCCGAATGTACTCCGGTCACCAGCGAGACAAGCTTTCATGAAACAGAGTCAGAACGAATACCTTTATCAATCTAAAAAATTATTGTTATAATTTAAAGTTGTGTAGTTGTGTAGTTGTGTTAAATACAGTCCACATAATCATTGAAGCTAAGGCATCAACATTTGGTCCTACGGTCCGCATGAGGATAGAATTCAGCTGGTGCCGATGAATTCAAGCAGCCAACACAAGTGTACACAGATCATGGCACTAATTTTGTTGGAGCAAACAGAGAATTGAAAGAACTTCAAATTTTTTGAATGAGAATCAGAACTCAATTAGCGATTTTGTCAATAATGAAGGTTTCATTTGGAAACTTAATCCTGTCCTAGCACCACATTTTGGTGGGCTGTAGGAGACAGGCGTGAAATCTTCAAAACATCTTTCAAAGCATGTCAGTGCAAATTCAAATTTCACTAGTGAGGAGTTTTGTGAAACTTTTCTGTATCAAATTGAGGCAATACTTAATTATCGCCCTCTTTTTTCCTTATCTACTGATGCTCTTGATCCTTATCCTTTAACTCCGGCTCACTTTAGAATTTGAAGAACCATCACATTACTTCTTGAACCAGACTTTTAAATGGAAAAGAAGTCAAGGTTATCCTCATATCAAAAGGTGGAGAAAACCAGACAACATTTCTGGTCTAGATGGTACAAGGAGTACGTGTCGGAGCTTCAGACTAGAGTCAAGTGGAAGACCGAATCAGGATTGGTGAAGGAGATTAAATATGACAAACTTCCTCCAATAAATTGGCGATTGGGTAGTTACCAGACCAGACTGATTCCAGGCAGAGGCTTATTATTACTCAATTCTTTTGACGAAGATTTATTTCCCAAAAAAAAAGAAAAATGTGGTGAAGTGAATAATCCTCGTTAGAAAGATTGAGTAAAAGCTCATTTTGAAGATCTTCTGTCCCTCATCATATCCTCTTGTTTTGCAGAAGTTAACTCTTACAGGTAACGGACAGCAGAGGGCAAAGGGCCTTCAAAATAAGGAATCACTTCTTAAATCTTGAATGGAAAGAGATTTTAGGGGTGTATCTCACCTTCTTTAAGGGGTAGCAGATAAGGGTGGGATCTCAGATTAATAAACAATTGTTAATCTGAGGGTGGGATAATGCAGTAATACACATTTTTTTGTTCTCACTTCGTTTTATAGAAACTGTTTTGAGCGTTTTTTCAATTAGTTTTTCGTTGCTAACATATGACCATTGCAAGTTTTCAAATTGTCAAATTGTGGTTTCGCACCATTTTCACAGCCTAGTGGCAAAAAATCATTGCTACCGGTCATATATTTCATGCTTCCCACTGTCCCAATTAACCCCACTTTTATGCCCCAAATTACCCCACCCAAGAAAATAGCTTGTTAAAATTCATTTTATATATCTTCACGATATTTATGTTGAGTCATGCACAGTCAAACAATATCTTATAGTTCAAGAGGAAGTGAAATGTTTTTGTACATACTTATTTTCCCATTCGGTGTAAATGAATGGATGACTTAGAGACAAAGATAAAAATGTTTTAGAGGCTAAAATGTCTGGATGGATTTAATAAACTGACAAAAATATCATTTATTTTTCAGTAATAAAATATTCAACATTACCCACTAAAGTGGACATGAAGTTTATGAGAACAGCATTATCCATAGCAGTTTTTTAACGGTTGAATAATTGGTCCGTATTTTTATGAAGGGGGCATTGAATGGAGAAAGGTATTAAGGTGTTCGAACAAATCGCTGGGTAATTTGGTCTGGATGAGCCTGCATACAGTGTGGTTATTTAAGTGTGCAATAAAGGGTTTTTTTTTATTAATGGCAGAATCAAATTTCAAATATTGCCGAAAGTTGGTGCATATTCGACAATCTTATTAGAAACACTAAGAATGGTTGCAAGTCATAAATAATACGCGGTAGGTCAAAAAATATAAAATTTGATGAAGTACCCTTATTTTGAAAAATTTAGCAAAATGTTATAAAGTTGTTATAATAGTTGTTCAGAATTGATAACTTTCAATTCCTTAATACTAAATATGTACAGGGTGTTTCCGTATTTCGTCTGAACATCCCAATTTTTTAAGATTATGAAGAAGTTGAAGTGATGTTGACATGATCAAGTGCACTTTGTATCAGAGCATGCTTTACATTGAATCTTATGTAAGATAATTGAGTGCTCCCTTTTTTATGCCAAGTATAGTATATATTTAAAATCAATCCTTTTCCAAGCAATCCAAGCTCTTCTAACGTAGGTTTAGGTACTCGGTAGGTAGGTAGATATACAAAAACAGCTTAACCAAACATCAACTTGATAAGAATACTCAATATGTTATTTTTGAAATCACAACAAAAATATCATTCGCTTTGGACAAAAAATATCCAAAATTTGGCACTCATTCATGAAAAACTTTACGCTCAAAAATAGATCAAAAGAGACTAAAGAGAGATTTGTTATGAAAATAGCAAACAGCTCTGATCATCTGACCGTTGCGCCGGACCAAAATCGATGCAGTATGCACATTCAGAGATTCAGTTTTGAATGAATAAACTTAACTTATTCCCTATTTTTATCTAAACATAGATGTTGCCTTTTTCCCATTTTGGAAAACAATGTTATCAATCCATCTGGCAAGAGTGGCAAGTCTAATTGCACGCCATATCCAGACCAACTTAGAAAACACCGACAAAAAAGCCTTTCATCTTAACAAATTCAACAATAACTCTCAGCAATCATGACCAAAATTATTCTAGGTATACTTACCCACGACAAAATCAAAATGAAAACCTCGAAAAACACACAAGAGAAACACAAAACACATTCACTGAGACGATATAGCGTCTCCTTCGCCGAAAACATTGGGAAACATTCGACAAAATGGCCGATCTGATCTCATTCGTCTTTTCCGGTGTTTGAACTGCGCAGGCACATGGTTGTGGCAACCAGCCAATAGAAATTCAACAAACCTTGGATGAAAGAGCGCGGATTTCAAGATACATGTATAGAGTCAAGATTATGATCAGTTTTTTAACACATGAGAAAATGACATATATGCATCTTGAATTGTGTTTACGTGAAATATTGCAATAAAAATTAAAACATAAACATCACCAGAAATGGTCGGCAAAATGACGAGATCAAAATGACGTCAATAATGTGTCAGTGAAATCACGTGAAAATGTCGTCAGTAATTGGTCGAATGACGTCTATCGACCAGAAGTCACCAGATTATGACGTCATTTTGACGAGGTTCTGCGGACTGGGGGATATATTCAATAATATCAATTTATTAATAATACTAATGTGTTCACTTGTTATATTCGTTGTTTTAGATTATTGGAAGGATAAAAATTAATAAACATTGTTCAAACAATCATTGTAGTCATAGATTCTGAATTTGGCAATACCAAAAAACCAACTTTAAAACTCAAATATTTTGAAAGCGGCTGGAAGGAATGCATATTTTTGAGATCAGAAAAATAATGTCTATTTGTTTATAAAATAATATATAGTGTGTTCCATATAAAAAAATGTAAGTTGTGTCTGTCACACTTTTCTCGTGCACACGGAATACAATTTTTTTTTTCTGGCGGTTCATGTTAATACCTACCAACTTTGTATTTGAAGTCCCTATCTATCTTGCATAATAAGCGAGTTAGTCTGCAGACGAAATATACGGAAACACCCTGCACATATAAAATGAAAATTTTTAAAAATTAAAAGTCAATTCAACAAAAATGCTTGAATTTGAAGAAAGTTACGCGAAGTTGATTTGATTTTGATCAGTTTGTTGATGTTGTTAGGGTGAATATTGAAAAAAAGTTTTTGGAGAAATGATTAGGTAATGATTTTCAAAACAAAAATAAATTTTGCCTGGGACGCATTGTTCTTGGTATTTAGACATAGCTTTTAATTCTGAACAACTTTTTTCTACAACATTTTGCTGGATTTTTTTTAAATAAGGGTACTTTACTCTTGTACAATTTAATATTATTTGACCCACCGTGTATGCAGTGGCGTAGCCAGACAATTTATAAAGGGGGGGGGGGTTTGGGTTCGGGCAGGTGGGTCACAAGCTCGAATTGAGACTGCATGAGAGCCGCAGGCGAAAAATTTGGAGGAATTTTCCTTTCTAATGAATTTTCCAAGAGATTGTAAGACTGCTATTATTTATCATTCAAATTTAAATGTGTTTTTCGATGAAACTTTTTGATCAAGGGGGGGTTCTGACCCCCAAACCCCCCTTGCAGCTAAGTTTATCGAACAGGCACCAATTTTCGTCAATGTACCTATTTGAATTTTGGTTCTGCAATTAATTTAAAAAATCCCACATGTTGATATTTGGAGTGTGTGGCCTCACTGTATATGAAGCAGTCCAGAAGTTGGACACTATAGTTTTTTACTTCGATTTTCATATTTTTTTGCAATCCTCCCCATGTTCGAAAATTCAATACTGCAGACTGTACCGCATCATAACGTTCACTCTGCAACCACGTGGTGCCGTACGCACTTTTTGGCTGCGGGTTCACCTATTGCGTCGACTTTGTTAAATGTCTTCTTTTTTCGTCATCTCCCAATAGCCCCAGGCGTCCCAATAACCCCGTTCTACGGTTCATTTAAATTTCCAAAGCTACATTATGTTTATAAATTAATGAAATTTAGTTTTGGGAATTTAAATGTTTCTTATGGATATTATTTACACAATAAAATTTGTAGAGATACGTACAGGGTGATTCATTTTCAGAGTCAGGGTGCCAGTTCTCGTAAACTATTCATCGTAAGGGCTTGCGGCAAAAAATTTTATTACTAAAACGACCAAGAGAAAAACCTGGAAAATATTTTCAAGTTTCTGAAATGGTCACTAGGGGGCGTAACAACCAACACCAAGTAGAAAAATATGATTTTTATGAAATTTTGCCCAATGAAAATATATCGATGAGCTCATTTTCGGATTTACTGACTATTTACCTACACTTTTTGTCCAAAACGTTTTTTTCTATCTATCATAATAAAGTGGTGGGGGAAGTTCAATTGTTTTATTAAACAAACGGAGATTTCTCCCGTTTCGCTTGACCGATTTAAACGAGCTTGGACTCATATGAAAAAGCATGATCTGCACTCCAAAACACTTTTTTGGTTTTGAATTTTTGACCTTCGCCGTGGCCGCTAGATGGCGTTAACTGAAATGGTAGCATGTTTTTGCGTTTTTTCCAAAAAAATCAAATGTAATGGTATATTCATTTTTATATATTTTAAAAGGGGATATATTTTCCTATAAAAAAAAACAAAAAAATTAATGATTTTTTTTTGTCTTTTTTTTTATTTTTTTTTTTTGATTTTTTTATTTTTTTTGATAGGAAAATGTATCCTTTTTAAAATATACAGGGTGTTTCCTAAAGATTGGTAAAAAATTCGTTGTGTGATTCCTGGGGTATTTTCATGAAAAAAAGTTCCTATAAACATTTGCCGAAAAATGCTTCCTAAGGGAGCTACGCCCCTTTAAATAGGGCACCCCGAAGACGGTTTTTCCTCAATATCTCCGAAACCTTACATACAAAAATCATGAAATTTGGTTCATCATACAAACTTTTAATGCTGAATGAGAATTTGAGCTCAGAATTTCAAAATTTTAATCAGGGGCGTACCAAAAATACCATTTAAAAAATTGGATTCTTTTAACCTTTAACCCCGCCAGTATGGTACGCCCCTGATTAAAATTTTGAAATTCTGAGCTCAAATTCTCATTCAGCATTAAAAGTTTGTATGATGTACCAAATTTCATGATTTTTGTATGTAAGGTTTCGGAAATATTGAGGAAAAACCGTCTTCGGGGTGCCCTATTTAAAGGGGCGTAGCTCCCTTAGGAAGCATTTTTCGGCAAATGTTTATAGGAACTTTTTTTCATGAAAATACCCCAGGAATCACACAACGAATTTTTTACCAATCTTTAGGAAACACCCTGTATAAAAATGAATATACCATTACATTTGATTTTTTTGGAAAAAACTCAAAAACATGCTACCATTTCAGTTAACGCCATCTAGCGGCGACGGCGAAGGTCAAAAATTCAAAACCAAAGAAGTTTTTTGAAGTGCAGATCATGCTCTTTCATATGAGCCCAAGCTCGTTTATATCGGTCCAGCGAAACGGGAGAAATCTCCGTTTGTTTAATAAAACAATTGAACTTCCCCCACCACTTTATTATGATAGATAGAAAAAAACGTTTTAGACAAAAAGTGTAGGTAAATAGTCAGTAAATCCGAAAATGAGCTCATCGATATATTTTCATTGGACAAAATTCCATAAAAATCATATTTTTCCACTTGGTGTTGGTTGTTACGCCCCCTAGCGACCATTTCAGAAACTTGAAAATATTTTCCAGGTTTTTCTCTTGGCCGTTTTAGTAATAAAATTTTTTGCCGCAAGCCTCTACGATGAATAGTTTACGAGAACTGGTACCCTGACTCTGAAAATGAATCACCCTGTACAAATAAGTATTCCTCTGTTTTTTGATGCAGTGTATTATTATATAAATAAAATTTGGAAAATGTCTTGTATCAATATGATATTCGGCAAGGTATAAAATCTTTTGATCTACTTTACTTTTCACGTGATGTCAACGTCACACAGCTTCAAAAATTGAAGTGACAGGTCAAAAACTAAAACAAATTAACAAAAATAATAATAAAATTCTTAATTCTCAAATATCAGTCTTGATTAGGATCATGGAAAATTAAGATCAAGGTTGATATTCATTAAAAATTGAAATTCTCTAGAAAATGATAATAAAAAAACAAGATTTCCAAAGTTTCGAAAAATGTGAATGATTGATTTTTCTCGATTCAAACGTTTAGCTATCTGTTTGCTGTATCATCCACTTGTCAGTGGCGGATAATGTTCACATAACCCATGAAAACTAAGACCGATCATCACTGATATGAGTTAGTTTAGTAGTCCTCTTAAATCACATTGTTTTTGAGCCTTTATATTGAAAAAATTAAGGCTCAACTGATTCCATGAAAAAAATTGGCCTACATTGCGTGCCCGACTTTTGAACCTTTATAAAAAACCGCTTCTCTGAGAAGCCAAGGCTTTCGGATGATGGAGATAAAACGTTATTATTTTCCCAGTATTCAGTTTATTATCTGAATTTTGTTCATGAGGAGGTGCAAACATATGTTGATATAATGAGTAACCAAAGTATTGTTTATATCTATAGTTTAATATTTTAAATAACAAAAGTATACCCGAAATGGGTTAACAATGTAATGGAACATAAAAAAATGTTTCTAGAATTTGTAGATGTACAGTTGTTTATTTGTCAATAAGCAGACAATTTTTCGAAATAACTTACAAAAAAATCACTTAAGATACAATTTAAGAGGATTCGGCAAGTTTCTCTGCCTTTTGAACGACTTCCTCAATTGGCCCAACCATGTAGAAAGCAACTTCGGGAAGATGATCATAATCACCACCCAAAATCTTTTGGAATCCCTGAGAAAAAAACATGTTTTCACTTGTCTATCTATAATCGTTATTTATTTGTACCTTGATTGTTTCCTCAAGAGGGACAAGTTTTCCAGCGTGACCAGTGAAAACTTCAGCAACCTGGAAAGGTTGGGACAAGAAACGTTGGATCTTACGGGCACGTGCTACAGTCAATTTGTCGTCTTCAGACAATTCATCCATACCCAAGATGGCGATGATATCCTGAGGTCAAAAATATTTAGTTTTAAAAAAAAAGTGATGTATCAAAACCTACCTGCAATGATTTGTAATCTTGCAAAATCTTTTGTACACCACGAGCAATGTCATAATGCTCCTGACCAATAATGTTGGGGTCCATGATACGAGAGGTAGAATCAAGGGGGTCGACAGCTGGATATATACCCAATTCAGCAATTGCACGAGACAGCACAGTGGTGGCGTCCAAGTGAGCGAATGTAGTAGCTGGAGCAGGGTCAGTCAAGTCATCAGCAGGTACATAGATAGCCTAAGGAGCCCAAAATGATTGAATATATCTTTTTAATGTAGAATTCACACCACGCCTTACCTGCACTGATGTGATAGATCCCTTCTTTGTGGTGGTAATTCTTTCCTGCATAGTACCCATGTCAGTAGCCAAAGTGGGTTGGTAACCTACAGCAGATGGAATACGACCCAACAAGGCTGATACTTCGGAACCAGCTTGAGTGAATCTGATAATGAAGGTTACTAATAGGTAATGTCAGAAAATGGTTGAATTGTACCTGAAAATGTTGTCGATGAAAAGCAATACATCTTGACCTTCTTGGTCACGGAAATATTCAGCTACAGTCAATCCAGTCAAAGCCACACGAGCACGTGCACCTGGAGGTTCGTTCATTTGTCCGTATACAAGAGCTACTTTAGAAGTCTTATCTTTCAGGGAAATGACGCCGGACTCAATCATTTCATGATACAAATCGTTACCTGTATCAAATGAACCGATGTTAACAATGAAAAAGATAAATGAAGAAACCACTATACCTTCACGGGTACGTTCACCCACACCAGCGAATACTGAATAACCACCATGAGCTTTAGCGACGTTGTTGATAAGTTCCATGATCAATACAGTTTTTCCTACGCCAGCACCGCCAAAAAGCCCAATTTTACCTCCCTTGGCATAAGGAGCAAGAAGATCAACGACCTTTAAAACCAAATTTGATATAATTTGTTTCATTTCTCGATAGTTCTCACCTTGATTCCTGTTACCAGAATTTCTTGCTCTACACTCATCTCTACGAATTCAGGAGCTTCGGCGTGAATTGAAGCAAGTTTGTCGGTTGGGATGGGGCCCCTTTCATCAATGGGTTCACCGATTACGTTCATAATACGACCCAAGGTTTCAGCGCCTAAGAAAAAATGTTTAAAAAACTGATCATAGTTATTTTAATGAAATGATTTCAAATTGTTCAGAAGATTGTGGTTAAACTACAGTCCAATATATTTTTGGATTGCTTCATGAAGAATTACTTTACAGTATGTCCCCGAATAGGTGTTAAGAGAGGGCAAATAAAGATACCACAAAAAGTCATTCTTGATAAAAGTTTTTGCTTATTCTTAAAATAACATCTTTCAAGAAAAAGTCTTTAAATATACACAGGCACAAAAAACTAACAGAATCTGAAAATAACTTAGAAGGAACTGCTGATATTTATTATATATTTTTTTTTATTTTTGGACGAAAAAGGATGTGTATGATACGGGACTGGTCAAAAAAATCAACATTGTTATTTTGTGTAGGAGAAAAATGATCTTTATCATACACAGGTACAGGGTCATTCCGTATATATTGACCCAAATGCTAGCGGCGTTATCTATGGAGATATGAAAATTTTGTAAATATGAAAGTTTTCAAAAATCTTATCAAAAAAAAACAAAAGACTACCGGAATGTCAATATTTTTCAACAAGTTTGCAATTTTTTCAATGGAACCCCCTGTATATTACCATATTTTATGAAAGAGCTTATTTTCCTGATTTCAAAAATATACAGGGTTATTCACGTTATTCGACACGAAACATTATGGCTGAAGTATCTGATTTTGAAGAAGTTTTTTTTTCTGGATGGATAGGGACCACCTAAGGCTACATTTTAAAAATATTTTCCTGTTATACAGGGTGTCCCTAAAACACGAAACTTATCAAAGTTGTATTTTTTTAAATGGAATACCTTGTATATTATTTCATTTTTGGTTTGTATGATCAAAATTAAGGTAAGTTTGATTGAGGTTTAATACACCTAAACCTTATGGTTTTTGAAATATCTTCAATTTTGCGAAAATGTAGTATTCATTTTAATGCTTAATTTCTCAGCTGTTTTCTTTTTTTTTAACCAAATCAATAATCAAGTCTACCAATTGATCAAGTTTGATGTCACACTTATGAAACTTTTAATAACTTATACAGTGTCTAAAAATAATGGTTAAATAATCAATATCTTTAAACGGTAATAGCTTGTTTAATTTAAATGGGATACCCTGTATTTTATGTCAACAACAGATGTAGAATTTAATTATCTATCAATTATTATATTACGTTCCTATAGCTAACTTCTCACGTTTTCAAGTAAAGCGAAGAAAAAGAAAAAAATAGGTTTCTCATTTACACCAATAGATGGAGATGCCGTCTCCAAACCCTCGTTAGGAACATTATTTCACCTATGGTATTTTGACAACTTCTATTATTTCCTTAAAGTTGTCAGTTATTAATGGCAACAAATTAAATGGTCAGTATTTCAATTTTATGGACAGTACTCTTTGCCATTATTTTATTTCCCTTGGTCAGTATGATAATAAATGGTCGGTTGAAATAATGAAGGGTCAGTAACATAAAGAAGTGGTCAGTAAAAATAATAAATGGTCAGTATAATAATAAATGGTCGGTTGAAATAATTAACGGTTAGTAATATAAAGAAATGGCCAGTAAAAATAGTGAAGGGTCAGTAACATAAAGAAGTGGTCAGTAAAAATAATAAATGGTAGATATAAATAATCAAGAGTCAGTATCATAAAAAAACGATCAAATAAATTAGTAAATGCCTGGTGAAAATAATGGACAGTCCATAAAATTAATAAAGCGACAGTGAAATAATGAATGGTTGGTCATATATTTTATTTCGTATAAATACAAACATTTTTACAACGGAACGAAACACAACTTAGTAAAGAGAAAACACTCTGCCTTTATGTCATGATGAAGTAGTCAGATAGGTTCCTTTGAGAGGCGGATTTAGTTTGGGTTAGTTTGTGTTGGTAATAGAAATTGATGAAAAATATGCAGCGGCTCGTTGGTTAGCACTAGGTTAACATTACAATTATTATTATATATCATAATTGACGTGTTCTGTATTGGTATTATGTGTATCAAGTTTGGGTTAGTATGAGTTAGTTAAAATTATTACTGACTATTGCATACTGGCCATTTATTATTTCTCACTGTACATTTGTAGAATTATTACCAGCTAAGTCATACTGACATTTCATAAATTTTTACTGACCATTAGAATCACAATAGTGAACATAGAAATACCGGCCAAATAGTACTTTTACTGCTCAAAAATTCCATTTTTACTTATCATTTTTAACAAAAATACTGAGTCTTCTACAATATTATACTGACTGCTTGTGATATTATACTGTACATAATGAATTAAATACTGTTCAGTTTATTACAACCCGTTATTAATTAATATTTTCCATTACTAATCGATATTTTGCGCAATTTGGTTTTGACTTATATGGGGATTTTCGATTACGGAGGTGATCACCGCAAATTGAGTATCTTCATTTCCAGTCGATCCGTTCTTCTTTTGGATAAATTGGCATTTTTTCTACAAAGATCACGAGCTATTGCTAGCACTAATAGAACGATTAGTTATTGAAATATTGAAAATATTAATTAATAACTGACAACTTCAAGGAAATAATAATAGAAGTTGTCAAAATACCATAGGTGAAATAATGTTCCTAACGAGGGTTTGGAGACGGCATCTCCATCTATTGGTGTTAATGAGAAACCTATTTTTTTTCTTTTTCTTCGCTTTACTTGAAAACGTGAGAAGTTAGCTATAGGAACGTATAATAATAATTGATAGATAATTAAATTCTACATCTGTTGTTGACATAAAATACAGGGTATCCCATTTAAATTAAACAAGCTATCACCGTTTAAAGATATTGTTTATTTAACCATAATTTTCAGACACCCTGTATAAGTTACTAAAAGTTTCATAAGTGTGACATCAAACTTGATCAATTGGTAGACTTGATTATTAATTTGGTTAAAAAAAAGAAAACAACAGCTAAGAAATTAAGCATTAAAATGAATACTACATTTTCGCAAAATTGAAGATATTTCAAAAACCATAAGGTTTAGGTGTATTAAACCTCAATCAAACTTACCTTAATTTTGATCATGCAAACCAAAAATGAAATAATATACAAGGTATTTCATTTAAAAAAACACAACTTTGATACGTTTCGTGTTTTAGGGACACCCTGTATTACATGAAAATATTTTTAAAATGTAGCCCTAAAGGGTCCCTATCCATTCAGAAAAAAAAAACTTTGAAATCAGATACTTTACCCATAATGTTTCGTGTCAAATAACGTGAATAACCCTGTATAGTTCGATACCTTTCTCTTTCTGATGAGTCGTTCAGGAAATAATCAAGTTTAAATATGTGTAAAATTAGTATTTAGATCCCGGTTGCCATGGATAAAGTCGCACAAATTAATTAAGTCGTGAATATTTGGTATTATATCTAGAAGATAAAGTTATTTGACCTCCATTTCTATTGATTCAATCTATATGATCACAATTCTATAACTTTTTCCATAGTAAAAGGGATGTGAATTTTGATTTTTAAACATATTTAAACTTGAATATCTCCTGAACGACTCATCAGAAAGGTATTAAACAATATATTTTTGAAATCAGGAAAATAAGCTCTTTCATAAAATCTGATAATATACATTGAAAAAAATGCTACTTGTGGAAAAATATTGACATTTCTGTAGTCTTTTGTTTTTTTTTATAAGATTTTTGAAATGTTGAGATGAATATCCAAAACTTTCATATTTACAAAATTTTCATATCTCCATAGATAACGCCGCTAGCATATGGGTCAATATATACGGAATGACCCTGTGCTTATCTTTTTTCTTCAACGTTTTCCGTCCAAAATTGAAAAAAATATATCATAAATATCAGCAGTTTTCCAAGTGATCTTCACATTTTGTTATTTTTCTTGTCTTCCTGTATATTTTAGGATTTATTTTTCGACAGATGTTATTTTTAGACCAAGCAAAAATATTTATCAAGAATGACTTTTTGTCGTATAACGCGTGTCCAAGATAAGAATGTCTACCATGGGAATTGTTGGAGTTTGAAAGCAAAAATGAACCAAGAAATTATATATGACACCACTCAGACTGGTCAGACAAAGGTATCATAAAACCCTAAAAGATATTTATTTTTCTCAGGCCAAAATATAGATGCGTAGAATGCTATTATGTATATATATTGTAAGTTTAGAGTTTAGATAGTTAGTCGATAGACACCTTCCGAAGTGCCTATTTCTTGAAAAGCTTAAAGGAAATAGATTCATAGACGGATCCCGGTTGTTTTATTTATCCAATAAACCAATAGGTTATGGACCCAGTTTAATCGCAGCGTGAGAAAGTGAATTGTGCAGTTTTCAATTAAAACTTTTGTTGAGTGACTTATCAAGTAGTGTTGAAGACTTATATACTGTTACTGTGAGACTCGAGTTTGTTAGAATGGAAAATCGAAGTGCAAAGCGGAACATTAAGCCATTTGATGGTGAAAAATATAGTGTCTGGAAATTCAGGATAAGAGCAGTTTTAACAGAACTCAATGTGCTGAGTGTTGTTGATTGTGAAGCTCCTTTTCCCTTAACAGAAGAGTGGAGAACATCCGAACGAATTGCTAAAGGTTTGATAGTAGAATATTTATCAGACTCCTTTCTTGGGTTTGCGAAGGCAGACAGTTCAGCAAAAGACATTTTGAAAAGTTTGGATGCGATTTATGAGCGTAAAAGCCTTGCTTCCCAATTGGCCCTCAGAAAAAGACTACTGAGTTTAAAATTACAAAGTGATACACCATTAGTACAACATTTCACAATATTTGATGATTTGATCAGTGAATTATTGGCGGCAGGAGCTAAGCTTGAAGAAACTGACAAAGTTTCACATCTTCTACTCACCCTTCCCAATACATATGATGGTGTGATTACAGCAATCGAGACATTATCAGAAGATAATCTGAGTCTGGCATTCGTTAAAACACGATTGCTTGATCAAGAAGTTAAGCTAACGCAAGACAGTCGTGACACTAGCAAAAAGATACTATATTTCGAAAAGAAAACACATACACAAACAAATCAATCTGGAATCCCAAGTACATCAAGACAATTTCCTAAAAACAATTACAAAACCAAATTTAGAAAAAACACCAAATTAAACCACTTGAAGTGTCATCACTGTGGAAGAAAAGGTCATTTCAAGAAAGACTGTATCCATTATAAGAAATCCTTCGAATATATGAATTCACAAAGAAAAAGAACCGTACAAACCGTACAGTTGGATTCGCAGGAGACCAAAAACCAAAGTTTTGCATTTATGCTAGGAGTTCAAAAAATACAGCTGTGAATCAAGGAACAGAATATCATTTATATTGGACTCTGGTGCCTCAGATCATATTATAAATAGAAGTGATCTCAGCAGTCATTTTTCAAATTTACAAAAACCAATAAAAATCTCCGTGGCGAAGAATGGTCAGTTCATAGCAGCAACGAAGATGGGATCACTGATGGTTACGAGCAATCTAGGAATCAACGGATCTCTAGACAATGTCCTCTACAGCCCAGATGTACCCTACAACCTGTTGTCAGTATCAAAGATGCAAGCAGCTGGCATGATCATCATTTTCAACGAAAATGGCGTTGAAATCAGCAAGGGCAGCAAGGTGATCATGAGTGGTAAGCCAACAAACAATCTAGTTTACATAGAATTCACCGCTAATGTTGATTCCATAATTAATTCATCTGCTCTCTTTAGTACAACGAACTCAAACTACGAATTATGGCATCAGAGATTAGGGCACATAAGTAAAAATAAATTTATAGAATTGAAAAATAATCAGATGATCAGTGACATCAATTTAATTAATCATGTAACGCCTACAGATAGTTTGTGTGAAGCATGTATAAAAGGTAAACAAACCCGATTATCCTTTAATAAACAAAAAAGACAAAAGTTATGTTAAAAGGCCGTTATTTATAGTACACTCTGATGTTTGTGGCCCTATCACTCCTTCGGCAATCAATGATAAAAATTATTTTGCTATATTTGTTGATCAATTTACTCACTATTGTGTAACTTATTTAATTAAAAATAAATCAGATTTATTCTCGATGTTCAAAGATTATGTTTCAAAAAGTGAGGCCCATTTTTGTTCAAAAATTGTTCATTTATATTGCGATAATGGAGGTGAATACTTGTCTACTGAGATGAAGACGTTTTGCATGGAGAAAGGCATAAGTTATCACTTGACAGTTCCGCGAACTCCACAGTTAAATGGTGTGTCAGAAAGAATGATAAGAACAATAACTGAAAAAGCTAGAGCAATGGTGAGTGGGGTTAACTTAGATAAAGTTTTCTGGGGTGAAGCAGTATTAACTGCTACTTATTTAATAAATATCTCACCAACTAGGGCTCTTAAATCATTCAAAACACCATATGAATTGTGGCATTCTAAAAAGCCACAAATAAAATATCTCAAAATTTTTGGTTCTACTATTTATGTCCATAATAAAGTGGTTAAAACAAAATTCCAAGAAAAAACTTGGAAAGGTATAATGATGGGGTATGAACCAAATGGATACAAAGTATGGGATGTGGAATCGCAAAAGTTTGTTGTAGTCAGAGATGTTATTGTCGACGAGACTAGTTATTTGCAATCTAGACCCAAAGCTCTAGAAGGAGTTAGTTGTCGGAACACTCCTATTGAAACTGATATTTCTGACTGTATGTCAAAATCAGTGACTAAGTCTCCAAGCTCTGACTGCGTGAACTTGAAACCAGATGTATGTAAATCTGGTGCCCAAACTGATGTTTCTGACAAAACGTCAAAATCAGTAGGGGATACTTATGAATCTCCAGCATCTTCATCTCAAGACATGAATGGTGAAAATGTTGCCTCTGATATTAGAAAAAGTGGTAGATTGAGTAATAAACCTCCTATTAGTTATAATGAAGATAGTATACCTGACTATGTTTTGTGTGCTCAAACAATAATTATAAGTGATATTCCAAAATCCTATCAAGAAATCAAAGATAGGTATGATAGGATAGAATGGGAGCGTGCCATAAAAGCGGAGATAGATTCTCTTTTGAGTAATAATACTTGGACTTTAGTGAATAAACCTGAAAATAAAAATATAGTTGATTGTAAGTGGGTTTTTTGTTTAAAAAATGACGAGTACGGAAACCCAATGAAATATAAAGCTCGGCTTGTGGCAAAAGGGTTCAGTCAAAAATATCTAGTTGATTATAATGAAACATTTGCTCCTGTAGCTAGAATATCAAGTTTCAGATTTATAATCGCTTTCGCCAATCAAAATTGTCTATTAATCCATCATATGGACGTAAAAACTGCATTTTTAAATGGTATATTAAAAGAGGAAATATATATGAAGGTTCCTGAAGGAATTAAAAATGACAATAATCAAGTTTGTAAATTGAATAAAGCCTTGTATGGTTTGAAACAGGCAGCAAGATGTTGGTTTGAGGAGTTTGAAAAGGCTCTTACAGAAAAAGGCTTCAAGAACTCTCAAGTAGATCGATGTATTTATATTTTAGATAGGGGTGATATTTCTAAAAATATTTATGTGATACTGTATGTTGATGACCTTGTTGTTGTTACGGCAAATATTGAAACAATGAATAGTTTCAAGAAGTATTTGATGCATAAGTTCCAAATGGTAGATTTGAAAGAAATCAAATTATTTCTTGGTATCAGAGTTACTCAGAAAAATGATACAATTTCTCTAGATCAGAATGTATACATAGAAACCGTTTTGAAAAAGTTCAATATGCATGATTGTAAACCTGTTAATAGTCCTCTCGAAAGTAAATTAGACTACCTGGAGTTGAATTCTGAAGAAAAGTGTGACGCTCCATGTAGAAATGCAATCGGATGTCTTATGTATTTAATGTTATGCACTAGACCCGATTTAAGTGTGGCTATTAATATATTAAGTAGATTTATGAATAAAAATAATAAAGAAGTCTGGAAATGTATCAAAAGAGTATTGAGGTATTTGAAGGGTTCATCAAATGTTAAGTTAAATTACACAAGGCAGAATTTTAATGAGACTTTAATAGGCTTTGTCGACTCTGATTGGGGGGGTGTCGATGGTACTGACAGGAAAAGTACAACAGGATACCTGTTCCAGTTATATGAAAATTGTACCATAAGTTGGAATACTAAAAGGCAGATTTCAGTGGCAGTCTCTTCAACCGAAGCTGAGTATATGGCTCTCTTTGAACCCGTTAAAGAAGCACTGTGGCTGAAATCTTTAGCTTCAAGTATAAATATCAATATTTCAAAGCCGATTATTATCTATGAAGATAACAATGGTTGTATAAGTATTGCTAAAAATCCAACCAGTCACAAAAGGTCAAAACACATTGACATTAAATACCATTTTTCTAGGGAACAAGTTGAAAAAAAGGTAATTAATGTATATTATCTGCCCACAGGTAGCCAAGTGGCTGATATGTTGACTAAACCTTTAGCATCACCGAAATTCCTGGAGTTCAGAGTTAAAATAGGTCTAGATTAGAATAAGGTATGGTCTGATTAGGTTTTCCTGGGTTTTCCTAATCCAAGCAACAAATGTTGGACCATTATTGTATATATTTCCCAGGGTGCACAAGGAAGGTGTTTGTATATTTAAGTATATTTGAGAATATCTTTACTCAGAGTTGTTGTGCCATGTAACAGAGTTTAAGTTAAGTTTAATACATTTTGGATGCATTTTTGAGGGGGCGTGTTGGAGTTTGAAAGCAAAAATGAACCAAGAAATTATATATGACACCACTCAGACTGGTCAGACAAAGGTATCATAAAACCCTAAAAGATATTTATTTTTCTCAGGCCAAAATATAGATGCGTAGAATGCTATTATGTATATATATTGTAAGTTTAGAGTTTAGATAGTTAGTCGATAGACACCTTCCGAAGTGCCTATTTCTTGAAAAGCTTAAAGGAAATAGATTCATAGACGGATCCCGGTTGTTTTATTTATCCAATAAACCAATAGGAATCATGGTGACCATAAGTGATACGAAGATGGTCAAATTAGAGAAAAGTTGAGCATCTTCAGGGGTGTGTTCACAATTTTTAACCCGGAACTTTCGGCAAATGTCAGTTTCATCTGACAGATGACGTATGGTAAATTATCCTCGTTCACGATTGTTCGACTTGTTATGGTTTATCATAACCTTTAAAATTTGAAAGTGTTATATTATGACTGTTATGGTCATCGAATAATACGAATAAATAAACTTTGTTCTATGATAATAATACAAACATTTTTGTTTTCTTAGGTTACAATTTATGTTTTACCTTTGATTCGGTTTGATAATACCATTTTTCCATCGTCTGACATAATTGGAAGATTGGTATCCGCATCTAGCTTAAGATTGTACGATTCTAAGGACATAATATTCATTTTATAATCAAATCATCACCAGCCCCAACGTACCAACGATCAGCCGAGTGGTTTGTTGTTTTTAGTTTTTGGTTAGGATCACATGTCAATTTGTTTGTACACACAACGCAGGCGCGACAAATCTTCACCAGCTAAAAAGTGGGTTGAAAATTTGATCGCCCGGAGAATATTTACCCGATTTGTGAATGAGTTTGAATGTTACTCGGCGAGAATTGTGAACAGCCGGGAAAGGTCAGAGCGTCGCCGTGCGATCGTCCGACGATATTTGTGAACGCACCCCAGGCCTAACAATATGCCGTTTAGAAAGTTTTAAAATTCCAAATAGTTCCGGAGATATGCCTAAAAAACCGAAATATGCCGATTTCGTTTTTATTTTTTTCTGACGTTATTCAAGGAGTCATGGAAAAAAAAACACTTTCTCATGAGTACTTTTTGAGATCTACGAAACAGCGTAAAGAGATTTTCCGTAAGATGTTCCATCTCGGGGAAACCATCAACTTTATTTTTTTATATGGCGCGTAAAAAGAGTATAACTTGTAATAAATAGCATATTTTAATACGAATATATGACAGAATGACACAATATGATTTTGCAATATTCAAATTGCAAAATGAGTTTTTTTTTATCCTGAATGTTTTGGTGTAGAAGACGGTGAAATGATGGCGCTTAGAAATTGTCAAAATAAGTTTATTGCCATATTATTGACACATAGTTTTCTTGAACTTTGTTCTTGCGTCTTGTTGCTACAGTTTTTTTTTCTGTTACAAAATGGAACGTCCTTTTTTGATTTCTTTGAACATTCTTTATAATCTAAATTAGTTTTTTGTGTTTCCAGTAAATAGTTCTTAGCTGATGTGTTAGATAAATTAACATATGACGTGACCTACCTACGTATATGAATAAAGTTTTAATTTTTTTTAAATCGTCAATAAAGTGATTTCAGTTTAATATTGTGAAACATGAGTAATAATAGCCTACTACACCAAAACATTCGAAATCTAATAAAAACCCATTTTTTCAATTTAAATATTACATCGGTGTATTCGTAATAAGATATTATGCTATTTAATTCAGGGTATACTTTTTTACGCGCCATATAAAAAAATAAAGTTGATGAGGGTTTTTCTGAACGAAACGTCGTACGAACAATCTCTCAACGCTATTTTGTAGAGCTTAAAAAGTGGCCACGAGAAAGTTTCTTTTGTTTTTCCATATCTCTCTGAATAACGTCAGAAAAAAATTAAAACGAAATCGGCAAATTACGGTTTTTTAGGTATAGCTCCGGAACTACTCGGAATTTTATAACTTTCTAAACGGCGTATTGTAAGGCTTGAAAATGCGCAACTATTCTATAATTTAACCATCTTCGTATCTCTTATGGTTTCCAAGATCCCCATGATAGACATTTTTATCTTGGACTCACTATATCTAAATTTGTTGTCGAGTTATCCTTTTGTAACACCGATCTGGGAACGTTCCGATGATGAACAAATGACATTATTTTTTGGCCTGGGGTGCGTTCACAATTATTAACCCGGAACTTCCGTCAAATGTCAGTTTCATCTGACAGATGACGTATGGTAAATTATCCTCGTTCACGATTGTTCGACTTGTTATGGTTTATCATCATAACCTTTAAAATTTGAAAGTGTTATATGACTGTTACGGTCATTGAATAATAATACAACCATTTTACAAAAACACTAAATAATACCACCATAGCTATACTTTCTAAGCTTTCATTTTATACTGTGTTTCTAAGAAGTTATAAGCGTGTGGAATAAGGAATAAATGTAAAATATGGATCCCGGCATTCCAGGATAGTGATTCGTCATCAGATAGCGCCTCTCATTCTTATTTGCCATTGTCACAGGGAAATACTCTAAAGCATTGTCTGGAAAAAAGTTAATTGACAATGATGTTTTTTTAGCTTGCAATTTTTTACCTTCGATTTGGTTTAATTACATTTTTCCATCGTCTGACATAATTGGTATCCGCATCTACCACAAGATTGTGCGATTCTGACGACATAATATTCATTTTTTAATTAAATTAACACCAGCCCTAATGTATCAACGATCAGCCGTGTAGTTTGTTGTTTTTTGTTTTTGGTTAGGATCACACGTTTGTACACACAACGCAGACGCGACAAATCTTCACCAGCTAAAAAGTGGGTTGAAAAGTTGATCGCCCGGAGAATATTTACCCGAATTGTGAATGAGTGTGAATCTTACTCGGCGAGAATTGTGAACAGCCGGGAAAGGTCAGAGCGTCGCCGTGCGATCGCCCGACGACATTTGTGAACGCACCCCTGGATTTCCGCATCCTATTAGCGTTTTCATGGAGTATGGTATCATGAGCCAATTCCAGTGTGGTCTGTCATTAACGTCACTTGCAGCTCGCCGATTAGCTGAAAGTGACGTTAATGACAGACCAAACTGGAATGGTTTCATGTTACCATTTTCCATGAAAACGCTTCATTTGAATTATAGCAGAAAACTAAAAACGCATGGAAGAAATCAATTTAGAATGTAATTTAGGTTGAAACTCTCGGAAACTCGTGAAATACTAAAAACAAAAAATTCTACTTCACAAGTACCTTCCAAAATAAAGTCATTTATCACAAACATACATATCCGTCTAAACTTCCAAGTATTTTTGAAAAAAATAGTCTTGAATATGAACTATTACAATAATACATCTGCAATACCCATCAATATACAGCAAATGCCAGACAACTTTCGACCTACGTCATAATTGCCACCAAGCAAGTTGTTATGGAGTTTGCTGGTGGCCAAATTTGGTCGTGAATCGAAAGTTTTTTGGCATTTGCTGTATTTCATCTACTTTGTCGAATATATCTGGTTACTTTACAAATCAATGTAATTCTCATGCTTTAAAACTAATTTACATGAGTTTCTGAGTTAGCTCAGATTAGTTTGGTTTATTCAGTTAATTTGACTTGAATTTTGTCTCTATCGATTTTTAATCTGTGTTAGATTGCCATGAGAAATATCGAGTGATATCTGAATGAACAAAAGTTTTAACCACTACTTTGATTGCTCTACAAAGTAAATATAAAATAAATATGCGTATATGCGACAGGTGTATGGTGTATCGTGTATAGGAATTCGATGAACCACAAACGAATATCACGTTCTTGCGGGAAATTAGTTTGTAAATACTCTCCAAGAATGGAACATATTATTTCTACCTAGTAATACCCTGGGTAGTACCTAATTACTGAAAATCTCAATCACAAAAAAAATAATTTTGAAACATCAAAAGCATGGCATCAAAAAACTTTATAAAAGAACGCTAAATCAATAATTTTCAGGACATCAACTATCTTTTCATATCAATGTAATAGACATTCCATGACAAGGAATCAATTACTCTTGGTTAAATAGCCCACATTTTATGCCGTTTGTATTACATAACCTATCACAACTTTTGCAATCAGTTTTTCCGAATTGATGAGACCTGAATAAAGACGGAAATAAACTCACCAACTGGGATTCTGATGGGGTAGCCAGTATCAAGAACTCCCTGTCCCCTGACAAGCCCCTCAGTACCATCCATAGCAATAGTACGGACAGTGTTTTCTCCCAAATGCTGAGCAACCTACAACGAAAACACTGAACTTGAAAAATGTAGGTACTTTGCAGTTAATCAATTTTGAAAAGTAAGATGATACTGATGAGTATTTGATCAAAATTAAGACTTACCTCGAGGACAAGCCTGGGTTGACGATTGGAGACTTCCAATGCATTTAAAATTGGTGGCAAATTGTCTTCGAACTGGACGTCCACTACAGCACCAATAACAGCAACTACCTTGCCTTTTGCTTGGACAGTAGCAGCCTTAGCAGCAAGTCCCCCTGATTAAAATAGAATATTCCAAATAACTTCAGAACCACTATAAAAATGTAATGTACTAATTATTGTACTTCGTAGGTACTGATCAGTTTTACTTTACATAAGATCCAATAACAAAATGGCGCAGAGCGAACTTATGATCAGTCGTGGGTTATGTAACACATTTGTAAAAATATATTTTAGTACTGAGACAGCCCTTTCAAAGATTAAAACGTAAATGCAACATTAATTAACGTTAGAAGTAGCTGACTTATATAGAATATAGAACATTATCACATTTACGTAACACATGAACGTCTTTGACCTCCGGTATGTTCGGCACTTTTATACATCACTACGTTGGAAAAATCTGGAAAACCAATTTACTCACTTTGTTGTCCGTAGCATGCCGCGGCTTTTACAGATTCTTGCCCAACTTTTTCGGCGGTTTTTCCAGCCAAAAGACTGGCAGCTCTTCCAACGGCACCCAACATGATTAATAATTAACCTCGACAGTCACGACACCAGACAGAAGTGTGATGGTGATGTCTGAATTTCCTCCTTCGACCGCTATGCGATGACGACTTCCTGTTGCGCAGGTGTGTGATGCCGCGATGCGCATAGTTCAAAATGTTTTTTGTTATGTAATTGATTTTTATGGCAATTAAAAGTATTAAAATTTGATGTGTTCGAGATAATTTCCAAATATAAATATTCAGATCATTTCCCTTCCATTATCGTCTCCATAAAAATTATTCTACTCAACTACTTTTAAATTTGGCTCGCTTTTGTCTTATGTTTGACAGCTAAGGTCGGCTTCACAAGTGATGGATACAGATACCTCGGCGTATTTTTCTTGTTGGATCCACAGAAATATTTTTCCGGTTGGATCGCGTTATATGGATTTCAATGCTCGGACTCTGCTGTTATCAAGACAATAAAATGAGATTTCAACATAAAATTTGATATACGTCCTATGTAAGGTTTACATTGAATTTTACCACGAAGTGGAACTGTCAATAAATTTCCACTTGACAAGCCAAACGGAAATCTTGTACAACATTGCAACCACTACATTAGTATAGATTTGTATTCAATGTCGCTCTAATGCAAAATTCAATGCAGATGGTATCATATGATCCCATTTAGCATGTGGAAATCAGTCACTTCCACCAGGCATACTGGCGGCTGGATGTAGCTCCCGTGATCGATTTTTAAAATCAAGGCTCCCATGCACTAACCACAGTGTTGCCGTATCTCTGTCCGTAAAAGATGGGTTGCTCGGATTTTTAGGGAGAGTGGGGAGCAGGCTGATTGTTTATGTTTATGACTCGGTTTATGATGGGGTTATTTTGATGTTTCAAATTTCTGTCTTGCATCTTGCACTTACATCTCATCAGAATATTCATAAATACAATTAAATACCCAGCCTCCTTTCGCGATACCATTCCGTTTTGATCATAGGTCTATAATGGATAGTGAAATATAATTGTGCTGTTTTGTGAAAAATCATTTTCAACCATCAATGAAAACCTGAACCGACATTGCAAAAATCATCTAAAGACGAAAATAACAAAGCATCCTCAGGCGAGTATTGTGCCGTGATTACTTCACCACAAGACTGGCAAGAAAAAACACATTTCAGGATATTCTTTTGTGTGAAACATATGGAACATTTTTTTTTTATTAATTGCAGATCCAAAATTTGAATATCATCAAAAGTTGGTGTATGTTCTATATGTTCTATCCACTTATTAGTTTCAATTAGAATGGTTGCAGATCAAACATCATACACGGGGTGGGTCAAAAAATATAGAAATGGATGAAGGTAACAACAGTAAAGCACCTATCACTTATTTCAGAAAAATCCGTAAAATGTCGTGAAAAAAAGTTGTCTAGAATTAAAAGTTATGCCTGAATATTAAAGTTGTGACGTGGGTCCGGTTTTTTTTCTTTAAATCATCTTCAATTATCATTGCCTCAAGAAATTGTTTTTCTAATATTCACCTTGAACACAAACATAATTAAATTGATCAAAATCAAATCAGCTTCGTATAACTTTTTTCAAATTCAAGAATTTTCGTGAAATCCACTCAGATTTTTATTTTTTTAGGAAATCACATAGTTCATCTTTGTTGCAATGCAACAATATTGAACAAAACTTTGAATTTCCGCAAAAGATCTTTTTAACATGGTAAACTATCAATAATCATAATGTAGGTAGGTATATACCAATAAACTATCTTATACAAAGTGCAATTTTTGTATTTGATACCATTATACCTACCTGGAGTTTATAATTTAATACAGACCAAAATAATCTAGGGCGCTTTGTTTTGGTAATAAGGCAAAACTCTAGATTCTGTACACATTTTCTTTATAACGTTTTGCTGTATTTTTTTAAATAAGCGTATAGGTAGGTACATTACTCTTGTAGAATTTTTATATTTTTAACCTACCGTGTATGATATTTGACTTACAACCATTCTAATTGCATCTGATAAGTTTATCGGCTATGCATCATCTTTTCGTGATATTTGAATAATGGTATTGCAATTAATAAAAAAAAATCCCATATTATGTTTTACAAAAAAATATATCCTGAAATGTCTTTTTTATTGCCAGTCTTGTGGTGAAGTAGTCACAATACTCGCCTGAGGATGCTTTAGTATTTTCGTCTTCAAAATGATTCTTGCAATGTCGGTTCAGGTTTTCATTCACAAACAGCACAATTATATTTTACTATCCATTATAGACCCATGATCAAAACGGATTGGTATCGCGAAAGAATAAGGCTAGGTATTTAATTGTATTTATGAATATTCTGATGAGATGTAGGTGCAAGATGCAAGACACAAATTTTAAACATCAAAATAACCCCATAAACATAAACATAAAGATACAGCCTCCCCGCCCTCCCTAACAAACTACAATTTACAATCCCAACTCTCAACAGTCCCAACTTTTACAGACAGAGATACGGCAACACTGTGGTTAGAGCATGAGCCATTTTAAAAATCGATGACGGGAGCTACATCCAGCCGCGAGTCCAGGCATTACGTAAGTTTTACAATGAATTTTACTTCGGTCTAATTTCCGCTTGGCGAACGCGAATCATATGCTATCATCCACATTGTATCTGTGTTCAAAGTCACGCTTATGCCAAATTCAATGCGAATGGTAGTAGTCCAAAGGCGATTTTCAGCGTGAAATGGTCCAGTGTAGGGGAACTTCTGATGTCACGGATCAGCTGACTTATCAATGATAACCTGGCTTTCGAGTTGGGTTCATCCATAGAAATAACACTACTAGAAGGCTAGTATATAAGAGTAAATAAGCGGATTTGCTCACGGAGAAAGTGAGATGGAAGATCCATGTGTAAGACAGAAACCATAGAGTTTGGCAGGTATTGCGCTTGCTCTCAGGAGATGATAGCAACCGGAATGAACCGATCTTATATACGCATGCGCCAGGTTAGCGACGTTTGTCGTGATTCAAATTTTAAACGCTTTTACGCGCGTAATTGAAGCGATGTCCTGTGTCATTAAGGATAAAATATCTAGTTTCAAAATGTAGGTATCAGAAGTGATTGGAACTGAATGCAACGCGTTTTTTTGCGTATTATTAACCTATATCTTGTAATAAATCTAGTATTTACTAGTTGTTGATGAGTTGGAATTGTATATTTGAACGAAAATTATTATTATTTTGAGTCGAATCCTAGCCGACTATTATTGTCAGGTAAAAGAGCATTTTGTTATATAAATATAACTTCAAATGCTTGATGACACTCTAGATTTACTGATAGAATTCAACAATCTAGTACTACATAGAAGCTGGAACTTCCAACGATTAATTTTTATAATGTGGTGGATAGATAATGAGTTGTCCAATTATGGCATACATAATTATTATTCATACAGAGTCGCTAAGAGCTTATATTCCAGATTTCAGGAATACACTATCATTCATAATACCTACATACAGGGTGTTTAAAAATCATTGGGCAAAAATGATATGATGGCTGAGAGGTCATTCCAAGAAAAAAAATCTCAATAAACATAGGTCCTAAAACGCAACGTTTCTATGATACAGGGTGACAAAGTTTCTTTCAATTCATTTTTTTTTTAATAATTCAGTTGAATTTTGACCGACTTGTTTAAAATTTGGCAGCGTTGTTATGTAAGTTATAAGAGGGGCTAGTTTTGACCCTATACTAGATAAAAATATTGTGTCCAGTGGAGTTGAGGGCGGGAAGATAACATCAATTTTTGAAAGAAAAAAAGACGATGCTTTTTCGGACCTATGTTTTTTGGAACTTTTTTTCTAAGAATGTTTTCAGGAATTACTCCTTTCATTTTTGCCCAATGTTTTTTAAACACCAACACCCTGTATATTCTGATCAGCCGTTCAGGAAATACTTAGCTTTGATAATGCACATAGAAATTAATATTTTGATACATTTAAAAGTGTTGTATAGTGCATGGTTGTTTTTTTTAAGGCAGTGTATAGAAAATAATAGTATATATTATATGTCATGCATTATGTATCTACTTTTGAAATCTCAGTATAATAGGAACTTCGATCCCAAAGGGCTCATCGGAAATAAATACTTATATCAAACCGTATACTTTTTAAATTAGAAAAATAAGCTTTTTCTTGATATTAAATAATACAGGGGGTCGCGGATATGGATGGAAACGGTCGAATGGGTGAAATTTAAGAGGTACCAACAAAGTTTCATACAACAGCTTTGAGGTTTTTATACATGCCTATAAGTTATAGTGAAAATGCAACGATACATGCAGGGTAGGTCATTTAGTCGTGGAACATCAAAGTTGCGCACTTTTTTGAATGCAACCTCCAGTATATTAATGTATATTTTAATTATTTCTTCAATTTTGTGGTACACATAATGATCCTGAATTCCTGAGTCAACCAAGAACATACAATTAATTTTTGCAAAACATTTCAAAATGCGTCGGAAAATGTTGAATGTACTTACCTTCTAATCAAAAGACAGAGACAAAATATAGCTCTGGAAAAGTAAGATGAGAAAGTGCGATGTGAAACTAACGTTGTTGTGTTGGTAAATCCTCAACAAACTCGGAATTGAATCTAAAAGAATCGCCACATTCTTCTTTCATACGAATATTAAAGTTTGTGCTGCATTGCTGGTCCTTGTTGATATTTTGACAATTTCTTTTTAGAGAACTTTTGAATTTGAATAACTTTCCACAGATCACACACCTCATTCTGGTACGAAAATAGACAGTTATCAAACTCAAATCAAGTGAAGCCGTGAATTATAAATAAAACAATGAGAAGCAAGAGATCTTTTCCCGCCAAAATATTTAGGTGGAGGACTGTAACAACAATCTATACATTTATATCCAGAAGAATACGTCTTCATTCATATCCAAAAGAAAACGTCTCTCTATTCCCGTCAGTTTCCATGCACAAGCGCAGTAGTAACGGTTCATTCCGATTTCTATCATCTCCTCTTGCAGTCCTCGCATACGAGGGTATGTCTGATAATAACATAGAACTTATGATGATAACCTATACGGGTCAGTGGAAAAGTTGTGCTTCACTTGAACGATGCGATGTTAGCTATTTTTTTAAACAGGTTTGAATTTTTAATTTGAGTTAGATATAAGGTGTAGATAACAAGTCTTCAAATTATTTCGAGTATCTTAGATAGAAGGCCGATCAAATATTGCTCTCAACTTATTTTTTATACAACCTGAAAAATAAAGGGAAATTTTAATTTTATCGAAATTTAGTTTCTTGCATTTTCGGATATTTTTTACTCATTCTATTAATTTGCCAAGTTTAAAAGACGGATCTACATCTTACAACGTACAGATATCCTTTCAAAATATTGGTCATGCATCTACATTCTGTACCTACCTACTAAAGCAAAATGTTCGAAACTATATCAATGCTAAATAAACTAGACGTGAGAAAGTGAATGAATTAGAAGTAATAAGTTAAGAAAACATTTTGTAGACTCGCCCTCTTTAACTAATCATTTGTCTTGAAAGGTTATGGATAATGATAACAAGAGGCGACAAAACACTGTCATTTAGGATGCTGTTAGCATTTTTGCTGAAACAATGAAAATGTGTAAAATGTAATCATATTAAGTACAATTGGACTATATGCCAAGATCTAAAATAAGTAATTTTGATGAAATAATAACTTTTATTGGTGTCTCAAAACGCCTATTAGAATTAGCACCAAAGGTAGCCTCAAGATGTTCTGTGAATTGAATTGTTTTTGAATATTGATTATGGATACTGAAGATACTGAAGATACTTGAATAACAATTTAATTTTTACCACGTTTTTCAAGATTCTTTTACAAATCCAGCACAAAATTCTATGGTAGATATCGATATACCCATTTCCGTAATAAAACTTGAAAGTTTATGAACGTAGCTATTTCTACACATGTCGTGTAGCTTATCAAGAATAGGACTACAATGTGAATTTGGTCAGAAAAAAATAAAAGACGAGTACAGGGTGATCCAACTTCAACTTTTTTATCTTAAGTGTTCCAAAAAATTTGAAGGTATGGTTATGCAGGTACTGAAAAATACTTCTTATCTACGTGTGAGAATAGTTTGAAAAATCATTAGTATACCGGCGAAGTCAAAAAGTTTGTTTTTTTTTAAATGCATCACCCTATATTTGAATGTATTTTTGAATTCCTCATGAAATTCCAAGCATAATTCATTCAACATACCATGATGATGATAAATAAAATGTGAAATATTCATATAGACATACAAAAGTTACAAGAGTTTAACTGATAATTTGTAGTCTCTAGAGAATTAAACTCATTATTGAGGTTATCACAGGTTTTCAACTTTTTTTGCAGTTCATTTGAATTAAATTATTTATTTAAATTAAAGTATTTTTACCAGAATTCTTACACCTTATGTTTTAAAGACCCCTAATAGTATACATATAGAAATGTATAGTTTTTTATAACTAGAACAACTTTAAAGTTTAGACTTACTGATTATGCCAAAACGTTCCTCTTCTTTCCTGAAGAATTATCTGCTGTGAAGAATATCTAGCTGAAAATTGCGCATGTTATCGAATAATAAACAGTGCAAGATATTTGAAAATCCCGCGAAAATCTTCGAATAAGTACGGCAACATTGTTTTGATGTGGGAGCGGGAGCTACATCTAGTCGCAAGTGTTCAAAGACGTCGAACTAGCCTAGTTTACATCGATAAGCCTAGTTTACACCGATAACTCGTTTAGTTCGGTCCGATAGAACCAAGTGGGTGGGGATAGTTCGGTAGGACCAATAATTGCTTCTCGTCCGTTTACACCGTCTTGCAACGCGTGAACTAAGTCTGTACGCCCGCAATTCGTCAAATGTCAAAAACAAGTCGAAATTATTTATAAACACAATTCGTAACCAAAAAAAACATGAGTAAGTACGCTCAGATTGCCTTAGAAACTCAGAACCAACACAATTCACAATAATAACAATCAACATAACCTCATAATTTTGATCCAGATCGAGCCAAATTTAGTTCGGTACACTTGCTGGCGAGTACCGAATCAAGAGCGGACCAGCTTAGTCCGCAACTGTTTACACCATTCGAATCAAATATTTGGTTCGGATATAGTCCGAATTTGGTACTTGGTCCGCGGACCAAGTTGTCGGTATAAACTAGGCTGATAAGTCGTTTAGTTCGGTCCGATAGGACCAACCTGGTGGGGATAGTACGGTAGGACCAATGCTAGCTTTCTGCCCGTTTACCCCGTCTTGCAACGCGTGAACTAAATGTGTACGCCCGCAATTCGTCAAATGTCAAAAACAAGCTGAAATTATTCATCAACACAATTCGTAACCAAAAAAAACATGAGTAAGTACGCTCAGATTGCCTCAGAAACTCAGAACCAACACAATTCACAATAATAACAATCAACATAACCTCATAATTTTGATCCAGATCGAACCAAATTTAGTTCGGTACACTTGCTGGCGAGTACCGAACCAAGAGCGGACCAGCTTAGTCCGCAACTGTTTACACCATTCGAACCAAATATTTGGATCAGATATAGTCCGAATTTGGTACTTGGTCCGCGGACCAAGTTGTCGGTATAAACTAGGCTACGTTGAGTATTTGGTACTTGGCCTATTATTCAGTTTTCTGCTGTCTCTGATTGTATTATATTGTATTGTATTTATACGAAATAAAATATATGACCAACCATTCGTTACTTTACTGTCGCTTTTATTAATTTTATGGACTGTCCATCATTTTCACCAGGCATTTACTCCATTTTTTCATTTATTAATTTATTTGATCGTTTTTTTATGATACTGACTCTTGATTATTTATATCTATCATTTTATTATTTTTACTGACCACTTCTTTATGTTACTGACCCTTCATTATTTTTACTGACCATTTCTTTATATTACTAAACCGTTAATTATTTCACCCGACCATTTATTATCATATACTGATCAAGGAAAATAAAATAATGGCAAAGAGTACTGTCCATAAAATTGTAATACAGACCATTTAATTTGTTGCCAAACAAAAATTAGAATGAAGCTGAACTGAACTTATATTATAATGAAGCGGGTGTAACTGTGTTCTGTGTTTAATTCTCCTGATATCGTTTAAAAAGTAACGCTCCTGCCCAACTTATCTTGTGCTAAGATCAGTTACAGAATTAAAATAACTACTTACTGATACTCAAGAACATCCAGAATAAGAGTTATATATTCACATGCTGCGCAAATGTTTATAAACATTTAAAAACAATTATTTCTTTTTGAAAGTTTTCATAGTTGCAAACACCTTCTAGAAAGGTCTAATGTAAAGGTAATGCAAAATGAAAATAAAAATTGCAACACTGGGTAAACTGAAAAATGACCCTTATTATTAGTTATTATCAGGTATTAAGATGAAAATTGAACAAATGTTTGTATATGGACAGTTCGTCAAGGAAAACATGGGTGAGAAAATCATTTAAATCTTCGAGTCACACATCTCTCTCTATTGATCTCTTTTTAATAAACCTCTCTGAAACATGCCGAGTCCCATATCGATTTTCGCGGATTTGCGTTTTCGCAGATTTGGAATTTCGCGTTTTTGCGTTTTCGCAGATTTGGGATTTCGCGGTTTTGGGTGCATCTCAACCCATATTTCCATGGGTTCATCATTGGTTGATCTAGCGGTTATAACCACAATCCACGTTAAAGCGTGCCTTTATGGGAGTGACTTGTGCACTGTCTAGACAGATTCCCAATAAAAATTGCTGCACTGTCCAACATGCGCTGTTCGTTGTTGTCATGTTAACTATGAATAGGCGGATTTTGGCGTTAACCAGGTTACGAATTTCCTAACCTTACTTTTCTTCGCAGTAGGGGCAAATCTTTTGGGAGGTACCTAATTTAGTAGTAACGTTATGTCATAAATAAAACTTTTAGTGACCTGAACGTTCAGAGGTTTGATTCAGAGCTGGTATCGATACAGTGACCAATTACTCACCAAACCTGGTAACAACAAAGCGTTACCTGGTTAACGCCAAAATCCGCCTAATATGAATATAACCTAAAAAGTTAAATTCAAAATTCGAAAATTCCTGCTTCGGTTCGTTTCCTATTTCCTTATTTCCTTTAATGTTATTCATGTTGTGTAAAGCGAAATAAACTTCAAAATATTAAAATTACCACGATTACCACTGAAAAAGTTCCTATTGACAATAGCCTAGTTTATACCGACAACTTGGTCCGCGGACCAAGTACCAAATTCGGACTATATCCGAACCAAATATTTGGTTCGAATGGTGTAAACAGTTGCGGAATAAGCTAGTCCCTGCTTGGTTCGGTACTCGCCAGCAAGTGTACCGAACTAAATTTGGTTCGATCTGGACCAAAATTATGAGGTTATGTTGATTGTTATTATTGTGAATTGTGTTTGTTCTGAGTTTCTAAGGCAATCTGAGCGTACTTACTCATGTTTTTTTTGGTTACGAATTGTGTTGATGAATAATTTCGACTTGTTTTTGACATTTGACGAATTGCGGGCGTACAGATTTAGTTCACGCGTTGCAAGACGGTGTAAACGGGCGAAAAGCAATCATTGGTCCTACCGTACTATCCCCACCCACTTGGTCCTATCGGACCGAACTAAACGAGTTATCGATGTAAACTAGGCTAATAAAGTGGGCGATAGATTTCGTGATTTGAAACACTTTGAAAACAATTTGAAGAAGTTATATGCGCTTCAAAATTTATTCAATTATACAAAAAGGATGCAAGGACCATTCAATCAGCCATAAATAAAACAAACGCAGATATATCAATATTTCTTTCAGTTGGTTTTGTTTAAGAGGTTTTTTTGAGAAAAAATAATTCTATGAAACAGGTTTATTTCAATAAGAATATAGGTATCTTTTGTTAGGGTATTCGTTAACATTTAAAAAGTATGCCGTTCAATGAATTTGATGTTAAGTTAATTTAATACATGTATGCGGAAAATTCAATTTTCCGCACCGATATCCGTGTGGAAAATCAGATTTCCCGCACCAGTGCGGAAAAATTTTTCCGCACGGATGTCAAAATTAACAATATCATAAGCAAACAGCAACCAGGTTTCCAGGTAACTATGGTCGCTTAGTTACACATTTCGACATTCATTATTATTTTTTCTACAGCCGTGCGGAAAATTCAATTTTCCGCACCGATATCCGTGTGGAAAATCAAATTTCCCGCACCAGTGCGGAAAAATTTTTCCGCACGGATATGTCAAAATTAACAATATCATAAGCAAACAGCAACCAGGTTTCCAGCTAGGTAACTATGGTCGCTTAGTTACACATTTCGACATTCATTATCATTTATTTGTCATTAGTTGCATCAGAAACTTTTAAATTACGAATTATATCCTTATTTCCGCACGTCTGTAGAAAAACTATTGTACCTAACACTTGCGGAAAATGTTTTTCCGCGCTCGGCTGACTCGTGCGGAAAAACTAATTTTCCGCACTTGTTAGGTAAATAGCTATATTTGTCATTAGTTGCATCAGAAACTTTTAAATTACGAATTATATCCTTATTTCCGCACGACTGTAGAAAAACTATTGTACCTAACACCCGCCCTCGGCTGCTTCACCGAACTCCGCTATACGCGTCGGTCGATGAACGGCAGACTCGTGCGGAAAAACTAATTTTCCGCTCTTGTTAGGTAAATAGCTATTTCCTACGAGCGTGCGGAAAAGTTACTTTTCCGCACGATTTTTGTATTGTCAAAAATAAACATGTTCAGGACTAATTAAGTGATTAATGTTATATTCTACCGTATGTGGCATTTTGAGGTATTATTAGAAAATCTTTGCGTATCAAAAACATCTTTTTTCTATAAATAAGATGGACAAAACCACTCGTAGGAAAAACATTGTACCTAACTCTTGCGGAAAATGTCTTTTCCGCACGCGACGGCAGTTGCACGAACGACGCGGAGTTAGGTAAATAACTATATCAGAACTTCTCCACAAAAACACAAGATTTTTGATTTTATTTTTAGCTGAAGCAAATATTAGGATTGTATTGTACTAAACTTGAAATAAACAGTATAAATGAAAAAATATTAAGGAAAATTTTTCTTCAGGATAAAGCGGGTTTTCTCTTAAATTCTTGACAACTTTCTCTCATGTAGTCATATATGAGAAACTAACACTATCAACGGTAGTTTCCCAACATAGAGGCGATTTCTTCATGGTTCTGGTTATAAGATTAAAAACAAAATAAAACACTCGACATGTTATTACATGAAACTCAAACTTGGGAAATTAAACGTCAATATGTTTATATTGTTATTACGAACAAAATTGACGTGCTGGAAATATTTGGTAATTAAGTATATGTATTAATAATCAGCAATGCTCAATAAAACAAAAAATACATACAGGAATTGAAAAAATAATATCAAATTATAATGAGTAACCTCTGTTCCAAAAGACTTCCATCATTATACTTTAAGACAAGTATCTAATTATGTTTTGACAAAAATAGAAATTGAACTTTCAGATCAAAAACATTGATCTCCGAAAGGACGCTTTTTTGGACCCATATGTTAATGGAAAATATTTGTCTAATTTTTATTGGGCCTACTTCTTACTTTAGAAAATCATGCTGTATTAGGATAATTACTGTCTACTCAATATAGGAAGACAGCAGGTCCGTTAAGCTGGCCCCCCCGGTTGAATTTTTTTTGTCAAAATGCTAGCACAAATAGAGGACACCTAGCACAACCTAGCACACAAGCATTTAGAGCTAGCTCACCACAAGTTTAGAGTCAAAATGCGGTGGGGCCAGATCAACGCTAGCCCCCCCGGTTGGTTTTTTTTTGTCAAAATGCTAGCACAAATAGAGTACACCTAGCACAACCTAGCACACAAGTTTTTGGAGCTAGCACACCAACGGTGAAGAATCAAAATGCAATTCGATTTGGGCGGGCCAGGTCAACGCTAGCCTCCCCCCCCACGGTAACGTTTTCTTGCCAAAAAGCAGAAAAAGCTAGCACAAACAGAGGAACACCTAGCACACCAGTTTTTAGAGCTAGCACACCAACACAAGAGTACCAACTCAACTTATACACAATAATATGGGCCAAAATTAAGTTAGAGCATAATTTGATCCTTGATAACTTTTTTGTTTATTTATGAATTTTGATGATTTTTCATATGATTTTGGATATGATATTGATAAATATGTTTTGGATGTTTCTCCAAAACTGATTTTAAATTTTTGCCAGGACCGGACTTACGACGTTTTCATGAACGTCTAACCTACAACAAAACGATGACACTTCTTATGAAGAGCATTGATCTCTCATCGCAAGGTATCCTTAGTGTTTTCCATTGGGAAAACAAGGGTTGCACCGGGTTTGACCTCGGGCAAAACCAGTTATGATGAAAATTTGCTCTAGGGCAATCCCAATCGAACATAAATTTTTCATCGAGCGCTATAATATTCCACGGTAAAATTCCGATTGAATTGAAATTGGAATCATTAAACTTTTTGAAAATCTAATATTATGTTGTCTCTGCGTAGCGGCTAAAGTGACTCTGAAACTAAACTAATTAGAAGTCCATTTCTCATTGCCAAATGACAAAATCTTGAGACCAATCAATAGTTTTGTATTATATAGATCATAGATACTAGGAACAGCTTTTTTGAGAAATAAGGTATATGCACCAGATCTTAAATGAAATTAATTCAGTTTTGAGTAGGTACTCTTTTTCCATAACTCGTCAACGCCAGTATTTCCTTTTTTTGGCACTACTAGATTCCAACAATAGGCGGATTTTGGCGTTAACCAGGTAACGATTTGTTGTTACCAGGTTTGGTGAGTAATAGACTGCCTAAGTCGTGACGTCACAAACGTATGTCGTAGCTTATAATGTTTCCAAACAAACTCGTAACCATGGTAATCTATGTTTACATCCATAAGCAAGTTCGGCATTGTCGTCTCAGATCCGAGCAGATTTTGGTCACGTGACATCCGACGGAACAGAGCAAGGTGGAATACAAGAACGATTCGGACTTGTTTACCTAACCTCATCACTTCCATTTCCCACAATCTTTAAATTGATCGTCTGTAACCGTGATAGAATAACTTTTTTTCAAATCTTCGTCTTGCAAGTGAAGAATCTTCATTTTAATATCAAATTCGTCATTAACTGTTGACTTATAACAAACAGAACAGTTGAATTATAACCTCATAAACACAAATCTGACAGATCAATCGCTTTCGTCGGTCCCAATACGTCGAGCAAAAAGATCGTCATCCGATATGTCAGATGTTTTTATCGAACGATTCCGATTTACCTCTGACACATCTAGATGTCATAAACGAACGATTCAGAGCAATCGGAGAAGTCTGATTGCGATGCCGAACCCGCTTAATATAATAGGTTTGTTTACACAGAAATCCATAACAGTTTTCTGACAGTTTCCAAACCAACCTGAAATACGCATGTTTTTTCTGACGAGTTTCAAACTAGTGTGTGAACAGAATCTGGATAGTTTGTTTGACAGCGGACGTTAATCAAATCAACTATCAACCAAAATTGTTTTTATAACATAATATTTGACAGATCACTGATCAGCGGGCGTGAAATCAGATCAATCAACTATTATAGCTATTAACCAAACTTGTTTTTAGCATAACATATCATGGATAATAATCATTACAGTGAAGGTAAATATAATTTTCAATTTACTACCACAGAATATCATGAAAATATTTTTAAAATTTAGCCTCAAAGGGTTCCTTTCCACCTAGAAAAAAAACTTTTTCAAAATCAGATACTTTAGCCATAATGTTTCATGTCGAATAACGTGAATAACCCTGTATATTCATTCATTCTAGACGTCAATGAATTTTTGGTGTTGCATCATCCAAAGGGAACTACAAACCCAAAAGTTGGTGAATCGTCATCATCCATGTGATTGCAAGTGCAAGTTATTTGGACGATAAATCACACAAAAATATTTTTGATTTGTACAAAAAATATAAAACCAAAGTAGAAACAATTCACATCAAGAATTTGAAAAAGTTATGGGAAACTATCGCACAGGAAATGAATAAACTTGTGAATTCTAATTTAACACCAAATCAGTGCGAAAATCGTTGGAGAGTGCTAGAAAGAGCATAAAAAAAATACATAGATAATCAAAATAAAACAGGGCAAGACAAAAAATATTTTGAATATCTTGAAGAAATGGATGAGATATTCAAAGGCAGAAGAAATGTGAAACCGGGTTTGCTTTTATCGAATGATATTGTAGAAATGTCTGATGAAGAAAGTGATAACGATAGCTGTGCAATCCCTAAATCTTTTAATTCATTAGAAACTACAAAATCTATGAAGGAAAAATCGAAACTTGAAGGAAGTATGAAAAGTAAAAGAACTCCTATCGCAAACAGGAAAGTAACACTGGCAGGAATGAAAAAAGATAGGAGAGAATATCAGGATGCCAAATTGCAGATAGAAAGAGAAAAGTTGGAAATTCAAAGAAAAAAATTAGAAGCTATGCAGGAACGAAATATACTTTTGAAAGAGAGAAATGAATTAATGGAGAAACAAAATGACGTTTTTTTTTTCAAATTAATATTGGTAGGTTTAAGGGTGTCATGAGTTTTTTTTTTACCACACCCTGCAGTATCTATTCAATAAAGGTACATACCTACTACTACTACATAATTTTTATTTTAGAAGGCTGTGTTCAAAGACATTCAGATGAGTGTGTTTTATGGATAAGGTTTTTTGTCAATGATGCGGAATATGTATTTATGTTATTTAGAACAGTTGTTTTGAAAGAATAATGATAATAAGACCTGCGAAATAGTTTTTATATTTTTGTTACTTATAATATGTATAATACATTTATTACAAATCATGTACTTGATAATATTATTTAAAAAGATTTTTTGACTCCATTGTATTATTTATTTTATTTTTGATTCAAATATCTTCCAATACTTCTGGTACACCCTGTATAATACAATTATAATATATACAATTTTAGGAACAAATGTCGTGAAAAACAAATTTATTCTAACTTCCTGCAAGAACATTAACTATATGATTCCTTTTTTCTGTTCCATTCCGTTCATCCCTTGGTTCATCCAGTACGTTATGGAATTTTTCAGGATTGATATCATCTAGTGCATCATTTTGTTCAACTTCAAAGTTGTCATCACTCTGTAGTGCTAGATTGTGAAGCACGCAGCAAGCTCTTACAAAGTGTACTATATATTTCTTATTTTTCCTTTAAATGGTAAAGTTTAGGCGCCATTTTTGTTTGAGAAGACCATTACAATGTTCTATTTGTATTCTATTTGAAGAATGGTTCATATTGAAATTAATTTGGTTGGGAGTTAAAAGGCCTCTATCGGGAGGCGGAATTAAAAGATTTTTTGAAAGTGGACAAGCACTATCCCCTAACAAATGTCCATCTTGACATTTTTCTTCCAATGTCTCATATAAGGGTGAAGTTCGGAACACTCTGGCATCATGGACGGACCCTGGATATCCTATGAAGACATCTCTTATCTGAAGCTCGTGGTCGCAGACAAGTTGAGCCTGTGATAAATTTAAAATAATTAATGTACGTGATATGAAAAAAAATATATATTGAAAAAAGAACATGGACATGGAGAAACATTCCATTGCTCCTTATGTTTTAATTAGTAAAAAATACCTGAATTGAGTAGTATCCTTTTCTGTTTATATATGAATCTAAATCCTCCTCTGGCTTATCAATTTTGATGTGAGTTCCATTAATAAAACCGACAATTCCTTAAATTATTTTTCCCTCGATAAAATTGTTCGATTTCAGCTTTTTCTTGGGCATTGGGCCATGTTTATTATCACCTCTGGAGCAAGGTTACTCAGGAAATACTCTACTCTTTTGATAAGCTTGAATAGAGCACCTATGCATATACTAAACCTGTCAGCTACGTCCCTATAGCTTGCAGTTTCATGTCCTGCATACAACAAGAAAATGTAGATGTGTTTTAAGGCACTTATTTTGATGTTTGGACCAGTCTGTATTTTAAAATAATTACTGTCTCCAAATCTTTCTGCGATTTCGTTTGCTTTTTGCCGGTCCATTCTAAAATGTTCCACAAATTCATTTTTGTTGAACTGAGGAACTATTTCTTCAAAAAATTAAGGTTTTTTGGCTTGACTCTTTCCTCCAGCACATTCTCAAGATCAGAGTCTGATTCCGTATCGGAAAAATCTGACATCTCCGAATAGTCCGACGATTCAAAATCACTCATCGTGCACCACACACCACAAAAAGTTCAGTATGACAATAATACAATCAAAAGCAATAACAGAAATTAGTTGAAGTCGAAGTTGAAAGTACGTCGTGACAACAAAAGTCGGAAATATCTCCACTAAAGGATTACTGAGCTTACTTTCGACAATTTGCTTGTAAAATATTCGCAAACTGGTTTGACAGTTTGAAAACCATCAGTAAAACGTGTGTGAACATCATCCAAAATATTTTCAAACAATTAGAAAGTGTGTGTGAGTGTGTCAACGCGGAAAGTTTGATTGTGCAGAATACTGACAGTTTCTGACTGCTGTGTAAACAAACCTAATATCTATTAATAACTTTACATCTCATAAGAAAAAAAATGAATTTGTCGAATAATAATGAGACCAAAGTTACTCGCAGTCAAACGTTATTTCCTTGCAAGGAACCACTTCTCATTCGAAGCCTGACCAGTCGGCACAATCGCAGTATGTTTTATTTTATCGTCATCAATTGTCAATTGAGCACATTTCTTTCAAAATGGAAACTTTATCTGGAGCCTCCAAAAAGGCTTTGGAAGAAATTATTTCTTCGTTGATTGGGAATGGATTGGTTGTATCCACAGATTCTTCACTCGATAACCAACCGTATTTCCAAAACCGCCCAACTTTTCTATCGATCTTGACATTGATTCATCAGACACCTCACTCTCAAGAGGTTCTGTTGGATAAAGCTCCTCAGCAGACTTCACAGGTCCAGATTTTGGCTTTGGTGGTGCATTGCATGAGTATATATCATATTATTATGTTACAGAGATATTGTGATGCCCAAAAGGTGCTAGAGCTGCAATATGATGACATTTGATGCCGATAAAATATCAAAGCTCTTCTCCAACTCTGTAAGAGATAAGTAAACAACTATTGAATATTATATTGATGTTGAGAAGCAACAAAATTTAACCTACCTTGTAGCTTTTATTCTTCATACTTTACCTCTTATCATAGATAGCTTGGCGTCAAACTCCATTTTCTGGACATGATTGGATTCCAAAGCATTTTCAATTTTTTGAATGTTTTATTTTCGTTCTCAAAGAAGGTTTTTATGCTAGAAAGCTTGAAAACGTGCTTCGAAGCCATGTTCCTTACAAAAGTCTGAAAAAAAGTCGATCTAAACAAATCACAAATCAAAATAATTAGCATGTAAACATAACTTAAAAATGTTCAAAGTAATAATTATACACTAAAATCAACTTACCTCATCAAAAACTCAAATTAATCCGGTAAATCTCACTTTTTTCCAACTGAATATCACCGTTAAAAGTCTCATTCGCATATAATGAATGCAGAAACACTCCAAACCCAGTTTTCCACATGGGATGTCAAAATCAGTGAAAATAGGTTATGATGAGATTAATAGCCTAGTTTATACCGACAACTTGGTCCGCGGACCAAGTACCAAATTCGGACTATATCCGAACCAATTTGGTTCGAATGGTGTAAACAGTTGCGGACTAAGCTGGTCCGCTCTTGGTTCGGTACTCGCCAGCAAGTGTACCGAACTAAATTTGGTTCGATCTGAATCAAAATTATGAGGTTATGTTGATTGTTATTATTGTGAATTGTGTTGGTTCCATTGACTTTAAATACTATAGACTGGGCATCCCATTCATAAAATGGTATTAGTCTTGACGCTAACATCACAATAAGTGCGAAAGAGACAACACTATGAGTGGAAAGAGATAAAACGAGGAATCCGAACCCATCGGGCAACACCGCATGAGAACATGTGATTCTTATAATACGTACGTCCGAACTCGATTTTCATCTGGAACAGCGGCGGCACATTTCGAGTTTCTACCGTTTTGTATGAAAAATATAAATGAATATTAATTTGGGTAGGTACCTATGTCGTTGTTGTTATATGACAGTATATCACATTTTTGACTTTCTGAATCAATAAAAATTGAAATTTTCATAACATCAAAAATTAAATCTCCTGCTGTTCTTCCGACAATAATGAATTACGGTTCCGAATAAA